>WOXC01008906.1:0-342959 GCA_011680675.1 Gymnobelideus leadbeateri | reverse complement strand
AAAAATAAATGCTTTATTAACTTCTGTTTTACATCATTCATTTCCGCCAGATTTTGAGTTACAATCATTTTCCCCCCATTATTCCCCTACCCAACCTCCCAGAATAGTAATCCCACAAGATATCGCTTCCTCCAATCTGCTCTCTCCCATACCATCTCCCATACCCCCATCGACTTTTCCATTAGAGGAAGGTGAGTCTTTGTGTCCCAATGCCTGCACATCTTATCTCCCTATTACAAGCAAAAGAGTATTAATAATAGTATTTATATATATTTGAAACATTTAATGTTACGACCTCGAATTTCAGATCCATTTCCTTCCTCCCTTGTCACCCATTCCTTCTTGGGATATAAGTAATTCAGTATATGTTGTACATGTCTAGCTATGCAAAACATTATCATAGTAGATATATTGTACAAGGCTGCTTATAATTCCCTCCCACTCATCCCACCCCCAACCTGGTCCATTCCCTACATGATCCTGTCCCTCTTTTATAGTGGGTACTTCCAACCTCCCCTCACCCCAAGGATTCCCTCCCATCCATCATCCCTCCTCCCATCCCCCTTCCCCCTATCCTGCTGCAGGTTGAGATATCCCATTTAGTTTGTATGTAATTTTCTCCCTGAACCAAATTCAATGTGAATGTAGTTTTGCCTTTTTAGCCTTCCTTATTCTCCCCCTCTTTTGCAACCACTTCCCCTTGCTTCTTCTACATGGGATAGTTTACCCTACCCTGTCTCTCCCCATCTCCTCTTGCCACTTTCCTCTCTCACCTCATAATTTCATCCCTTGAGTATTCTCCCTTCCAACAAATTCAACCTATGCCCTCTATCCATATATAACTGTAACCATATACACACACATTCACATATGTATTCATATGACCACACCCCCTTCTTCCATTATTTTCATAGTGAGAAAGATATCACCAGTCACAGTTATTGCTTTTCCATATAGGAATGTAAATAGTTCAACTTTGATAAGTTCCTTTTGATTTCTTTTCCCTGATTACCTTCTCAGGCATCTCTTCCTCCTTGTGTCTGGGTGTCAAATTTTCTATTCAATTCTGGTTTTTTCCTCAAGAATGCTTGAAAAGTCCTCTATTCCACTGAATGACCATATTTTCCCCTGAAACAAAATACTCAGTTTTGCTGGGTAGGTGACCCTTGGGTTCATTCCCAGTTCTTTTGCCCTCTGGAATATCATATTCCATGCCCTTGATCCCTCAGTGTAGAAGCTGCCAGGTCCTGGGCTATTCTGATTGTGTTTCCACAATATTGAAATTGTTTCTTCCTGGCTGCTTGTAGTATTTTCTCCTTGATCTGGGGTTCTGGAACCTGGCTATAATATTCCTGGGAGTTTTCTTTTTGGGATCTTTTTCAGGAGGTGATCTGTGGATTCTTTCAACCTCTATTTTGCCCTCTGGATCTAAAACATCAGGACAATTTTCCTTGAGAATTTCTTGAAGGGTGATTTCTAGGTTCTTTCTTTGATCATGGCTTTCAGGTAGTCCAATAATTTTTAAATTGTCTCTCCTGGATCTATTTTCCAGGTCAGTGGTTTTCCCATGAGATATTTCACATTGCCTTCTAATCTTTCATTTGTTTGGATCTGCTTAACAGCATCTTGATTTCTCATAAAGTCACTAGCTTCCATTAGCTCTAGTATAACTCTGAAGGAATGAATCTCCTCAGTGAGCTTTTGAGATTCTTTTTCCATCTGGAAAATTTGGCTTTTTAAGGCATTCTTCTCCTCATTGCCCTTTTGGGCCTCCTTTGCCATTTGAGTTAGTCTATTTTTAAGGTGTTGTTTTCTTCAGTCAGGCTGTTGACCCTCATTTCATACTTTTCCTGCATCCTTCTGATTTCTCTTTCCAATTTTTCCTCCACTTCTCTTATTTGATTTTTAAAGTCCTTCTTAAGGTCCTCTATGGACTGCAACCCGCTCATGTTTTCCCCTGGGGCTTTTGGAGCAGGACTTCTGACCTCACAGTCCTTTTCCCACTCTATGCCCCCAAAATAGGAGTCTAGGGTTTCATTTTTCTGTTTAATTTGTTTCCTTTGCCTTGGCGAGTTGCCACTTAATTACTTGACTTTTGGGCTTGTTGCCACACTATGGGCTCTGCTGCCAGACAGGAATTTTCATCCTGAACATGTGGAGGACAACTTCCATTTCTGGAAGCTGGAAGCCCACCCACAACCTCCACCCCAGATCACAATCCAGATCCAGGGAGATTAAAGCAAGAGCAATTACCCCCCAAGACTGATCACTGGATCTCCCTACAGTTCACAGGCCAGGAGCTGGAGCTGCCTCTGAAAACTACAAAATGTTGTGTGTCCTCAGCAGCTTCTAAACCCCAGGGGAGGAAGGCAATGCATTCCCGAAATACTGGTCCCAAAGTCCATAGGGCACTAACTTCTCACTTTGTCCTAGGCATGTCTATGTTGATAATTTTGGAATCGCCACAACTGCTGGTGTTCTGGGGTTTCTCCAGCCCGCTGCTGGCCCTGCCACCCTGGGGCTAAAACCTCGGCTCACATGGACCTGGGCTCGGCTCGGCTAGGCACTCTGCATGATGCACACTGCTGGCTCCCAGACTGCTGCGCTGGTCCTTCCTGCTGGGCTGCTGGGTTGTCCTCAGTGGGAGTTTAGTTTCTCTGTGTAGTTCTGTGGGTGCTGGGGCTCCAGAAGTTGTTCAGAGTCCCCTTTTATATAGTTTGGAGGAAATCTGGGGGCAGAGTGGCTTGGATGAGTTGTTTCTACTCCGCCATCTTGGCTCTGCCTAACTGTAAGTATTTTAATGAAGAAAAAATTACCCCTGGCCTGAAGGAGAGTACCTTCTAATGGAGGAGACAATAGTTTAATAACTAGATTTATATGAGATATTTGATATGGCAAAAAGTCTTGGATTAAAACCAAAATTCAATAAACAAACAAAACTTGAGCATAATCTTTAAATTGAAAAAAAAAACAAAGACTATTAAACTTCCCTGATGAAAAGAACATACTTGAACATAAAATTCAATTTTCAAATATGAGACTCTTGAGAAAAACAAAAAAAAATAATTAAACAAGAAAAGGGGGGAAAACAAACCACAACATGTTATTCAATGAGGTTCAATGGTTGACATCACTATTTGGGAAAACTATACTTGAAATTCTCAAAAAACATACCTCTAATAGGACAGTTAGAAAGAGTATAACATATTCAGAGTGCAGAGTTAAAAGTTGATTTTTTTTCAAAAAAAGAAGTATCTATTTTTGTTGAATAAATTTATTTATTGTTTTCAACATTCATTTTTTGCAAGATTTTGAGTTCAGATTTCTTTTCCCATCTCTCCCCTTCCTTCATCCAAAGGTAGTGTGTAATTTTATATACGTTCTACATATAGATTCATATTAAGCCTCTTTCACACTAGTAATGTTGTAAAGAAGAATTAGAACCAATCAGAGAAGCCACAAGAAAGAAGAAAAAAATTAAAAGAGAGCGCAAATAATGCTTTCATCTGCATTCAGTCTCCATAGTTCTTTTTCTGGATGTGGACAGCATTTTCTAGTGTAAGTCTTTTTTAATTGTCTTGGATCATGCACTGATAAGAAGCAATAGGTCAGTCAAAGTTAGTTATCCCACAGTGTGCCTGTTACTCTCTTCATCTGGTCACTTCACTTAGCATTAGTTCATATAAGTCTTTACAGGTTTTTCTAAAATCTACCAGCTCATCATTTCTTATATCACAATATTATTCCATTATATACATATACTACAAATTGATTAGTCATTCACCAACTGATGGACACCCCCTCAATTTCCAAGTCTTTGCCACCACAAAAAAGCTGCTATAAATATTTTTGTACATATAGGTCCTTTCCCCCCTTTTTAAGGCTCTTTGGGATACAGGCATAGTAGTGATATTGCTGGGTCAAGGCGTATGTACTTTTACAGTCCTTTGAGGATAGTTCAAATTGCTATTCAGGATGGTTGGATAAGTTCACAACTCCACCAACAATGCATTAGTGTTGCAATTTTCCTAATCTTCTCCAATATTTATAAATTTCCTGTTTTGTCATGTTAGCCAAACTGCCCAGTGGGATATGGTACCTGAGATTTATTTTCATTTGGATTTCTCTAATCAACATTGTTTTAGAACAGTGTTTTAGAACATTTTTAAAATAAAACTATAGACACTTTCAATTTCTTCATTTGAAAAGTGCATATTCATATTCGTTAAGCATTTACCAAAACAGGAAATGGCTTGTATGCTTATAAACTTGCCTCACATCTTTATATATTTTGGAAATGAGACAATTATCAGAGACACTGGTTGTAAAAATTCTTCCCCAATTTTCTGCTTCCTTCCTAATCTTGGTTGAATTGGCTTTGCAGGAAAAAAAAAAAAAAACCTTTAAATTTATTGTAGCCAAAATTATCTATTTTTACTTTTCATAATGTTTTTTTAATCTACTGTTTGTTAATAAATTATTCCTTTTTCCATAAATCAGATGATGAACTATTCCATGCTCTCCTAGTTTACTTATAATATTAGCCTTTATATCTAAATAGTGTACCTATTTTTATTATATTCAGGTATACGGTGTAAGATAATGGTCTATGTCTAGTTTCTGCCATATTATTTTCAAGTTTTTCCATCAGGGTTTTTCAAATAGTGAGTTCTTATCCCAGCAGCTGGAATCTTTGGTTTTATCAAACAGTAGATTACTGTAATCATTAACTATTGTGTCTTTTATTCTTAAACTATTCCACAGATATACCACTCTGTTTCTTAGCCAGTACCAAGTACTTTTTTTTTCAACTTCTTTTTTTAAACAAATGTTTTATTAACTTCTGTTTTACATCATTCATTTCTGCCAGATTTTGAGTTACAATCATTTCCCCCACGTTATTCCCCTACCCAACCTCCCAGAATAGCAGTCCCACAAGATATCGCTTCCTCCAATCTGCTCTCTCCCATACCTTCTCCCAGACCCCCTTCGACTTTTCCATTAGAGGAAGGTGAATCTTTGTGTCCCAATGCCTGCACATCTTATCTCCCAATTATAAGCAAAAGAGTATTAATAATAGTGTATATATATATATATATATATGTATATATATATATATATATATTTGAAACATTTAATGTTAAGACCTCGAATTTCAGAACCAATTCCTTCCTCCCTTGTCACCCATTCCCTCTGGGGAGATAAGTAATTCAGTATATGTTGTACATGTCTAGCTATGCAAAACATTATCATAGTAGATATATTATACAAGGCTGCTTATAATTCCCTCCCACTCATCCCACCCCCCACCTGGTCCATTCCCTACATGATCCTGTCCCTCTTCTATAGTGGGTACTTCCAACCTCCCCTCACCCCAAGGATGCCCCCCCATCAATCATCCCTCCTCTCATCCCCCTTCCCCCTATTCTGCTGCAGGTTGAGATATCCCATTTTGTATGTATGTCATTCTCTCCCTGAACCAAATTCAATGAGAATGTGGATTTGCCATTTTTTCCCCTTCCTATTCTCCCCCTCCCTTGCAACTACTTCCCCTTGCTTCTTCTACATGAGATAGTTTACCCTACCCTGTCTTTCCCCAGCACCTCTTGCCACTTTCCCCTCTCACCTCATAATATCATCCCTTGAGTATTCTCCCTTCCCAACAAATTCAACCTATGCCCTCTATCCTGATACACACACATTCACACAGGTGGTAGAGGACCTTAAGAAGCAGATAAGAGAAGTGGGGGAAAAATTGGGAAGAGAAATGATAAAGATGCAAAAGTATGAAATGATAGTCAACAGCCTGACTGAGGAAAATAACACCTTAAAAATAGACTAACTCAAATGGCAAAAGAGGCTCAGAAAGGCAATGAGGAGAAGAATGCCTTAAAAAGTCGAATTTGCCAGATGGAAAAAGAATCTCAAAAGCTCACTGAGGAGATTCATTCCTTCAGAGTTAGACTGGAGTAAATGGAAGCTAATGACTTTATGAGAAATCAAGATGGTGTTAAACAGATCCAAACAAATGAAAGAATAGAAGGCAATGTGAAATATCTCATGGGAAAAGCCACTGACCTGGAAAATAGATCCAGGAGAAATAATTTAAAAATTATTGGACTACCTGAAAGCCATGATCACAGAAAGAACATAGAAATCATCCTTAAAGAAATTCTCAAGGAAAATTGCTCTGATGTGTTAGACCCAGACGGGGAATTAGAGCTTGAAAGAATTCACAGATCACCTCCTGAAAAAGATCCCAAAAAGAAAACTCCCAGGAATATTATAGCCAGGTTCCAGAAATCCCAGATCAAGGAGAAAATACTACAAGCAGCCAGGAATAAATAATTTCAGTACTGTGTTTTCTTTTTTCCAGGTCAATGGTTTTTCCCATGAGATATTTCACATTGCCTTCTATTCTTTCATTTGTTTGGATCTGTTTAACAGCATCTTGATTTCTCATAAAGTCATTAGCTTCCATTTGCTCCAGTCTAACTCGGATGGAATGAATCTCTTCAGTGAGCTTTTGAGATTCTTTTCCCATCTGGCAAAGTTGGCTTTTAAAGGCATTCTTCTCCTCATTGCCCTTTTGGGCCTCCTTTGTGATTTGAGTTAGTCTCTTTTTAGGGTATCATTTTCCTCACTCAGGCTGTTGACTCTCATTTCATACTTTTCCTGCATCCTTCTAATTTCTCTTCCCAATTTTTGATCCACTTCTCTTATCTGCTTCTTAAGGTCCTCTATGGCCTGTAACCTGCTCATATTTTCCTTTGAGGCTTTTGGAGCAGGATTTCTGACCTCACAGTACTTCTATTCCCTGCTTTGATCCTCTTTTTACCCAAAATAGGAGTCTGGATGTTGCATTTTTCTGTATATTTTGTTTCCTTTGCCTAGGCATTTTGCCACATAATTACTTGACTTTTGGGCTTGTTGCCACAGTAGGACTCTGGCACCAGACAGGGAGCTTCCATCCTGAATGTTGGGTTTTTCACAATGTCTGCTTCTGACAAGTTGGATGTCCACCCCAGAACTCCCCCTGGATCACAATCCAGATCCAAGCAGGTTAAAGCAAGAGTTATTAACCTCCAAGACTGATAGCTGGATCTCCCTACAGTTCTCAGGCCAGGAGCTGATGCTGCCACTGTAGCTGCAAAATGGCGAGTGTGCAGTCTCCTCAGTGGCTTCTAGCCCCCAGGGGAGGAAGCCAATGTGTTCCCCAAATACTGGTCCCAAAGTCCATAGGGCACTAACCTCTCACTTTGTCTTAGGCATGTCTGAGTTGATAATTCTGGAATCGTCACAGTTGCTTGTGTTCTGGGGTCCCTCCAGCTGGCTGGGGCTAAAACCATGGCTCACTTGGAACTGGGCTTGGCTCTCCATGTGCTGTGCTGTTGGCTGCCACAGTGCTGTGCTGGCTCTCCCTGCAGGGCTGCTGGGCTCTCCTCAGCGGGCATTCAGCTTCTCTGTGTCGTTCTGTGGGTGCTGGGGCTCCAGAAGTTGTTCAGAGTTCCCTTTTACATGGGTTAGAAGGGGTCTGGTGGGAGAGCACCTTGTAAGTGCTGTTTCTACTCCACCATCTTGGCTCCACCTCCCTAGTAAGTGTGTTCATATAGATCTTTGGTTTCTTTTGGCAGGTATATTCCCAAATATTTTATAATGTCTAGAGTTATTTTAAATGGAATTTCTCTATCTTTTGTTGTTGGGCCTTGTTAAAAATACATAGAAATGTCCATGATTCATGTAAGTTCATTTTATATCCTGTAAATTTGCTAAAGTTGCTAAATTCAAGTAGTTTTCTTTTTTACTTAATTTTCTAGGATTCTCTAAGTATGTCATCATATAATCCGCAAGGAATGATACCTTTTTTCTTCTTTGCATATTTCAATTCCTTCAACTTATTTTTCTTCCTCGGGGTCAAGTTGGCAAGGTAAAATCAGGAAATTGCTTGAGCTCTTCCTCCCAAACACCTTCAATTTCTTGTAAAAAATGACTCAAAACAAATTTTAGACCTACAAAACCCAAAAAATGACAGAGTGAAACATATCTCCATCTGAAGAGAGCCTGGCAGACTGATAGGAAGTGTCTATCACACCAGGCTGAGAGTGCAACACAGTCCTGTGTGGGAGAAGGCACAAATTGGGCAGAGCAGACATCAAGGGACTGAATCACTGGCAGCTATGGCAGTTTCCAGACTTCTCAAACAACAAATTCTGAAGATAAAATAAAAGGTCAGTAGGGAAACTCTGTTAGATGTGGGTGAGAAAAGAGTTCAGTTCAGCCTCAGCCTTGGGGGTGGCAGCAGTAGCAGCAGCAGTGGCTGCTGCTTCTGGAGATCTAGGACCACTGATGATGGGGGTATCAAGTGACTGATCAGAAAGCAATTGTTTTTGCTATGCCCTGCTTGGATCTGGATCACAGTCTTGGGTGGCAGTCCTAGGGTGAGGAGGAGAATGAATGCAACAGAACTTGTGGAGGCTGTGGAAAGGTAATGCTCCTCCCATTTCTAAGGTAGGAAAGTGGTGCCTGTGGTGCCTCAAAGGCCAGAGAACAGACAGGGGAAGGAGTAAATACTCCTTTGATCATATCACCTTAGAAGAACTGAAAATTCACTGGTGCCTAGAAGTAGCTTTGATAAGAGCTGTGTAAAAACCTCAGAAATGTAGAACAGAGCATTCCCCATTGAAAAGCAGAGTTCTACTCTGGCAAGAAGCTAAAAAGCCAGGTAATTGGCTGGGAAAATGAACAAACAGAGGGAAAAAATCAGACTATAGAACAATTTCTCTTTCTTCTCTTATTGCTAAAGCTAACATTTCTAGCACCTTATTGAACAACAGTGGTGATAATGGACATTGTTTCACTCTCAATCTTATTGGATATGTTTCTAGCTTATCTCCATTCCCTTTAATGCCTGGTGATGGTTTTACATAGATGCTACTTATTGTTATAAAGAAGATCCCATTTATTGCTATGCTCCCTAAAGTTTTAATAGGAATTGGTACTGTATTTTGTCAATTGCTTACTTCATGCTTTTAATTAGATAATATGATTTCTTTAAGTTTTTTTTGTTGATATAGTGAATTATGCTGATAATTTTCCTAATATTGAACTGGCCTTACATTCCTAGTATAAATCCCATCTGTTCAGAGTGTATTATTGTCATGATAATTTGCCATAATCTTTTTGATAACATTTTATTTAAAATTTATTAGAGAAATTGGTTTATAATATTCTTCCTATTTTCCCTTACTAGTTCTTCCCTCCCTACTGTGCACCCTTTACCTTTTCTTTTCCCTTTTCCCTTCTACTGCTTATAGGGCAAGTTAGTTTTCTATGCCTTACTGAGCATGCTATTCCTTCCTAGAACCAAAATCCAATGAGAGTAATGCTCAAACAATGCTCATCTCCCTCCCTTCTTTCACTTTACTGTAATATATATTTGTCTCTTCATATGATATTTTATCTTTTTTCTGCCTCTTTCTTCCCTCTTACTCATCACAATTACTTTTCACGTCTTACTTTTTTATTGAATAAAATTTT
Source organism: Gymnobelideus leadbeateri (assembly GCA_011680675.1). Classification (NCBI taxonomy): domain Eukaryota; kingdom Metazoa; phylum Chordata; class Mammalia; order Diprotodontia; family Petauridae; genus Gymnobelideus; species Gymnobelideus leadbeateri. Next base: position 333,422 of record WOXC01008906.1, on the reverse strand, counting down.
ATTAAATAAATTAAATTTAATAAATAAAAATTTATTAAAAATTAAAATAAATTAAATTTTATTAAATTAAATTTTATTAAAGTCAACTCATATCCACATCTTCTGTCTATGTTTATCTCTTCTAAATGTCATAATAACTATATATTTCTCAAGAGTTACAAGTATCATCTTCCCTGTCACCATAACAATTATCGATGTTCCTTTTTCTTTTCTTTCTTTTTTTTTTTTTTTTTAAAGCAATTGGGGTTAAGTAACTTGCTCAAGGTTACACGGCTAGTCATTATTTATGTGTGGGTGCTCATTTTCTGAGGCCGGATCTGATCTCGGGTCATCCCGACTCAGAGGCCGACACTCTTACTCACTGCGCCACCTAGCTGCCCCTTTAGGGCAATTGGGGTTAAGTAACTTGCCCAAGGTTACACGGCTAGGTTTTTTTTGTTTTGTTTTGTTTTGTATGGATTAAGTGTCGGAAGCCGGCTCCGAACTCAGGTCCTTCTGATTCCAGGGCCGGCGCTCTATTCACTGCGCCACCTAGCCACCCCTTGTTCCTTTTTCTCTATTGATTCTTACTTATAGTATTTTCCTTTTTCCTGGCTTTAAAATTTGGTCTGTGCTTCTTTAACACAAGGGGCATTGTCCCTTGTTCTTGTGCTGGGGACTTTGAGCCTGGTTATTGGCTTTGTGTGCTGGGGCATCAAGTGCTGGTAACTGTAGGGTATGTGGATCTGGTAGCTTTTTTGCTGCTAAATTGCAGCTGGTATTAGTGGCCTGTAGTCTCCCCCTTCAGCCACAGCAAAACAAACCTTTCCCTTTAAACCCCCTAGTCTCCTGAGCTAAAATATTTCTATATCCTGGTTTTCTTCTGGCTCCACTGTTCAGGCTTTTTCTTAGGATGTTATTTTCTGGGTTTTTCAAGGTTAATAAGGGAGGGTGAGAACAACTTACTTTTTTCTCTGCCATCTTGGCTGCCAGAAATAAAAGTAGGTTACTTCCAAACATTTTGTCTAATGGGCTGAGAGTTGCAGAAGCAGCTGCTGCCACCAGTGCCACCACTACCAGTGTCACCAATTCTATCACTCCCAAGGCCTGCTCCTTGTTATCTTGGGCCAGGCCTGTGCTGGACTGCACTGCTCTCTCACCAAGGACGGATAGGCCTCTCCTACTGACCTTACAAATTATCTTTGGTGTCTCTGGGTTAAGAGGTCTGGAAACCACCATGGTTGCCAGTGATTTAGTACACCAAGGCCTGCTCTGATTTTGCTGGGGCAGGCTCTGCATTGGGGTGGCCTGTACTGGACTGTACTTCTGTTTCAACCTGGTGCTAAAGAGATTTAATGTTGACTTTCCATGTTGTCTTGGGCTGAAAAGTGTTTCACTCTGTCTTTTTGTGCATGTTTCTGCTCTAGAATTTGTTTAAAATCACTTTCCAAATGTATTTGAAGGCGTTTGGGTGAGAGCTCAGGCAAGTCACTGCCTTTACTCTTCCATCTTGGCTCTGCCCACCACTGCCCCCCATAAATTGATTTCAATGGGATTATATAAAAACATACCGAATTATAATAAAATTCCACTGGGAGAAGAAAGAAGGGAGAGGCAGAATGAGGTAAATTATATCTATGTAGAGGCAAGAAAATAGATTTATAGTAGGAAGAAAGAAGACAGGGGGTGAGCATTGTTTGAACTTTGCCCACATCAGGTTTGACTTAAAGAGGAAATAATATATACATTCAGTATAGTTTAGAAATTTACCTTATCTGAAATGTAAATAGGAGGGGACAAAGGAGGGTGATAGAAGAGAGGGCAGATTGAGGGAGGCAATGGTCAGGAAGAAAAAAAAAAACACTGGTGAGAAGGGACAGGGTAAAAGGAGAGAGAGAAAAAAATGTGAGCAGGGGAATAATAGGATGGATGGAAATGCACAGTTAAGAATTTTAATCGTTAATGTGAATAGGATAAACTGTCCAATAAATGGCTGCAGATAACAAAATGGATTAAAAACTAAAATCTTACAACATATTATTTACAAAAAACATATTTGAGGTAGAAAGATATGGAGAAAAGTTAATAAGCTAGAGCGAATCTATTATTCTTCAGCTGAAGCAAAATAAAAAGCAGAGATCGTGATGTCAGACAAAACAAAAATAGACCTAATTAAAAGAGACAAGGATGAAAACTACATGTTGCTAAAAAGCACCAGTGACAATTAAATAATGATACTAAATATCCATGCACCAAACTGTATAGCACCCAGCTTTCCAAAAGAGAAGGTAAATTAGTTACAGGAGGAAACAAACAGCAAAACACTTCTAGTGGGGGACCTTAACTTTCTCTTTTCAGTATTAAATAAATCTTAACATAAGATTTATTTATTTATGTTATTTATAACATTTCATATTGTTTTATTTAAATTTAAATTATTTACTATTTTATGGAATATTTTTTCAAGTAGTTGATAATAACATGCACTTTTTTTTACTTTGAAAACTGCTTGCACATATCATGCAATCATTTATGCATTGAAGAATGTTTTTATTATATAACTTTGTTAGGAGTCTACATATTTTGTACATCACTTTCTTATTATAGACATTTGATTTACTTTGCCCAGTCAATTAATTTCTTGCTTATCCTAGTTGTATTTCAGGAGAGGTTTTTTTTCTTTAATTTCACGTAATGAAAAAAAATTCAGTTTTATCTTTTGTATTTTCCAACACCCCCTATGCTTAGTTAAGAACTCATCCCTACCTTTAGCCATGAAAAAATAATTTGATTCTATTCTTTTTATGTATGATTTTTCATAATGAATATGAATTAATTTTGAATGTATTATAGAATATAACATATGGTGTTGGTCTTATCCTATTTTTGCCACAGTGCTTTCTAGTTTTTCTGGTAATTCTTAGCAAACAAAATATTAACAAAGGGTTTGTTTTTTTTTTTTTTGCATTTTGTATTTTGTTATCTACTAAGACTTTTGACTATGCTTTTTTGCATAGTCAGATCTATTTGTCTTTTTTTCTATTAAAAGTTTTTGATGAATTGTACTTTGTAATATAGTTTGAAATTAGGTAGTGGTACTTACGCAATCATTCCTTCATTTATTCTACATTCTTTCTTTTGATATGCAATAACATTTGTTGCTTCAAATCAATGTATTATGTTATAGGGGACTGGGAAGTATTATTTTGTTAATTTACTCATTAACACAGTATTCCTCTGATCATTTATTTTATTTCTTTAAGTAAGATTTATATTGTATAAATACAAGTAATGAAGTTACTTTCTTAGATACACTTTTCAGATATTTTATGCCTTTTGCTGTTATTTTATAGGGGTCTCATTGCTTTTGTTGCCTCATGGGTATTACTATTATTAGAAAGCAATATTTTTTATTTCTGTGGCCTTATTTTTACTTTACTGGACTTATTGTTTCAAATTCTTTGCTGATTCCTTGGAATTAAAAAAAATCACTTCATCAATAAATAGGGAATTTTATCTCTTACCTGCCTATAATTTTGTCTGTAACTTCTTGCTCTTTTTTTATTCCCATTTGCAGGATTTCTACACCTTTACCATTTATTATTGTGGGACAAGAACATACTAAGCAAATTATTAAAATTCTGCTTCTCATCAGACAATGGTTTTAGAAATGAAGACCCTGTGTTTGAACTTCATTCTGAGATCTAAAAATTCAAGGAATAATTTCATGATCTAATGATTCCCTGTGGCAAAGCCAATATTCTTCTTAGACCTAGCTTCTTGGGGTGAGGGGGTCATTGGGCCCTTAGTGATGAAAGGTAAAATATTATCCCTGAAATTCTTAATTATAAAACTATGGTATATATCCAATAAAACTTTCCAATGGGGGCGGCTAGGTGGTGCAGTGAGTAGAGCACCGGCCCTGGTGTCAGAAGGACCTGAGTTTGGATCTGGCCTCAGACAATTAACACACACACAAACAAAAACCTAGCCGGGTGACCTTGGGCAAGTTACTTAACCCCAATTGCCCTCCAAAAAGCAAAAAACAAAAACAAAAAACAAACAAAAACAACAACAACAACTTTCCATTGGTTGAATGGCTCAGGGGCCATATCAACATGGATATTCTAGGAGATACAAATGAATACAGCCCATCCATAAAACTGTGATTCTTGGCCAGATGCTAGTATGAATTATCTATGGCATTTGGACCCAAAATTTGGAGTATTATTTTCAAATCATTTATATGATTTTCTGTAATAAAACAGAGGAATTTTCCCTTACAGAATCCCCTTTATAACAATTGAAAAGTTGAATATTAATTACTTTTTACTCCTCTAAGAACTTAGGACAATCTAATAACAATTGTATAAGATAGTTTTGTGGAAGAGTTGATTTACATAAAAACAAGGTGCAAATAAGGTAAGAAAGATTTCATACTGCTGGAAATCAACCACCAGAATTCCTTTATTTTACCTTATGGTCTAAATTATCCCCAGATGCTGAACACTTTGATATTACCTGTTGGGTGAGATCAAATTGCTGAACTGATTCTTAAATAACTTAGTTTCATAAAGAAAGTACTTCTCTGGACTAACTCAGTGAGGCTTGTGCGCAATTCTAACCCATGTTGGTGGGAGCTCTCCATAAAATCTTTACACACTTATTTAGGAATGTGTTTAGGAATTTCTTCTCATTATAGACAGGTAATCTCCTCTTCACTTATCTTTTCTATTGTTTAATTAAAGTTCTTTATGTTACTGTTTTGTAGCTTTCATTGTGAATGAAGCCCCATAATTCACTTAAATGCTCTCTAATTAACAATACAGAATGCTTAACAATTCTCTTAATAAATAAAATTTTCTATTTATATCCTTGATTCCCAGTTTATGTGCATAAATAAAAGGTTTTTAGACTCTTTAAACTTACCTTATTTAAATTGTTTCATTATAATGAAGTTTAGTTTTGCAAGGAAGTATTTTTCCCATATTAACATAAGTTTATACATGTACATTATGGGCAAGAAACTTTATTAACTTATAAATATTGCTATGGGGTTAAAAATACTATTAGTTAAGAACAAAATTCATGTATCATGGAGTATATTCACAAAACCAGGCAAGTTGACAAAAGTACCTAGTTAGGGACTAAGTGACTTTAAATTTATTCCACAACTTGCAACTTAAGGTTGAACAAGTTATGGTCTACATAAGGTCAATTTCTTCAATAGTGTGGAAACCCAGGGGAATGCTTAATATATTAGTGTTATTTATAATGTTGACAAAGTAATCTGTAATAACAATTGCTCCTTAAATAATCACTAAGAACATACTGAAGACTCATGAAAAAGGACATATTTTGAAAAGTCAGTTTTAAGACTAAGGAAAAATTCATCACCTTTGATTTTGGTTCCAGTTATATGAACTATGAAATTAAAAATGGAAGGAGGGGTCAAGATGGTGGAGTAAAAATAGGGACTTGCTTGTGATCTTGCCCAACCCTCTAAAGAGAGCTATAAAAATGACTATAAACAAATTCTAGAGCTGCAGAAACTACACCAGCAGAGTAAAGCACATCTCATGTCCAAGACAACCTGGAAGGTCGACAGTTAGGGTATATCACACTGGTACAGATGGGGCTAAGGTGGGTCTCAAGAGACTAAATTGCGGGCAGCTGTGTCTATTTCCAGACTTCTCAACCCAAAAATGCCAAAGACAGCATGGAAGGTCAGTGGAGGGACTCTTGGCAACCTGGGTGAAAAAGGAGGTTAGTCTGGCCTATGGTGGTGTAAGTGGTGTAAGCAGCAGCTGCTGCTTCCAAGACTCTGGGTCCACCAACAGTGAGGGATCAAGATGCTGATACAAAATTCCTGAAGTCTCAGACAGTACACCCACCCTCACTCCTAAACCCACCTCCCCTGGATGCAGAGTCACACCCTGAAAAAGAGCTAAAAAGTAAAATATTTGACTGGGAAGATGAGTAAACACCATGAAAAAGTCAGACTATAGAACCTTACTTTGGTGACAAAGATCCAAATATATAACCAGAAGAAGACAATAAAGCAAAAGACCTTCATCAAAAGCCTACAAGGAAAATATGAATTGGTTATAGGACATGAAGAGCTCAAAAAAGGATTTTGAAAATCAAGTAAGAGAAGTAGAGGAAAAATTTGGAAGATAAATGAGAGTAATGTATGAAAATCATGAAAAATGAGTCAACAGCCTACTAAAGGAGACCCAAAAAATATAGAAGAAATTAACATCTTAAAAAAGAGAAAAACTCCTTTTCATACCCTTTGACCCAGCAGTACCACTTCTAGGGTTATATCCCAAAGAGATCATAGAAGTGGGAGGAAGACCCATATGTACAAAAATATTTAGAGCAGCTTTTTTCATGGTCGCAAAGTATTGGAAATTAAAGGGGTCCCATCAATTGGGGAATGGCTAAACAAGTTGTGGTATATGCACGTAATGAAATATTATTGTGCTATAAGAAACGAGGAGCAGACAGACTTCATATTTACCTGGAGAGGCTTATACAAACTGATGCTGAGTGAGAAGGGTAGAACCAGGAGAACTTTATAGGCAATCACAGACACAACATCTGTATGATGACCAACTATGACAGACTGGACTCCTCTCAGCAATGCAGTGATATAAGTAAATGCGAAAAGACTCATGAAGGAAAGAGATGCCTACATCCAGAGAAATAACTAGAAAGAACTGAGTTTGAATCCTGATGGAAGCAAACTACTTGATCTTTCTTCTTTTCATTGTTTGGTTTTATTTCCTCTCTACCATTTTCCATTCCATCTAGTACAGTGCACCATTGTAAACTGACTAATGTCTAATGTGAACGTATTTGCAGATCCTATACTGGACTATATGACATCATGGGCGGGGGGGGAGGGAGGGAAGGAAAATTTGAAACTCAAGGAACTATGGAATTGAATCTTGTAGACTAAAAATAAACAAACAAATTAATTTTTTTGTAAAAATGAAAAAAAGAGAGAGAAACTAAAATGTCCAATGTGGTACAAAAAGCCAGAATTGAAGAATGCCTTAAAAAGCAGAATCAGCCAAATATGAAAGGAGGTCCAAAAGCTCACTAAAGAAAATAATTCCTTCAAAATTAGAATGAAGCAAATGGAAGTTAACAACTTTATGAGAAGTCAATAAATTACAAAAAAGAACCAAGAGAATGTAAAAAATAGTAGACAATGTGAAATATCTCTAGACTGACCTGGGAAATAGAGGCAGGAGAGATAATTTAAAAATTACTGGACTTCCCGAAAGTCATGATAAATAAAAAGAGCCTCAACATCATCTTTCAAAAATTATTGGGACAGTTAGGTGACACAATGAATAGATCACTTGGCCTGGAGTCAAGAGGACCGGAGTTCAAATATGGCCTCAGACACGTAACACTTACTAGCCATGTGACCTTGTGCAAGTCACTTAACCCCAATTGCCCTCGCTTTCACTTTGTAATATTGAAAGAGATCTCAAAAAGAAAACTGCTAGGACGATTATGGCCAAATTCCAGAATTGCAAGTTCAAGGAGAAAATATTGTAAGCAGCCAAAAAGAAATTATTCCAGTAATATGTAAATATAATCAGGATAACATAAGATCTAGCAGCTTCTACATTAAGGGATCAAAGGGTTTGGGATATATTTTGGAAGTCAAAGGAGGTAGGATTTAAACCAAGAATCACCTACCTAGCCACATTGACTATAATATTTTGGGGAGGGTGGATGGATATTCAGTGAAACAAAGAACTTTCAAGCATTCTTGAAGAAAAGACCAGAGCTGAATAGAAAATTTGATTCTCAAATACAAGAGGCAAAAGAAGCATGAAGGGGTAAAAAGGAAAGAGAAATCATAAGAGACTTATTAAAGTTGAAGTGTTTACATTCCTCCCTGGAAAGATGATATTTGTAAACAATGAGACCTTTCTCAATATTAGGGTAGTTGGAAGTAAGATAGATAGATGATGATAGATAGATAGATAGATAGATAGATAGATAGATAGATAGATAGATAAATAGATAGATGGCACAGTATGAGGTGAATATGAAGGGCTGATATCTAAAAAGAAAATTAAGGGGTTAGAGAGGAATATATTCAGCAAGGAGAAAGGGAGAGATAGAATGGGGTAAATTATTTCACATAAAAGAGGCAAGATAAAGGTTTCACAATGGAAAGGAAGAGGGGGGAGGTAATAAGAGATTTTCACTGTATCTTAATATCTTAATCTCATTATATTTGTCTTAGGGAAGGAATAGCATACACACTCAATTGGGTATCTTACCATATAGGAAAGTAAGGGTGAAAGTGATAAAGGTGGGGGTGGGAGATGATATAAGGGATGGCAGATTGGGCGATGTGGTAATCAGAAGCAAACACTTTTTAAAGGGATAGGGTAAAAGGAGAAAATAGAATGGAATAGGATGGAGGGGGTGGAATAGGATGGAGGGAAATACAGTTAGTCTTTCACAACATGAGATTTATGGAAGTATTTTGCATAACTACATATGTGTAACCTATATTGAATTACTCACCTTCTCAATAAAGGTGGGTGGGGATGGAAGAAGGAACAGAATTTGGATCTCAATGTTTTAAAACCAAATGTTAAAAAATTGTTTTTATATGCACCTGGGAAATAAGATATACAGGCAATGGTGTAAAGAAATCTATCTTGCTATAGAAGAAAGTAAGGTGAAAGAGCATGGGGGGGTTGATAGAAGGGAGAGCAAACTGAGGGAGGAGGGTATTTGGAATGCATGCCATCTCACAGTGGTGCGGGGGGAGAAAGATGGGGAGAAAATTTGGAGCTCTAAATATTGTAGAAATGAATGTTGAAAAACTAAAACTAATTTAATAATAATAATAATAATTAAAAAGATATGAGAAAAATGGAAGTAGGAATGAATATCAGAATAAATAATTCTTTTTATATTTCTACACAATTTTGAGTGAGAAATACACAATTTGATAGAAAAATGGGAAAAAATTATTGTGATGAAGAAACAAACCTTTCTTCCCTTTCATCTTTTCCTTATTTGTACTAGAAATGGGCTTGCATTCAAGTGGAAGGGGCAAATGATTAGAGATTGGTGATCTCATGAAAGCAGTAATTTTAGTAAACAAAAGAAATACCATCTGTTGGCAATGCAGAATCAACCATGTCCACATAACTTTAGGGGAAAAAAATTACTCATTGGTAATCTTTGTCTCAAATTCACTGACTACCGTAGTTTATAATTCTGGGCAGTCAACCCACTCATATCCATAATGACCCCATGCATTAAGTTTTCAAATGATTGAAATAATAGGTAGACATAGTAAATACAATGAAAATCTATTTTTTAACCATCAGGTATTCCCTGGGAACTCTGCTAGGTACTACAGAAAAAAAAAATCCTGGGAACTGATAGGTCAAATTTGTCCTTATTTTAGCTGGTCATAGGGATCCTCAGGAATTCAATATTAGCACTCCATACTATGATCCTAGTACATCCTTTGTCTTTCAGCTCCTCTTTATTTTTTTCATCCCTTAAGAGAATTTAAGCTTTCTGAGGAAAGTAGCTGTCCCAATTGTTGTATTTATTTGACTGGCACTTAATGAAGTGCTTGACAGAGAATAAGTATTTAACAAATGTTTCATCCATGTCTCTACATATGATTATTATTAATTATGTTGTTCAATTCAAGTAATTGCCCTTTAGTTTCTGTTATATGATAAGCCACATGTAGAATAAAAGAAGAAGCTATAGACTTAGCTGTTAGAAACACACTCATTTTTTCAGGAAAAGTTTTAAGCAGTATTATTTTCTTTGTACTTGATCATTTTGGTAGAAACAGTGAGAGAGGAAGGAAGAGGGGGAGGAAAAATAAGGAGAGAAGAATAAAGGAAAAAAGGAAGTATAAAGGCAAAGAGAAGACATGTGTCATTAAAACCTATCTACTATTATCAGTCTAGCTATGTCATTTATAATTTGTTTTCTTCTTTCATTAGCTCTCCCTAAGGGTGAGAATTGACATCAAACTTCCTAAATTCCAAATCATTTTGCAGACATAAGAGTCAGGAGAAGTATTTTTCAGCCCTTCCAAAGCATGAGTCACACTTGGATCAAGGGGCTGTTGCCTTGTCAACCACAGAAAGCCTTCATCTAAATCTAGCCACATAATCCACTTTTGGATTTATATTCCTCAGATCTGAGACAAACATCTTTGTCTTGCCAGTGGATTGTGATTATTCTGGAGAAGAGAGGGAGGTTGTCGACCAACAAAGCTACAAACAACAAATACTACTATTACTACAAAAAAAGAGTTCTGCATGAGTTCTCTACACAACTTGAAGGACTTTCAGAGCAGGTGATGTGGGCTAAAACTGGTCAAACATCTTCGATAACCTTGCACCTCATTATTATTATGGTATAAGTTTAAAGCTACTCCTCCCATGGATGCTTTGGGTAGTCACAGGAATGAATGGACCAGAATTTCATTTCATTTCATTTCTTTCTTTCTTTCTTTCTTTCTTTCTTTCTTTCTTTCTTTCTTTCTTTCTTCCTTCCTTCCTTTCTTTCTTTCTTCTCTCTCTCTCTCTCTCTCTCTCTCCCCCTCTTTTTTCTTTCTTTCTCCCTTCCATTCTTTCTTTCTTCCACTCTTTCTTTTTTCTTTCTTTTTCTTCCTTCCTTCCTTCCTTCCTCTTTCATTCTTTTCTTGCTTTCTTTTCATGTTCTTTTTAAAATTGATTTGTTTATTTACTTTTAGTTTACAACATTCATTTCAACAATCCCTTGAGTTTCAAATTTTCTCTGCCTCCCTCTCCTCTGCCTCCCACCCGCCATCATGGCAGCATGAACTCAAATATAGGATCTACAAATATCTTCACATTAATTATTAGTCAGGTTGTAAAGAAGGATTATAACTGATGGAGAGCTCAGTGGGAAAGAGGAAACACAACAAAACAAGACAAAAGAACAGAGCAAGTAGTTGTTTTAATCTGTATTCAGACTCCACATCTCTTACTCTGGATGTGGCTATCTCTTTAAATGATGAGACTTTTGGAGTTGTCTCATAACCTTACATTGCCGAGAGAAGCCCAGTCTATTGAAGTTAGTGTCATGCATACATTGTGTCTGTGATTGTGTACATATTTCTCCTAGTTCTGCTCTTCTCACTCAGCATCAGTTTATATGTCTATCCAAGTTGTTATGAAGTCCATCTGCTCCTCATTTCTTTTTTTCCCTTTTTTTTGTTCGGGAGGGCAATTGCTGTTAAGTAACTAGCCTAAGGTCACATGGCTAGTTTTTGTGTCAAGTGTCTGATGCTGTATTTGAACTCAGCTCCTCCTGACTCCAGGGGTAGTGCTCTATTCACTGCACCACCTAGTTGCTCGCCACTCCTCATTTCTCATAGCACAGTAGTATTCCATCCCATTCATATACCAAAACTTGTTCAGCCATTCCCCAATTGATAGACATCCCCTTGATTTTCAATTCTTTGCCAGCACAAAAAGAGCAGCTATAAATATTTTTTGTTCATATGGGTACTCAACCTGCTTATCTGATCTCTTTGGGATATAAACCTAGAACTGGTATAGCTGGGTCAAAGGGCATGCACTTTTTATAGCCCTTTGGGCTTAGTTCTCAATTGCTCTCTAGAAAGGCTGGTTCAGTTCACAACTCTACCAACAATGCATTAGTTTTACAATTTTTCTACATCCTCTCCAGCATTTATCATTTTCCTGTTTTGTCATCTTAGCCGATCTGGCCTGTGGGATGGAGTACCTCAGAATTGTTCTGACTTAGATTTCTCTAATCAATAGTGATTTAGAACATTTTCATATGTTTATAAATATCTTTAATTTCATCTTCTGAGAACTGCCTGTTCATAAACCTTTGACCATTTATCAATTGGGGAATAGCTTGTATTCTTATAGATTTCATTCAATTCTTTGTATATTTTTTGAAATGAGGCCTTTATCAGAGACACTGGTCGTAAAAATCCTTTCTCAGGTTTCCATTTCCCTCTTAATCTTGTTAACATTGGCTTTGTTTGTGCAGAAGCTTCTCAATTTAATGTAATCAAAATTATCCATTTTGCATTCTATAATGCTAACTCTTTTTTTGTCATGAAGTCTTCCCCTCTCCATAGATCTGACAAATATACTATCCCTTGTGCTCCCAGATTGCTTACAGTATCAGCCTTTATACTTAGAACATGCACCCATTTCAACTTTATTTTGGAGTACATTATTACATATTGGTCTATGCCCAATTTCTGCCATACTATGTTCAAGTTTCCCCAGCAGTTTATGTCAAATACTGTGTTCTTATCCCCAAAACTGGGGTCTTTGGGTTTATTAAACAGTAGATTACTATAGTCATTGGCTGCTGAGTCTTGTGTACCTAATCTATTCCATTGATCCACTACTCTATTCCTTTGCCAGTATCAAGTAGTTTTGATGACTGCTGCTTTATAATACAGATTAAAACCTGGTACAACTAGGCCACCTTCCCTAAAATTTCTTTTCATTAATTGCCTTGATATTCTGGACCTTTTGTTCTTCCAAAGGAATTTTGTTACTATTTTTTTTCTAGCTCTACAAAGTATTGTTTTGGTAGATTGATTGGTTTGGCATTAAACATGTAATTTAATTTAGGCAAAATTGTCATTTTATTATATTAGCTGGACCTAGCCATGAACAGCTGATGTTTTTTCCAATGAGTTAGATCTGACTTTATTTGTGTGAAAAGTGTTGTGTAATTGTGTTCATATAAGTCCTGGATTTATTTTGGCATATTTACAAATATTTTATAATTATAAAAAAAAGTTACTACAGTAACTTTAAATGGGATTTCTCTTTCTATTTCTTGCTGTTGGATTTTGTTAGAGATATATAGGAATGCCAAGGACTTCTATAGGTTTATTTTATATCCTGCAAGTTTGCCAAATTTATTTATTATCTCAAGTAGTTTTTTACTTGATTCTCTAGGATTCTCTAAGTATTTAATCATATCATCTGCAAAGAGTGATAGTTTAGTCTCTTCTTTGCCAAATCTGATTCCTTCAATTTCTCTTTCTTCTCTAATTGCTACTGCTAACATTTCTAGTACCAGATTGAATAAGAGGGGTGATAGTGGACATCCTTGTTTCACCCCTGATATTATTAAGACTGCTTCTAACTTATCACCATTACATATATAAATGCTACTTATTATTTTAAGAATGACTCCATTTATTTTTATACTTTCTGGTGTTTTACTAGGAATGGGTGTTGTATTTTGTCAAAAGCCTTTTCTTTGTCTATTGAGATAATTATATGATTTCTGATACTTTTGTTGTTGATGTGATCAATTATGTTGATAGTTTTCCTGATATTGAACCACCCTTGCATTCCTGGAATGAATCCTACCTGAGCAAAGTGTATTATTCTCAAGATAAGTTGCAGAAGTCTTTTTGCTAATATTTTATTTAGAATTTTTGCATCTCTATTGATAAAGAACCAAATGTTGTATTCAGAGAACATATGTTGATCTTAGAAGAAGAAGGCTCAAGAACTCTCACTTTGCATCATTACCTCTCACCAGACATCATTAATAGTGGAGTCAACCTAGGAGCAGAGTTTCACTGAAAAAAACAGTAAAGGAAAATATCAAGTTTGTAGTACCTAGCATTTTTAGAAGGCATACTTACTTCTGGCTGCACAGTCAATTGAAAATGTATTTTCTAAAACATATAGTCATCAGAACATAGCCAGTTATACAATATCTACACATGCCCAAAATCTTTCAAAGGCACTTCCATTGAATATTATAATATAATATTATATATTATAAAAACACTCCTAGACACCAGTTTCCTTGTATCTTCTGCTTGAAGAATACTGTCAGAGATGCTCAGTGTTCTTGTCAAATAAAAACAAAATTATAACTTAGAGAATGAAGCAGAAAACCATAAAAAATAGACATAAAACACAAAAGATCTGTAGTGAAGGTATAATAAAACTATTATAAGAAAGGGTAGATTATGCATAGTGATAATGGGGTTTCAGAGAAAAAAAAGATTCTATTTCTTTCTCAATAGTGAATTATCCTTTACAATACAGAACAAGTTTCATAATGATGGTAACATTTAAAGTAAAGACTTGAAGACTGTTTAGACACTTTTGGAAAAAAAAGAATTCCAGGTAAAGGGAAGAATGAAGATGAAAAATTTTGAACTATATTCAAGGAGTGCTGAATTAGATTGGAACAGAATTTGATCTTGGGGAAGTCATGGAAGGCTAGGTTGAAAAGAAATAGAGAAGCCAAATTCTGGAAGACATTGCATGCCAATACAAAAAAAATTGATTTAATTCAATGAGTAATAAGAAAATATTGAAGATGTTTAAGCAGGATGCTATAGTGTAGAAAGAGCCAGGCAAGGTAAACTGTCTTTGAGACAGTAGCTCAATGTACTGGTTTAAAACATACTATTCTGACTGGATATCTGCTGAGCCAGTTGGCATAACACTCATATTCTCTGGTTTGAAGAAGGATGTGTGAATGAGACCATAATTTTCCTTGAATAATAACTCCAACTTATCCTGTCTATATCTTGTTTATACATAGATTTAGGCATTTTCTTCCCCCATTAGAATGTGAGTTCTTTAAGAGCAAGAAGTACCCTCCCTCCTTTTTTCCCCAGTGTTTAGCATAGTGATCAACAAATAATAGGCATTTAATAACTCCTTGTTGACTTGAGTAAAACACATATTTTCTCATTCTAGTATCCAGCTCCCTGGGGAGGTGAAGAATAACTTCTTGAGACATTCAGTATCATGGCCAGACAATTAACTCTTGTGTATTCAGCACTAGTTGAAGGTATGAGAAAACTCTCTATGTAGAGCTTTTCAGTTTGGACAACTAGATAACACAGTGGATAGAGTGCTGAACCCAACACCAGGAAGACCTGAATTCAAATTTGGCTTCAGGCACTTACTAACTGTGTGAACCTTGGCAGCTCATTTAACCCTACGTGCTTCAGTTTCTTCATCTTTAAAATGAGCTGGAGAAGGAAATGACAAACCATTATAGTATTTTTGCTAAGAACATCCCAAGTGTTTTTACAGAGTTGGACATTACTGAAACAACTGGATATCAACAAGAGATCTTAAGGAGACATTGGATGTGTATTTGGGAGAGAGGAAAGAGTTCAGGAAGTCAGTTACAGAGAAACATTAGGTGAAATCATGGGAATAGTTGAGGCTACCAAGGAGATAATATAGAAAAAGAAGGGAAAAGAATGAAAAAAACTTAAAAAAAATTACATACTAAAAGTTTAAATGTACAAAGAGGAATAATAAAAGGAAAATTAAAATTGCATGAAGTAGTAGCAGAAAATGGTGTGTAGAAGAAGATAGGAAGGTGTAGCTCCAAGGGAAAAAAAAAGATCAGCCTTAGCCAATGCTTCAGATAAAAGTAAAAGGTAAAAAGAAAAGAGAACTGAGAAAATGTTTAATTTTTTATTAAATTTTTTTTGAAAATACTTAATTTTGCAACTAAGAGAAAAATAGGGGCAGTGAATGGAAAATTTGAGTAGAAAAATATATTTACCAAAAGGTAGAAGTAAGGGGTCAAGAGACTGATAAGTAGGTAGGGTGAAGAATTGGAAGCAGCAAAATAATTTCCCCAAAAATATGTACTGATCAAAAAAAACAAAAAAAGAAGATAAATATTTTTTAAATAAATGTTTCATGAACCTTTTATTTTAGGTCCTAGGGGATTTACACATCCTCTCTTTCAGAGCTGTTAAATGCATTTCCCATTGGTACTAAGAATAGCCACACCTGATTATGATGAAACTGGAAAATTAAAAAAATAAATAAAAATACAAAAAATAAATGTTAATTTGTGAGTTTCTAAGTCAAAATGTGACTGCAAATATGAAGTTTGACAGCACTCATCTATGGAGAAATTGAGATTGAGAAATAAATATATAAAACCTAGATCTTCAGATTAAACATTCCAAGGGAAGATTTTAAAAAAGATATCATACACCAAAACATACCCAAAGGTAGAGATAAATCAATAGTAAAACAATGTAGAGACTGAATAAGCAAGAAAGAGAAGGAATATTTAAAGCAAATGAAAGGAGGAAACATTAAAAGAAAGGACTCAAATCCAAAAGGTGGAAGGATTAAATTTCTTAAAAAGCTGATACACTCATCAAGAAAATGAAAGTAAAATCGAGAATGTAGCTTAAAATAGAGAAATATGGGGCGGCTAGGTGGCGCAGTGAATAGAGCGCCGGCCCTGGAATCAGAAGGACCTGAGTTCGGAGCCGGCCTCCAACACTTAATCCGCACAAACAAAAACCTAGCTGTGTAACCTTGGGCAAGTTACTTAACCCCAATTTCTCTGGGGGCTACTAGGTGGTGAGTGAGTAAGAGCGTCGGCCTCGGAGCTTGGATGACCCGAGATCAGATCCGGCCTCAGAAAATGAGCACCCACGCATAAATCAAATGACTAGCCGTGTAACCTTGAGCAAGTTACTTAACCCCAATTGCTTTAAAAAAAAAAAAATAGAGAAATATAGGCCATTAGAGCAAAAGAAAACAAATGTAAAAGTAAATAAATTGATACTTTACCAAAAGTTTGGAATTCTTTCCTGCCAAATCACTCCCTCCTAGTTTATCTGACTTCCTTCAAGCCCCAGGTAAAGTTTCATCTCCTGCAAGAAGTCTTTTCCTTCAGATGCTTTAATTTTAATGCCTTACTCATCCTTTGCTAATTTCCAATTTTTCTTTTAGCTTATTTGTGCATAATTATTTACAAGTTATCTTTCCTGTTAGACTGACAGGTCCTTGAGATCAAGGATTATTTTTGCCTTTCTTTGCATACGCATTGTTTAGCACAGCGCCTGGAAGATAGCAGTTCTTGAATAAATGACAGTGTACTGACATTTTATGAAAAACATATTATCTGTTGTATATGAAATCAAACATAATTAGCCCAAATACCACTTTATTGGATTGTCACCCCCGGGAAAGTATTAAAATTTGTTGAATCTTGCTTTCCACTGTAAAAGAGAGAGAGAAATAGCAAGTACTGGAGATAGTTGCTATAAAGATCAAATGAGACACTGAAGTGCTACAATGAATCTATGATCTTATTGATAAAAAGTACAACTCATTATTGAATATCAATCTTGTGCAAATCTTGGCCATGTTTTCTCACAAGTTAACCACAATTGTAGACCTTTCTTTCTCCCGGTATTTTCTTTTTCTTTTTTATTATTGTTTAGTTTATATTGTTCATTTTCACAAGATTTTGCATTACAAATTTTCTCCCCATTTTTCCACTACCCACCACCCCAAAACAATGATTCCACTGAATATCCCCTCCCCCAATCTGCTCTCTCCCATATTTTCCCCCATCCCTCCTCTGACTTTCCAGTAGGGCAAGATGGACCTCTATGCCCCAGTGCCTGTATATCTTATTTCCCGGTTACTTGTAAAATAATCTTAACCATAATCAAATACACGTATTTTAAACATTTGATTTTAAAATTTTGAATACCAGATTATTTCCCTACCACCCTCTTCACCCA
Organism: Gymnobelideus leadbeateri; assembly: GCA_011680675.1. Lineage (NCBI taxonomy): Eukaryota > Metazoa > Chordata > Mammalia > Diprotodontia > Petauridae > Gymnobelideus > Gymnobelideus leadbeateri. The sequence continues at coordinate 315,841 of WOXC01008906.1, read as the reverse complement.
CCCTTACTGGGCAGATAAGTGATTCAATATAGCTGCACATGTGTAGCTATGCAAAACATTCTAATAGTGGATATATTTTGAAAGATTAACTATATTTCCCTCCATCCTATCACAGACCACACTAGTTCTATTCTCTACTTTGATCCTGTCCCTTTTGAAAAGGGCATTCTTCCAACTGCCCTTCCTTTGAGCCTGCCATCCCTTCCATCATCACCCCTCTCGTCCCTTCCACCCTACTCTAATGCAGGGTGAGATATCCTATTTAGCTTGTATGTCATTCCCTCCCTAAGCCCAATTCAATGTGAATAGGGTTAACTATTCCCTTTTACCTTCATTTTATTCCCTTCCATTGTAACAGTTTCCCCTTTCCTCTTCTATATGAGATTATTTACCCTATTCTATCTCTTCTGATCTCCTCTTATTTTTTTCCTCTCTCATCTCTTAACTTCTCCTTTTAAGGATCATCACTTCCTGTTCAGTTGGTCCTGTGCCCTCTATGTATACTTGTACACATATATACACACACTCACATATGTATTCATACACCCATATACCTTCCTATATAGACATATATATGTATGCATACACACACATACACACACACATATATATATACACATATACATACACACACACACACATATATACATATATATTCCTTTCAACTATTCTCATGCTGAGAAAAGCTTTATGAGTTACAATTATCATTTTTCCATGTAAGAATGTAAGTGGTTCAACTTTGCTAAGTTCCTTACATTGTATTTTCCCTGTTTACCTTCTCATGCTTCTCTTGCTTCTTGTATCTGAATGTCAATTTTTTTATTCAACTCTGTTTTTTTCTTCAAGAAAGTTTGAAAGTCTTCTATTCCAGTGAATGACCATATTTCTCCTGAAACATAATATTCAGTTTTGCTAGGTAGGTGATTCTTGGTTTTAATCCCAACTCCTTTGACTTCCAGATTATCATTTTCCAAGCCCTTCAGTCCCTCAGGGTAGAAGCTGCCAGATCCTGTGATATTCTGATTGTGTTTCAGCAGTATTCAAATTCTTTCTTCCTGACTGCTTGTAAATTTATAATTGTAATTGTAATAGTAATTGTAAATGTAATTGTAATCATAATTCTTTGTTCCTTTCTCCTTCATCTGGGAACTCCGGAATCTAGCTATAATGTTCTTAGGAATTTTCTTTTGGGTTCTTTTACAAGAGATGATTGGTGGATTCTTTCATTTTTTTTTTTGCTTTGTTTTTCTTTTGGTTTACTTTGTTTTGTTTTTAACAAATGCTTTATTAACTTCTGGTTTACATCATTCATTTCTGCCAGATTTTAAGTTACAATTTTTCCCCATTTTTCTCCCTACCCATCACCCCAGAATAGCAGTCCCACAGGATATCCCTTCATCCAATTTGCTCTCTCCCATATCTTCTCCCATACCCCCTTCGACTTTACCATTAGGGCAAGGTGAATCTCTGTGTCCCAATGTCTGCACAACTTATCTCCCAATTACATGCAAAATAGTATTAATAATAGTGTTTATATACATTAGAAACATTTAATTTTAAGACCTCGAATTTCAGATCCATTTCCTTCTTCCCTTGTCACCCACTCCCTCTGGGAAGAGAAGCAATTCAGTATGTGTTGTACATGTATAGCTATGCAAAACATTAACATAGTAGATATATTGTAAAAGACTGCTTATATTTCCCTCCCACCCATCCCACCCCCCACCTGGTCCATTCCCTACTTTGATCCTGTCCCTCTTTGAAAGTGGGTACTTCCAACCTCCCCTTCCCCCAGAATGCCCTCCCCTCCATCATCCCTCCTCTCATCCCCCTTCCTCCTACTCTCCTGCAGGGTGAGATATCCCATTTAGTATGTATGTCATTCTCTCCCTGAGCCAAATTCAACAAGAATATGGTTTTGCCTTTTTGCCTTCCTGTTCTTCCCCTCCCCTGCAACCACTTCCCCTTGCTTCTTCTACATGAGATAGTTTACCCTACCCTTTTCTCTCGCCATCTCCTCTTGCCGCATTCCTCTCTCACCTCTCGCAGGCCTGGGTTCAGCTCCCAGAACACTGTGTTGTTGGTTCCCAGTGTGCTGTGCTGGCCATTCCCTGCCGGGCTGCTGGGCTGTCCTCAGTGGGGGGTCAGCTTCTCTGTGTCTTTCTGAGGGTGCTGGGGCTCCAGAGGTTGTTCAGAGTCCCCCTTTTACATGGTCTGGAAGTGGTGTGGGCTGGAGAGCCATGGAAGTGCTGTTTCTACTCTACCATCTTGGCTCAGCCCCTGTACAGTTCTTTTCAAATGTACTTCTAAGAACCTGTTAGTTTTCAGTTCTAAGGTGGGATTATCTCAGGAGAGGTGTGTTTACTTATCTCTTGGCCTGTGGGTAACCATAAACACACATTTCTGCCCTAGAAATGTAATGTGGGTACCTACTCCACTGAGACCATAAACTCTGGTGTGCTGGTATTCCTCTTTGTCTTGGAACTGTCAGCCAGGAATGCAATCTGGATATTAGTATGAGCAAAATAACAGAGTGCTATGTCAGTGCTAGCAGAGAGACTCTTTTAATCTCCTTCTAACCAACTGTTCAGTGATTTTACCATGAGTGAGCTGAGAACTCTGGAAGCCTCCACTTACAACTGATTCATTCATTCTGAAGTCCTGTTCCTGCTTTCCTGGATGTGAGTCTGTACCAATGCAGCTGTAATCTACTCTCACCCAGATATGAAAGACCTTTCTTGATGAATTTCGCCATAGTCTCTGACTGGAAAATGATTTCTTTTATTTTTTTTACCTTAAACATATGTTATTTTTTTACGCCAATGTATTTTTTTCCAGTTTATTCATTCATTCATTTATCTATCTCTTTATTTATTTAATTTTTGTTTTCAACATTAATTTCCACAAGCTTTTGAGTTACACATTATTCTCCCGATGTTTCCCCTACCCCCTACTCCAAAATAGCAAGATTACCCCTTTCCCCAATCTGCTCTCTTTTATATCCTCTCCCATCCTCCCCTTAACTTTCTAATAGGGCAAGCTGGATTTCTATACCACAGTGTCTGTATATTTTATTTCCCAGTTGCATGTAAAAATATTTTTAAACATTTGTTTTTAAAACTCTGAGTTCCAGATTTTTTCTGTTCTTCCCTTCTCACTCACCCCCACTGGGAAGATAAGCAATTCAATATAGGTTGTACATGTGCATTTACTCAAAACAATTCCATGGTAGTTATATTATGAAAGACTAATTATATTTCCCTCCATCATATCCTGTCCCCCACTTATTCTATTTTCTCCTTTTACCTTGCCCCTTTTCAAAAGTTTTTGCTACTAACAACCCTCTCTCCCAATCTGCCCTCCCTTCTATCATACCACCTTTTATACCTTCCCCCCCTATTTTCCTGTAGGTTAAGAAAGCCAATTGAGTGTGTATGTTATTCCCTCCTTAAGCCAAATTCAGTGAGAGTAAGGTCACCCCATTCCTTTTCACATTCCTGCTCTTCCCTTCTATTGTAACATTTTTCTCTTGACTCTTTTATATGAGATAATTCACCCTATTCTATCTCTTCCTTTATCTTTCTCCCAATAAATTCCCCTCTCTCCTCTTAATTTTATTTTCTACATATAATCCCTTCATATTCAACTGAACCTGCGCCCTCTATGTATACATGCACATGCATAAGAATACACACACACACACACATATATATATATATATGCATATATATACATACAACCTCCTATACATAGATACATGTATATGTTTATATATATATATATATATATTCCTTTCAACTATCCTTATACTGAGAAAAATTTTATGAGTTATGATTATAATTTTTCCATGTAAGAGTATAAATAGCTCAACTTAAATGAGTTCCTTTTGATTTCTTTTTTCCTGTTTACCTTCTCATGCTTTTCTTGCTTCTTCTATTTGAAAGTCAAATTTTCGATTCAGGTCTGGTGTTTTCGTCAAGAATCCTTGAAAATCCTCTATTTCATTGAATAACCATATTTTCCCCTGAAGCATTATACTCAGTTTTGCTGGGTGGGTGATTCTTGGTTTTAATCCTAGCTCCTTTGACTTCAGGAATATCATATTTCAAGCCCTTTGATCCTTTGATGTAGAAGCTGCTAGGTCTTGTGCTATCCTTTTCCAAAATACTCAAATTGTTTCTACCTGACTGTTTGCAGTATTTGCTCCTTGACCTGGGAACTATGGAATTTGCCTATAATATTCCTAGGAGTTTTCTTTTTGGGATCTTTTTCAAGAGGTGACTGGTGAATTCTTTCAATTTCTATTTTGCCCTCTGGTTCTAAAATATCAGGGCAATTTTGGTTGATACTTTCTTGAAACATGGTGTCTAACTTTTGTTTATTTTTTTTATTATGGCTTTTAGGTTTTACAATAATTTTTAAGTTAGCTGTCCTAGATCTGTTTTTCCAGGTCAGTAGTTTTTCCAATGAGAAATTTCACATTGGCTTCTTTTCTTTTTTTATTTGTTTGTATCTTTTTTATAGAATCTTAATTTCTCATGAAGTCATTATCTTCGATTTGCTCCAATGATAAAGAAGTAAGACAGTATAGAGGGAAAAGAGAAAAAGGACCCTGGGGAGATCTTTGGAGCACAGCCACATTTAAGAAGCAAAACATGGATGAAGCATCAGCATATTGACATCTTTCAAGAAATTATCAAGGAAAAGTGCACCCAGTATCCTAGGACCAGAAGGTAAATATGTCCTTGAAAGAACCCACCAATCATCTCTTGAAAGCAATCGCAAAATGAAACTTCCAGGAATACTGTAACCAAATGCCACATTTAGCAGGTTAAGGAGAAAATACTGCAATAGTCAGAATAGATAATTTAAATAATATGTAAAGGACAGTCAGCATAACACAGGAGTTAGCAGCTTCTACATTGATATTCTGGAAGACAAAGGCATTTGGAATGCAACCAAGAATTTACTACCCAACATAACTGAGTATAATGATTAAGGGTAAAAGATGGACATTCAAGGAAATTGGAGACTATCAATCATTCCTGATAAGAAAACCAGAGATGAACATAAATTTTGATCATCAAATGCAAAATTCAAGAGAAACATAAAAAGATAAGCAGAAATGGAGAAACCAAACTTTTTTTTTCAATAAGGTTAAAATGTGTACATCTAGGGGCGGCTAGGTGGCGCAGTGAATAGAGCGCCGGCCCTGGAATCAGAAGGACCTGAGTTCGGAGCCGGCCTCCAACACTTAATCCGCACAAACAAAAACCTAGCCGTGTAACCTTGGGCAAGTTACTTAACCCCAATTGCCCTAAAGGGGCGACTAGGTGGAGCAATGAGTAAGAGTGCCGGCCTAGGAGTTTGGATGACCCGAGATCAGATCCGGCCTCAGAAAATGAGCACCCACGCATAAATAATGACTAGCCGTGTAACCTTGAGCAAGTTACTTAACCCCAATTGCTTTAAAAAAAAAATGTGTACATCTAAACATGAGAAAATGATACAGAACTGGATCTTCAATAGGATAGTCAGAATGAATTATACATAGCCAGAAAATATGGGTATAACTTGACTTTGATGTGATGATAAAAATATAAACTAATTAAGGTGTTTAAAAAGGATTCTACTGGAAAAAAGGGGAAAAGAGGAGGCACAATAGAGTAAATTTTATCACATGAAGAAGCACAAAGTCATATTACAATATAAGTAAAGAAAGGAGAGATATTTTAGAGCCTCTCTAATTGAGTTAAATATATTATTTGAAAGTAAACTAATTTTAGATGGTGGAATAGAAACAGCTCATCCAAGCCACTCTGCCCCCAGATTCCCCCCAAACTATGTAACAGGGAACTCTGAACAACTTCTGGAGCCCCAGTACCCACAGAATGACACAGAGAAGCTAACCTCCCACTGAAGACAGCCCAGCAGCCCTGCAGGAAGGACCAGCACAGCAGTCTGGGAGCTGGCAGCGCACAGCTCGAAGAGCATAGAGTGTAGGGAGTCAAGCCTAGAGGAGCCCAATACCTGTGAGCCAAGGTTTTAGCCTCAGGGTGGCAGGGCCATCAGCCGGCTGGAGAGACCCCAAAACACCAGCAGCTGTGGCAATTCCAGAATTATAAGCATAGACATGCCTAGGACAAAGTAAGAGGTTAGTGTCCTATGGACTTTGGGACCAGTATTTGGGGAATGCGTCGGCTCCCTCCCCTGGGGGCTAGAAGCCACTGAGGAGACATGCCATTTTGTAGTTTTCAGAGGCAGCTCCAGCTCCAGGCCTGTGAACTAGGGAGATCCAGCGATCAGTCTTGGGGGGTAATCACTCTTGCTTTAACCTCCCTGGATCTGGATTGTGATCTAGGGTGGAAGTCGTGGGTGGGTTTACAGCTTGCCAGAAATGGAAGTTGCCCCCCCACATGTTTGGGATGAAAATTTCTCTATCTGGCCTTAAAGCCATAGTGTGGCAACAAGCCCAAAAGTCAAGTAATTAAGTAGCAACAGGCCAAGGCAAAGGAAACAGAAAAATGCAACCCTAGACTCCTATTTTGGGGGCATAGAATGGGAAAAGGATTGTGAGGCAAGAAGTCCTGCTCCAAAAGCCCCAGGGGAAAACATGAATGGGTTGCAGGCCATAGAGGACCTTAAGAAGGACTTTAAAAATCAAATAAGAGAAGTGGAGAAAAATTGGAAAGAGAAATGAGAAGGATGCAGGAAAAGTATGAAATGAGGATCAACAGCCTGATTGAGGAAAACAACACCTTAAAAAATAGACTAGCTCAAATGGCAAAGGAGGCCCAAAAGGGCATTGAGGAGAAGAATGCCTTAAAAAGTCGAATTTGCCAGATGGAAAAAGAATCTCAAAAGTGCACTGAGGAGATTCATTCCTTCAGAGTTAGACTGGAGCAAATGGAAGCTAGTGACTTTATGAGAAATCAAGATGCTGTTAAGCAGATCCAAACAAATGAAAGATTAGAAGGCAATGTGAAATATCTCATGGGAAAAACCACTGACCTGGAAAATAGATCAGGAGAGACAATTTAAAAATTATTGGACTACCTGAAAGCCATGATCAAAGAAAGAACCTAGAAATCACCCTTCAAGAAATTCTCAAGGAAAATTGCCCTGATGTTTTAGAACCAGAGGGCAAAATAGAGGTTGAAAGAACCCACAGATCACCTCCTGAAAAAGATCCCAAAAAGAAAACTCCTAGGAATATTATAGCCAGGTTCCAGAACTCCCAGATCAAGGAGAAAATACTACAAGCAGCCAGGAAGAAACAATTTCAATACTGTGGAAACACAATCAGAGTAGCCCAGGACCTGGCAGCTTCTACACTGAGGGATCAAAGGGCATGGAATATGATATTCCAGAGGGCAAAAGAACTGGGACTGAACCCAAGGGTCACCTACCCAGCAAAAACTGAGTATTTTGTTTCAGGGAAAATATGGTCATTCAGTGGAATAAAGGACTTTCAAGCATTCTTGAGGAAAAAACCAGAATTGAATAGAAAATTTGACATCCAGACACAAGAAGGAAGAGATGCCTGAGAAAGTAATCAGTGAAAAGAAATCAAAAGGAACTTATCAAAGTTGAACTATTTACATTCCTATATGGAAAAGCAATAACGGTGACTGATGATATCTTTCCCACTATGATAATAATGGAAGAAGGGTGTGTGGTCATATGAGTACATATGTGAATGTGTGTGGAGATGGTTACAGTTACATATGGATAGAGGGCATAGGTTGAATTTGTTGGGAAAGGAGAATACTCAAGGGATGAAATTATGAGGTGAGAGAGGAAAGTGGCAAGAGGAGATGGAGAGAGACAGGGTAGGGTATAGGATAAACTATCTTCTGTAGAAGAAGCAAGGGGAAGTGGTTGTAAGGGGGGGAAGAATAGGAAGGCAAAAAGGCAAAACCACATTCTCATTGAATTTGGTTCAGGGAGAAAATGACATACATGCTAAATGGGATATCTCAACCTGCAGCAGAATAGGGGGAAGGGGGATGAGAGGAGGGAAGATGGATGGGAGGGCATCCTTGGGGGAGGGGTGGTTGGAAGTACCCACTATAGAAGAGGGACAGGATCATGTGGGGAATGGACCAGGTGGGGGGTGGGATGAGTGGGAGGGAATTGTAAGCAGCCTTGTACAATATATCTACTATGATAATGTTTTGCATAGCTAGACATGTACAACATAAACTGAATTACTTATCTCCCCAGAGGGAATGAGTGACAAGGGAAGAAGGAAATGGATCTGAAAGTCGAGGTCTTAACATTAAATGTTTCAAATATATATAAATACTATTATTAATACTCTTTTGCTTATAATTGGGAGATAAGATGTGCAGGCATTGGGACACAAAGATTCACCTTCCTCTAGTGGAAAAGTCGAAGGGGGTATTGGAGAAGGTATGGGAGAGAGCAGATTGGAGGAAGCGATATCTTGTGGGACTGCTATTCTGGGAGGTTGGGTAGGGGAATAACGGGGGGAAAATGATTGTAACTCAAAATCTGGAGGAAATGAATGATGTAAAACAGAATTCAATAAAGCATTTGTTTAATAAAAAACAAAGAAAAGAAAATATGGAACATTGTTACTGAAAAAAAAAAAGAAAATTAAAAAGAAATAGGAAAAAAAGAAAATTAAAAATAAATAGGAAAAAAAGAAATGTCTTTTTCATTATTGTCCTTGTCAAACATGCTTATATTTTTCCTAGTATTGAGCCACACCTGCATTTCTCATATAAATTTTACCCTGTTCACACCATATTATCTTTGTGATACTTAAGTCCTTGGTAGTATTTTATGTAATATTTTTTGCATTAATATTTAGTAAGGTAATTGGTTTATAATTTTTTCTCTGTATTTGTTTTCCCTAATTTAGATACCAAAAATGATATTTGTATCAGAGAAGGAATTTAGAAAGATCATTTTATTTAATTTTAATTCAAATAGTTACAGGGTATTTGAATTCACAATTCTTTATTTTAAAAAGATCAGATTATTTAAGTGTTTTATTTCCTCTTTTGTTAATGAGATATTTATATTTTATGAATATTTATCTATTTACTTTATTGAAATTTTTATTGATAACTCAATTTCTCACTCTATCTCTCTCCATATATATATATATATATATATATATATATATACATATATATATGACATTGCACATTATATATAACTGTATTGGACATTTATTGGTGTATATATATGCAAGTGTTGTTGATATATGTATAGATATATGAATTTCATTCAAATTATTACTTTATAATCCACAAATTTTGATATGTTGTCTCATTATTATCATTATCTTAATAATAGCAAATGGAACTTTTCATTTTTTATTTTTTCTCTGATGTATTTTTGACTCTTTTTAGGATCACTTGAATTTCTAATAAACTTTTCACCTATGTTTCAAGGACTATATATTTAATGCTATTTTTATTTCATTTAGAACTGAAGGGGTGCATTTGATGCATTTTAATTCTTGCTGTTGTTTCTAATTTTTTTATAGATTGTACTTTATTTTCTTAATTTGAAGAAAAAAAGTTTTAAACATTTTTAATATTATTTTTTTTTTCCTCTCAGCAACTCCTTCTTTTTTTTTTTTAATGATTTTTTTTGTGTAACTCTTTGGACCTCCTTGTCTTCTTTTCTTCCCCCAACATTGTTTTTCATTTCATGGAATAAAATAAGCATTTCTAAAACATAACACAATAAAAAAGGTGATTGTCCATCAACATAGTTGTACCTCGTTGTCTTCTTAATGTGTCTCTTGATTTTCCCTTTTATCACAGTTACTTTCAAGGGTGGAGCCACAATGGTGAAGTAAAAACAGGGCTTTACTTGAGCTTTCCCCAAACCCCTCCAATGCCTGTAAAAATTATTATAGACAAACAATAGAGCTACAAAACACAGAGAACAACAAAGTGACACAAATCTCCAGTCCAAGGAAACCTGGAAGGTTGACAGGAAGTGTATATCTCACTGGGCTGAGAATAGAGAACATTTCAGTGTGAGCTGTGTTGGCACAGACAGGGCCAGAGCTGGTCTCAGGGTACTGAATTAATGCCATTTGTATCAATTTCTAGCCTTCTCAGCACATAAATACCAAATACAGCAGAGGGTCAGTGGGAAAATTTGTGGGACCTGAGTGAAAGAGGAGAATGGTTCAGCCTTAGCCCCAGGGCAGCAGAGCTGGTGGCTGCTGTAGTAGCAGCAGCAGAAGTTGTGACTACTTCCACATCTCAGGGTTCACAGATGATGGGAGATAAAGTAGCTGATATATAACCACTGAAGCATGGAACATGACAACCACCTCCACCCTGACTCCCACTGGAAACAGAGTCTTACCTTGACAAGGAGGTAGAAAATCAACTATTTGACTAGGAAGATGAGCAAACAACATAAAAAAGAACTTTCAGGTCATAATTATGTTCTATGATCAGGTTCTTTTTTTATTGTTGTTGTTTTTTGTTTGATTGTTTATTTTCTCAGACTGTTTCTTGACTTAAAAGTTTATGTTACTGTTAGGCTTTGCTTCCATAGTGGAGGTAACAGTATCCCAACTTCACACCTTTCTTGCTACTGTTTTCAGAGCCAATTTTGGGAGTTTTTAGGGTTTTGGTTCTTCTAAGTTGGTGTTATCTTAAGGAAGGGTATGACCACTGCTCTCCCAGACTCTGTTGTGGTATATGAGAGACTGGAAACCTTTTTTCTCCACCACGAAACTGTGATCAGATTTTTCTGCACCCCCGGCAAGCACATGTGTTCCTCTTAACCCTGGGTCTATAAACTAGAAACATGTAGTGTGACAATGTGACAAAAGACACTGTACCCAATGACAGCAAAGGATGTCTGGTAATCTTCTGATCAGTTTTTCAACCCTCTAACAATCTCTGGATTGCGAGTTTCCAAATGTGTGGAATGTGTCCAATTTCTGCTGCTGTAGCTTGGTGTAATGTGTGAGATTCTAGGTTTGACCAACATCATGCTGAGATACATATGTCCTGCCAACCTCCTAAATGGTCTTTGGCTGAAACATTGTTTCACTTTGACCTTTTGTTTGTTCTGCCACTCCAGAATTTGACTTGAGGCATTATTTTAAAGTTGTATGGAGAGGAATTTGGGAGATCTCAGTTTAGTACTTTCCTTTAATCTGTCATCTTCTCTCCACCTCCAAGCCAATATTTAGTTTATAGAACTTCTTAACTTCAAATAACACAAGGGAGGTTTTTATAATGTAATTTTTCATCTATAGATCAAATTACTGCAAATAATTTTCAAAGGTCTGTCTAAATATATCTTTATATAAATTTATGATACTGCTGAATATTGAATTAAAATTTCCACATCATGTGAGAGGATGTACCATGTAGGTGAATAAGGACTGGTTCTAAGGTCAGAATTGGGATTCAAATACCAATGTTTTAGAGGTTAGGGAATTCTGGACTCTATCCCCTCCCCTCTTTCTCATGGGTGTCTTGGACTACCTGAAAGCCATGATCAAAGAAAGAACCTAGAAATCACCCTTCAAGAAATTTTCAAGGAAAATTGCCCTGATGTTTTAAATCCAGAGGGCAAAATAGACGTTGAAAGAATCCACCGATCACCTCCTGAAAAAGATCCCAAAAAGAAAACTCCCAGGAATATTATAGTCAGGTTCCAGAATCCCCAGATCAAGGAGAAAATACTACAAGCAGCCAGGAAGAAATAATTTCAATATTGTGGAAACATAATCAGAATAGCACAGGATCTGGCAGCTTCTACACTGAGGGATCAAAAGGCATGGAATATGATATTCCAGAGGGCAAAAGAGCTGGGACTGAACCCAAGGGTCACCCACCCAGCAAAACTGAGTATTTTGTTTCAGGGGAAAATATGGTCATTCGGTGGAATAGAGGACTTTCAAGCATTTTTGAGGAAAAAAAAAACAGAGTTGAATAGAAAACTTGACATTCAGACATAAGAAGCAAGAGATGCCTGAGAAGGTAATCAGGGAAAAGAAATCAAAAGGAACTTATCAAAGTTGACCTATTTACATTCCTACATAGAAAACCAATAACTGTGACTGATGAAACCTCTCTCAGTATGAAATAATGGAAGAAGGGTGTATGGTCATTTGAATACATATGTGAATGTGTGTATATATGTTTCCAGTTATACATGGATAGAGGGCATAGGTTGAATTCGTTGGGAATCGATGATACTTAAGGGGTGAAATTATGAGGTGAGAGAGGAAAGTGGCAAGAGGAGATGGGGAGAGACTGGGTAGGGTAAACTACCTCATGTAGAAGAAGCAAGGGGAAGTGGTTGCAAGGGAGGGGAAGAATAGGAAGACAAAAAGGCAAAACCACATTCTCATTAAATTTGGTTCTGGGAGAGAATGACATACATGCTAAATGGGATATCTCAACCTGCAGCAGAATAGGGGGAAGGGGGATGAGAGGAGGGATGATGGATGGGAGGGCATTCTTGGGGGGAGGGGAAGTTGGAAGTACCCACTATAGAAGAGGGACAGGATCAAGTAGGGAATGGACCAGTTGGGGGGTGAGATGGGTGGGAGGGAAGTATAAGCAGCCTTGTACAATATATCTACTATGGTAATATTTTGCGTAGCTAGACCAGTACAACACATACTCAATTACTTATCTCCCAAGAGGGAATGGGTGACAAGGGAGGAAGGGAATGGATCTGAAATTCAAGGTCTTAAAATTAAATGTTTCATATATATATAAATGCTATTATTAATACTCTTTTGCTTGTAATTGGGAGATAAGATGTGCAGGCATTGGGGCACAGAGATACACCTTGCTCTAATGGAAAAGTCGAAGGGGGTATGCGAGAAGATATGGGAGAGAGCAGATTGAAGGCAGCGATATTTTGTGGGACTGCTGTTCTGTGATGGTGGGTAGGGGAAAAATTGTAACTCAGAATCGGCGGAAATAAATCATGTAAAACAGAAGTTAATAAAGCATTTGTTTAAAAAAAACAAAAAAAAGAAAGTACTCATTTATGAAGATGAGGAAAATGAAATTAAGAGAGTTTAAGTAATGTAACATTATCACAGAGGCAGGAAACAACAAACTTGGACTTGAAGAGAAATATTCTAGCTTCAGATTTAATGTTTTTGGTTTTTTTCTCCAATGTATCACAGGGGCTTTTCCTAAAAATCATTTCTAAAAACAAATTGATTTACTGAAGGTATCTGAGAGTAGATGTACAATTCTGCATTACATCCATCACCATTCCAACAAGCATTGTCCTTCCCAGTGGCTCATTCTCAGTAATACAGACTCAAAATAACCCTGGTCCTTCAATAAATTACAAAAATTTTTGCATTGGCTAAATGATTCTAAAACTATCAATTATTTTAGTAAATATATCTAAGTTCTCAAAGAGATCTTAAATTTCATGGCTCTGAAAATGGAAAATTTTCATATAAGTTCTTGTAAGTGAACTTCAGATTATTTCAGATTCAAACAATTCATGCAGAGAGTAATAAAACAATTCTCATATTTGATTCCATATACTTTCTTTTAACACACCACTTATAACATAATAATGAATTATTTATATAGTCATATGCTCAAAAAGCTATGATCTTAGCAATGGCTTATATGCAGTGCTGTTACCAAATCTTACAAATAATAGAATCTAAAAGTTTTGTTTTTAATTTGAATTAAATTCACATAGATGATAGTTTTGGAAATTTTAAACCTCCTCCTACCTCTCTCTACTCTTGTTTAATAATTTTGAAGGTTAATAAATTTCTTAATTAAGTGAATAAATTCATTTAAAATTTTGTGCAATTTTACATGTAGAAATGTTAAACATCAAGAGATAATGACTCATGACAAGAAATTCTTTTTTTTTTTTTTTTGCCTTTTGGAGAGCAATTGGGGTTAAGTAACTTGCCCAAGGTCACACAGTTAGGTTTTTGTTGTGCCTTAAGTGTCTGAGGCCGGATCCAAAGTCAGGTCCTTCTGACTCCAGGGCCGGTGCTCTACTCACTGCGACACCTAGCCATCCCCCCTGACAAAAAATTCATGATAGCTAAGAGGAGATGATTTATTTTAGAGACCATATGCAATATTGATTTTGGGGTGCTTGCCCAGTATGATCTTACTGTATTTATACTAGATTTTCTATCCACGTAGAAATGAAAAACATGTTTTCCTTACAGTGACTAACCTGAGAAGAATTAGCATTCTTTGTATTGATTAAAATCTACAGCAATAATACATTTCATGTCTATAGCACTCTCCATGCACTGGAGATGGCCATAGTATAGCAGATAGTTCCTGATCTGTCAGTTAGTGAAAAAACATTTATTGAATATCTACTATGTGCCAGGCACTTTGTTAAGTGCTAGAGATACAAGAAGATGCAGAAGAGTCCCTGCTCTGAAGAAGCTAACATTCCAGTGGAGAAGGGAAGAAACAAATATATACAAAAGGAAATATACTGGCGGAAAAAGAAAATGACTAATGAGGAGACACTAGAATTAAGAGTGGTTGAGAAAGTTTTCCTACAGAAGATGGAATTTTACTTGGGATTAAAATGAATCTTTGGAAGTCCAATAAACAACAATGAGCAGTGAGAGTATTGCTGACATATTCTAAAATCAGAGAAATGCTTAGGGCTGAGAAATGGGATGTTTTGTTTATTAAACAGTAAGTGTGTCTGTGTTACTGGATCAAAGTGCCTATAGTGTTATACAGGGTGTTAGAAGACTGGACGGCATGATTTGGCTACTTTATGAAGGGTTTTGAACAACAAAATAAATATTTTTTATTTGAGCTAAAGGAAATAGGAAACCACTGGACTTTGTCAAATGGGATGGGTGGGGTTTGGTGGTGGTGGTGGTGGTGGTGGTGGGGACATTGTCTAATCTGCTCTGAGGAAAATTATTTTGACAGTAGGAGAGTGAATTAGAATGAGGAGATACTGTAATAGTAATGGAGTTTAAAGATCCCCCTGTATTGGCTTGGTTTCAGATTGAGTGTTAAAAGCCAGAGCTTGTTAATCGCACTTATGGGATGGACTTGTTGATGTGAAAAGAGAGGGTTGAGCTGGGAGGAGCTTGCGCCTTGGATTTGGGGAGGCACAAGCAGAGGAAGAGAGGCAGAAGAACTTTTGGAAGCAGCATCATTCACCAGTAGATGCAATTCACTCTCTGTTTGTAGAATAGTCTCCAGAGCCCTGAATCAAAAACCAGTTTCCAGGACTTCTGCAAAAACAGCACTGTCCTTCACCAGCAGACGAATCTGGAAAAACAACATCAAAACAGACAAAGTACTGGCATCACAGCTATGTCTCCTCAGTCCTTGGCATCTCTGAGTGGCAGCTCTCAAAATTCCTGGGCAGCTCTAACTGTCCTTCAGCAATCCTCTCTCTCTCTGCCTCCATTATGCTGCTTCCAAAAATTCTTCTGCCTCTCTTCCTCTGCTTGTGCCTCTCCAAATCCATGGCACCAGCTCCTCCCAGTTCAGCCCTCTCTTTACATGTCAACAAGTCCATCTCACAAGTGAGAGTCACAGGCTCTAGGTTTTAATGCTAAACCCGAGAACCAAATCGATACAGGAGGATCTTTAAATTCCATTACTATTATAGATACTTAAGATCGTGAAACTCTCCAGTAGGTCATTGGAATAGTTTACACATGAAATGATGAGAGCATGCACTAAAGTGATGACAATGACAGAGTAAAGAAAGCGACATAGATTCAAGAAATATTGCAAAGGTGAAATCAAAAATCTTTGTCAGGATGTTGGATGTATGGGATAAGACATAATGACAATGAAGATACCTATGTTATGTACCTGAGGAAGTGGGAAAATAATATTGCCCACTACAATAATAGGGGAGTTTCAAGTAGGGGAGAGACTTTCAGGAGAGAGATAATGATTTTGGTTTTTGATATGCTGAGTATGCATGTTTGCTGGAATTCACTTTTAAGCTGTATAAAAGGCATATGAAGATCAGAAATTGTGGATTAGTAGAGAGTTTAGAAAAGACAGGCAGATTGGAAATTCTTCAGTATAAAAATGAAATACAACTGAATGTACTGCCCACTTTGAAGATTTCATGGACCCAAAAGTAGTACCAAAGTTTATGGTTGAAAATGTTTTTTTATCAACTTCTGGTTATATTTTCACAACTATTTGAGGTGGAACAGGAAATATTTTTATAGATATATTTAGAGAGATTTGTTAAATCGTTTGGGTGACAAATGTAGATGTATGTGAGATGATTTGTTCTAATAAAGGGAAAATAAATCTTCCTCAATGTGTAGTTACGCTTCAGTTACCAAGGAAGCAATAAGTTGAAAATACATAGTGTGCATTTTCTTATAATTTTTATTTGTTTAAAAAAAGAGCTATTTTGTCCTGTGTAGGCTTTCCTGTTGGAATCCTCTCTTTAAACTATCACTATAAGTGTAAAATTACTGACAATAGTTCTATGCCTATGTATACATAAAATGTCTTAATTTGAACACACTTTTTTATTGGAATCTTCTATTGTTGGAATGTTAAAAAATATATGTTCAGTGGACGTGAGCAATCCTATACTATTTTCCTTAAACTGAAAACTGAATGCACTATCATTACTTATTAATCATAGCTTATATGTGTTTCATGTTATCTTTACGTTGCATGTCTGATTCTCACAACTGAAAATGGAATTTAACTGGCATTGAGTCTAATGTTTTCAGTGAAAATTCTCAGTTTTAACTCTTTGAGTCCTCAAGCTGGAAAAGCTCATGATCTGATTATCATGCTGATTATAATTTCAACTACAAATGAGGTAAAGCATAAGACAAACAGGCGCCTCTGTGGTCTTCCAAAGAAATCATCATTGCCCTCCCTTTTCCTGGCACCCTTTCTAGCTGGCTGGAGAAAGAATATGGAACTTATGACTTAATTATAATCCTATTCATGCATAGGAAAATGGTTGAAGGGAGTCCCTCCAGCCTTAATCATGCATATTAACATGAAGCTCTTTAAAATTCAATCTGACAGCTCCTTCAAATTCACAGATTGCCTGGCTGGAGACCTCCAAGGTCATGGTCCTTCAAAGCAGAGTTTGTCAAATTGCCCTGACACGCCTACTGCTGGCATCCCTGTGCTCCCATTATCAATAATCCATTAGACTGAGACATGGCCTTGCATTCTGATCTTAAAGCTTCATGAGAAGTGTCACAACAGTGCAGATAAAAGTACCATGAGGAACAACAACAAAAAATGCTGACAGAAAAGAATATTAGGTTTATGCAAATAATTGCTTCTTGAAAGGAGAAATACATATCTAAGGGGTTTATATTTGTTAAAGGTTAATGAACAATCTTCAAAGTTCCTAGCAAGTAACTTTTAAAACAAGAGAAAAAAAAGAAGAAAAAACTTTAAGCCTTTGTAATTGATAATGAATATTCATTCATAAATTTTTGACCCAAGGACATATGATCTGAGTGTACTTTGGAGACTGGACTATGAAAAAAATAAAACAACAATGTGGAGAACTCTGTTTTTTGCTACTGGACTGGACTATTCAATTAATTTTAGTCATTTATGGAATCATTCACTAAGCATGTACTTTGTAGAGAATAGAAAGTGTTTGTGGCATGGTGTAGGGAGATCTTTAAACTCATATAGGTTTAGGTTATCTACTAATTCTAGAGAATACTAGTTGTGTGACCAAGGACTTTGTTGTTTTTCAATCATTTCAAAGGTATCTCACTCTTCATAAACACATTTTGGGTTTTCTTGACAAAGATACTAGAATGGTTTGCCATTTCTTTCTCTAGCTCATTTTAGAGGTGAGGAAACTGAGGCAAATGGGGTTAATTGACTTACCCACAATAACACAACTGTCTAAAGCCAGATTTGAGCTCAGGTCTTTCTGAATACAGACCCAGTGCTCTAGTTACTGTGCAACCTGCTGCCCTAAAACAATTCACTTAAGAAATTATTGCTTAAAATATCAGTTTTCCCAGGCAACTCTCTAATATTTTAAATTGACTGAAGAGTGACTGGTTTGTATCAGTACAGGGGCTTTATATAAATCTCTCTACACTGGTAAGTTCACAGATCCAGACTTCACCCCTGTCTCAAAAATGCAGTCCAGTTCTGTGTGTGTGTGTGTGTGTGTGTGTGTGTGTGTGTGTGTGTGTATGTGTGTGTTTTTAAAGCAATTGGGGTTAAGTAACTTGCTCAAGGTTACACGGCTAGTCATTTGATTTATGCGTGGGTGCTCATTTTCTGAGGCCGGATCTGATCTCGGGTCATCCAAACTCCGAGGCCGGCGCTCTTACTAACTGCGCCACCTAGCCGCCCCTTTAGGGCAATTGGGGTTAAGTAACTTGCCCAAGGTTACAAGGCTAGGTTTTTGTTTGTGTGGATTAAGTGTTGGAGGCCGAACTCAGGTCCTTCTGATTCCAGGGCCGGCGCTCTATTCACTGCGCCACCTAGCCGCCCCTAGTTCTGTGTTTTTTAACAGAGTAATAGACATTTTAAACCAGTTAGCAAATATCTATTGCACCATGAAAAACCCGCAAAGTATCTAGGTACTCTCCTCGAGTCTGATGAGGGCAGGGGAATTCCAAGATATAAAAAATATTGTCACTTCTCTCAAAAACCAATCTATCAAGTCAGAAAAACCAGAAACACGTGTAAAATAGCAACTAGCAATATAGGATAATGCCAAATTTATAGTAGGGAAAACATTATAATTGAATATAAAGCAAAATAAGGGGAAATGTACTGCATGTTTCCCTGAATCCATTGTAATCCAATAAATATTTCTTCCAGTAATCTACCTCTGGGTTTTCAACTAAATTTACAAAGTTTTTGTGTATCAATCTTCATGTTTTAAATGTATCAATGGATATGTGCATTTAAATATATCAATGAGAAAGAGAACAATAAGAGAAGAAACAGATAAAAAGAAAGAAAAAAATGTTTCCAAGCATCATACTGTAAGAAATTACCAGTGAAAACTGCCATGATATTTATGCCTAAGCACAAATATACTCATACTTGTCAATTAGAAATTCAGTCCTGACTTCCCAACAAGGGAATCCATCTATGTGTACCTTGGTCCTATGTACCCCTGCTTTTTCAACAGAAAAGTTGATTGCTCACTCTATGTGGCCTTTTCTCTATATAAAAAAATCAATGTTCTTCAAGTTGCTTAAGCTGTCATTTATTTCTTCAAGAAATATTCTGTAATCTAATTATACAGATATAAAATGTGCTTTTTTAGATTGACTTACAGTAGTTTATTTTATAGGTATTTTGAATTCGATTTCCATTTCTTTTATTGTCTTTTGAATTTTGTTACCATTAGAAGAACTTTTTTTTTTCTTTTCAAACTCTACTTGATATTTTAGTAGTCAGTTAAACAATAACCATTTATTACATGATTATTCTTTGTGGGGACTGTGGTAAGTGATGAAGTTACAAAGGAAGACAAAAAAACAAACATTGTTCCTGCCTCCGAGGAGTTAAG
Source organism: Gymnobelideus leadbeateri (assembly GCA_011680675.1). Classification (NCBI taxonomy): domain Eukaryota; kingdom Metazoa; phylum Chordata; class Mammalia; order Diprotodontia; family Petauridae; genus Gymnobelideus; species Gymnobelideus leadbeateri. The sequence continues at coordinate 296,323 of WOXC01008906.1, read as the reverse complement.
ATTCTAATGATCTTGGTATGGTATACAATATGTAATTCATATTGTAATACATTTGTTACATGGACAATATGTGTACACAAGACATAGAAACAAGAAGGAAGACAATCTTAAAGAGAAGTGACTAGCAGTGGGGTGGGGTGGGGTCAAGGATTCAGGAGAACAGGGAAAAGCATTCTAGAGAAGGTTGACTTTGAACTGATTTTTGAAAGAAATCAGGGAAGGTAATAGACTGAGATCAAAATTTTGCCTCTTCTTTCTTTCCCATTCCCAGAATCATATACAGTCTAAAAGTAAATTGCTCCCTTACCCAACATCACTTCCTTATTCTCTTAATCCCATATACAAGAAAGCTGGTGATGTAATAGTATACTCTGTTCTGCCCGGCTTTCCTCCCTCCACTGCCTCGGGTCCGGGCGTTCGCCGGCGCCATCAGGCCGCTGCCCTCCTCCCGGCCCCTGCGTCAGGGGGCGGGGGCACTGCCGCTGCCACCTTTGGGCGGCCACAGCGCCGCCGGGCCGGGAAAAGCGCGAGGAAGCGGAAGCTGGATGCGGGTTTGACGCCTCGCTGGCAGTCCTCGCTGAGGTCATGAAACCTGATGAGACACCTATGTTTGACCCAAGTCTATTGAAAGAGGTGGACTGGAGCCAGAATACTGCAACATTTTCTCCAGCCATTTCCCCAACCTACCCAGGAGATGATTTGGTTCTGAGGCCCCTTTGCACTGCAGATTTAAACAGAGGATTTTTTAAGGTACTTGGTGAACTGACAGAAACTGGAATGGTCAGCCCTGAGCAATTTATGAGATCATTTGAGCACATGAGGAAATCCGGGGATTATTATGTTACAGTTGTAGAAGATGTCACTCTAGGGCAGATTGTTGCTACTGATAATAGAACTACTGATTATAGAATCAGTAGTTCTACTGACTCTATACTCTGATAATAGAACATAAATTCATCCATTCATGTGCAAAGAGAGGAAGAGTAGAAGATGTTGTGAGTGATGAATGCAGAGGAAAACAACTGGGAAAATTGTTATTGTCAACTCTTACTCTGCTAAGTAAAAAACTGAACTGTTACAAAATTACCCTTGAATGTCTTCCACAAAATGTTGGTTTCTACAAAAAGTTTGGATATACCGTATCTGAAGAAAACTACATGTATCACAGGTTCCTAAAGTAATGATGGCAAGAATAATTTTTAGAGTAAAAGCAAAGAAATTTACTGCAATAAGGCTATTCTTTTAGAAAATCAAAATATTTTATTGTTACAAAACCAGTGACACCTCCCTTTCCCCCATAAAATATTGGACAAAAATTTTTAGTCCAGAAGTTTGGCATATTAGAAGATTAAATTGGATTGGTGAAGCATGCTTTGATACTAGACTATAAATGAATGTTATGAAGGAGATGACTTTTAACCAAATGAATATATTTTAACTTGAAATTTTTCCTGTATTTTTCTAAAGTTGGGTTTTATTTCTTTGTAGTGAGGGTATAGAGTATCTGTTTACTATCTTATTTGTTTTCTATCTTACATCTTATTAAAAAGAAAGATTGTGTAAGAGAATACCCTGTAGTGTACAGAAATTGTTAGAGAACTAGTTTCTTTAATTATAATAAAAAACTGACATGGGTTAAATTGTAAGCTGACTTCTTAATAAACTAACCATTGTAACTCACTGAACACAGATATATTTTGGAGAGGTAATAATAATGTTGGCAAATATCAGATTATAGCTTTATAAAAAGTTAAAAACCTTCCTTTTTAAGTATTTTAATTTGATAAAAACCTACTGAATATGTGGGGAGGGGAGAATGATGAGATTACCTGTGAAATTTAATGTAGCTCATTTTATCCAACCATGTCAACATAATTTGACTTACACTAAATTTAGGCATCTGTATTTATTTGATAGAGGTACTATGCATTGTGGCAATCTTAATTTTCCCCAATTCTGAAAAACAGAACTATCTCAACTTTTAACACACATTTAGTCTCTAGCTTTTGAACATTGTTACGGGAAAATCAAATTGCATTTGTTGCATTCATAAAATTTGTTGGGGATTTATTTCTCAGTGATAACATGCACTTTTTAGTATTTGCTGTTTAATTTTATTTTTAGTATCAAATAAATAAGTAAAATTACTGTTCACATGAATAGTACTTTATTAACAGAACTGTAAAATTTTTCACGTTTCCCCCTAGTAATTCTTGAACTTCTAGGTCCTCAGGTGTTATTTATTAGCTATTTGCAAAATAATTAAACATAATCTGTTTTCATAAAAAAAAAATAGTATACTCTGGCTCTGTCTATTTCTTCCACTGTGCTCTCCTGCTATATAGTGATCAAAGTTCTTTTTATTTTGGACCTCTCCCTTACCTAATTCTTCTGTCTTTTAGCCATTTCAAATGGGAAGAGGGTGAATTTAATGTTACCTCCCTGGTGTTTGTATTTTTGGGGTGAGAAAGTCTTTATGAGAATAAAAAGCTTGGTTAAAGAGGCACAATAAACACTGAAAAAAGGACACCTTAAAAAAACAAAATTGATCGAAAAGTAAAGGAGGTATACAAATTCAATGAAAAAAAAATGCCTTTGAAAAAAATTAGCCAACGAACCAGGAGAACATTGTAGTACACAATTACAGTCACACTGTATCTGTGATGACTGACTTTGATAGACTGGGGTCCCCTAAGCAATGCAAAGATTTAAGTCAACTGCAAATGACTCATGATGGAACTGGCTAATCACACCCAGAGAAAGAATTACATAGTCTGAATACAGATTTAAGCAAAGTACTTACTCTCTCTCTCTCTTCCATATTGTGTTGTTTTGTTTCTTCTTTATTGTTGTTCATTTCATTGGTTATAATTCTTCTTTACAACCTGACTTATGTTTAATATGAAGGTATCCATAGAACCTACATCATATTACATGCTGCCATGGGGAGAGAGGGGCAAGAACATTTGGAACTCAAAAACTTGTGAAACTGAATGCTGTAAACTAATAGTAAGCTAAAGAAAAAAGAAAAGAAAAATAGTCAAATAGAAAAAAGAGGTAAAAAAAAAAAACACTGAAGAAAATAATTCCTTAGTAATTATATTTGCTTAAGTTGAAATTAATGACTCCATGAGACATAATCAATAAAAGTAAAAAAGAATTTTAAAAAAAGAATGTGAAATATCACATTGGGGGTAAATCTGACACAGAAAATAGATTGAGTTAAAATAATTTAAGAATTATTGGACCACTTGAAAACCATGATCAAAGAAAGAATATAGGTCTCATATTTCAAGAAATTATCAAGGAAGATTGCCATGGTATCTTAGATGCAAAGGGTAAGATAAGCATTGAAATAATCTTCTGATCATGTCCAGAAGAGATATCCAAATAAAAAGTCCCAGGAATATAATTGTCAAATTCCAAACCTCCCAGTTCAAAGAAAAAAAATCAACCAGTCAGAAAAAAAACCTAATATTGTAGAACTGCTGTTAGAATTTTATAAGATTTAACAGCTTCTGCATTAAAGTGTCTAAGGACTTGCAATATCATATAATGGAAGGCCAAGGAGCTAGGACTATGAACAAAAATGACCTACCCAGTAAAAAAAATGTAATCTTTCAGAGAGAAAAAAATGTTGAAATAGAGGACTTTCACAAATTCCTGATGAAAAGATAACAGCTGAACAGAAAATCTGAAACTCAAGAGAAGCATAAATAGATAAACGTGGAAGAAACATAATGAATTTAAACTGTTTACATTCTTATGAGGGAATATAATAGATGTAATTCCTAAGAAGTTTCTCATTATTATGGCATTTAGAAGGAGTCTATATAGACAGAGGGCATGAGTGTGAGTTCATAATGTTGGAATGATATCTAGAAAAAAAGAGGGAATGAAAAATAGTGATGCACTGGGAGAAGAGGGAATGGAGAAGTAGTAAGGCAGGAAGATGTGTCAAAGAAAAAATGGTGGCTAGGAACAGCTTTTATAAAGGAGGTGAAATGAGTGTGGGTATAGAAACTCACATTTTGGAATTGGTTCAAAGAGAGAAGCCTCTATACACACATATGTATAGAAATATATTTCACACAGTAGGGAAATAAGGGGGGAAGGGAATAAGAGAAAGTCTATGGGAAATGATACAAGGGAAGGCACATTAAGGGGGGGAGTTGTTAGAAGCAAGCTAGACTTTTGAGGAAAGACAGGATAAAAAGGGTGAAAGAAATAAGAAGATGAAATAGAGGGGAATACATAGTAATCATAAATGTGAAAGTGAAGGGGATAAGTTCACCCATGAGATGACTGTAGATAGCAAAATGTTTTACACACCAGAATCTAACAATATGTTTTTCTGTTTGTTTGTGAGAAACATTCTTGAAACAGAAAGACATGTACAGAATTAAATAAAAGTCTGGAGCAGCATCTGATGTGCTTCAACTAAAGTAAGAGGGCAAAGGTAGCAATCATGATCTCAGAAAAAGCAAAAGCAAAAATAGACCTAATTAAAAGAGATAATAAGGGAAACTGTATTATGGTAAAAGGTAATGAAGTAATATCAATAATTTTTATAGCAAGTATCTCTGATAAAAGTCTCATTTTTCAAACATAAAAATACTACTCAGTCAAATTTATTTTTAAAAAAAGCCATCCTTTAACTTCTACACAGTCCAAGGAATTAAGTAGGCAGTTTTCAGAAAAAAGATATTTGTAGTCATGTGAAAAAAATGTTCTAAATCATCATTTATTAGATAAAGGCAAATTAATAGAACTCTGAAATGCCACCTCCCATCTATCAGAAATGAAAAATTCTGGAGGTAATAAGGGGAAATATATATATATATACACATGCACATATACTTCTGGTGCAAATAATGAACTGATTCAAAATTCTGAAGAACACTTTAGATCTATGCCAAAAGGGCTATAAGACTATGCCTACCATTTGATCCAACAATGCCAGTACTAGGTCTGAAGCCTTAAGAAATCAAAGGAAAAGGAAAAGAACTTGAATGTACAAAAATATTTATAACTCCTTATATATGGAAAAATAGCTGTAGCTCCTTTTTTGTGATAGCAAAGAATTGGAAATTGAGGGGATGTTCATCAGTTGGGGAACAATGGAACAAGTTATATGATATGATTGTGATGGAGTACTATTGTGCTTTAAGAAATGATTAAGAGAGTGATTTAAAAAATAGAATATGACAAGACCTATAAGAACTGATGCAAATAGAAGTAAGAAGAACTGGAAGAGAATTGCACTCTGAGTATGAATTTAATTATAATTATTTCACTTTCTTTAATTGTCTTGCTTTTTAAAAATATGACAATTATGAAAATATGTTTTGCATGATTTCACATAAATAATTGGTATCATATTCCTTGCCTTCTCAATGAATGCCAGAATGAGTGGAAGGTAGAAAGAAAATTTGGAACTCAATTTTAAAAGAAGAAATTAAATGATACATATAAGAATATGTTTTAAATGAAAAATATGAAAGATTAATAATGTTTAAAAGAAAGAAGATGAGACAACACTGAAAAATAAAATTTTAAAAGAGACTTCCAATTCTATTATTATACTTTGCATTTTTATATTATATTTTATTGTATTATAATAGGATTTTATTGCAATCATGACATATTTATACTTATATGAATTTATATTGTATGTACAACATGCATGTACATAAATACATATATAAACAAATATCACTAATTTCTGTGTATTAATTTTTGGTATGTAAATTTGTAAAATCCATTAATTGTCTCAATTAGCTTCATTATTGTTCACTGATTTTCTAAGCAAACCATTGTGTGATTAGCAAACAAAGAATATTTTATCTCTATTTTGTATATTTTTATACTTTTAATTTATTTCTCTTCTTTGTTGTTCTTGCTAGAACAGTATAAAATAATAGTAATGAAAGAGGTTATCCTGCCTTATTCCTGTTTACATAAAGAAAACTTCTAGTTTTCCCCTGTATGTTACTGGTCTCATGATTGCTGTATAGCAACATGCCCAGTTTTCCCCATACTTATCAAAATAGATCACTTTCTCATTCCATCTTACCATCTCTTCATATTATCATTCAAATATTGCCTTTCTCATGTAAACATATAAATAAGATATTCTATTTTAGAGGTCTCCACTTCCTCTCCTCTCATTCACATTTAAATATTTTGAAATTTTGATTCAGATATTATCACACAAGTGGAATTCCACTTTTTAAAGACATCAAAGATTTTTCTTTATAAAAATAGATTTTTATTTATTTATTCTTTATTCTTCCTTTTCTTCCTATGGAACCATCAATAATAATGATTTTTCCCCCTTTTTGGAGGGCAATTGGGGTTAAGTAACTTGCCCAAGGCCACACGGCTAGGTTTTTGTTTCTGTGGAATAAGTGTCTGAGGCTGGATCCGAACTCAGGTCCTTCTGACTCCAGGGCCAGCACTCTACTCACTGTGCCACCTAGCCGCCCCAATAATAATGATTTTTTAAGGAAGATAAAGAGAGGGAGAGAAAAAAACACCAACCTCATCAATACATTTAAAAATTTGTCATTTTATGTGGTATTGGAAACCTACAAACCTTCTACATCTGAAAAAAAGAATGGGGAGGGGAAGGTATATTAACCTACCTCTTCTTTTGTGCCATGCTTAACTTTATAATTTTCAAACATTAATTTTTATTGTTTTGTTAAAATTGTTCATTGAATTTATGTTGACTATATATATATATATATATATATATATATATATATGGTTGTCTTGTATCTGCTTTCTTCACTCTGTATCAGTTCATGTAAGTCTATATATGTATGGGTGTGTGTGTGTGTGTGTGTGTGTGTGTGTGTGTGTGTGTGTGTGTAATATTCATTGGTTATTACAATCCAAAAAATATTATATTTAATTTATACACCAGAATTTGTCATTACTGAATTGATAGGCATGTAATTTATTTGCAATTTTTAACTACCATAAAACATATATTACACATGTTTGAAGTATGGAGAGCCTGTGGTTAATGACCTTCTTAAGGTCACTCAGTTTAATATCTTGGTCAAGGGACATGAATATTTTAGCTACTTTGGAAAGCTTGTGCTAATACACAGCTCCAATAACAAAGAATCAGTACACCTGTCCTTCTGCCATCTTTCCAACATTGATTATTCTCATCTTTTATTTAGACCTCTTTTTACCTGCTTCGTTCTACTCCTCTTTCTTCTTCTCAGTCTTTTTTTTTCCCAAATGCTTTACTAAATTCTGGTTTACATCATTCATTTCCATCAGATTTTGAGTTACAATATCTACCCTGTTTTCCCCCTATGCATCATCCCAAAATAATGGTCCCACTGGATATCCCCTCCTCCAATCTGCTCTCTCCCTTATCTTCTCCCATATCTCCTTTGACTTTTCCAGCAGGGCATGGTGGATCTCTATGCTCCAATGCCTGTATATCTTATTTCCCAATTACATGTAAAATATTATTAAAATAGTATTTATATATTTTTAAACATTTGAATTTAAAACTTTGAATTCCAGATTCATTTCCTTACTCGCTTATCACCCATGCTTACTGGGGAGATAAGCAATTCAGTATATGTTGTACATGTGTAGCTATGAAAATCATTACCATAGTAGATATATTGTGAAAGACTGACTATATTTCCTTCCTCCTATCCCACCTCCCACTCATTTCACTCTCTACTTTGATCCTGTCCCCTTTCAAAAGTGGGTGCTTCCAACTTCCCTCTCCCTGAACTGGCCCTCATTAACACCACCCCCCATCTAATCCCCTTCCCCCCTACTCTCCTGTAGGGTTAGATATTGTATTTGTTATTTATGCCATTCTCTCCCCGAGCCAGATTCAACGAGAATAAGGTTTTGCTTTTTTGCCTTCCTGTTCTTCCCCTTCATTGGAACCTTTTTCCCTTGTCTCCTCTATATGAGATAATTTACCCCCATTTTGTCTCTACTCATCTCCTCCCACCATATTCCTCTCTCACCTCCCAGTTTCATCCTTTAAACATCATCCCTTCCTATTAAAATGGCCCTGTGCCCTCTATGTATGCTTGTGTAAAGTTTCATAAGTTACAATTATTGTTTTTCCATATAGGAATGTAACTTTGATAAACTCTTTATGATTTCTTTTCCCTCTTTACCTTCTCAAGCTTTTCATGCTTCTTGGATCTGAATGCAAAATTTTCTATTCAACTCTGTTTTTTCATCAAGAATACTTTAAAGCTAGATGGCAGTGTAGAAACAGCTCTTCCAAGCCACTCTGCCCCCACATTCCCCCCAAACGATGTAAAAGGGGACTCTGAACAACTTCTGGAGCCCCAGCACCCACAGAACGACACAGAGAAGCTAACCTCCCACTGAGGACAGCCCAGCAGCCCTGCAGGAAGGACCAGTACAGTGGTCTGGGACCTGGCAGTGTGCAGTGCGCAGAGCGCAGGAGCCGAGCCGAGCCGAGCCCAGGTCCGCATGAGCCGAGGTTTTAGCCCCAGGATGGCCGGGCCAGCAGCCAGCTGGAGGTACCCCAGAACACCATCATCTGTGGTGATTCCAGAATTATCAGCACAGATATGCCTAGGACAAAGTGAGAGGTTAGTGCCTTATGGACTTTAGGACCAGTATTTGGGGAATGCATTGGCTTCCTACCCTGGGGGCAAAAAGCTGCTGAGGAAACATGGCACAGAGGCCATTTTGCAGCGTCAGTGGCAGCTCCAGCTCCTAGTTTACAAACTGTAGAGAGACCCAGAAATCAGTCTGCGGTTTAATTGCTCTTGCTTTGACTTGCTTGGATCTGGATTGTGGTCTTGGGGAGATGTCTGGGGTGGGTATCAAATTTTTCAGAGCAGGAGGAGTCTTTACAGAGGCCACCCAAACTCTGGAAGTTGTGAAGACCCCATGTTTGAGATGGAAGCTCTCCTGTCTGGTGGCAGAGTCCTACTGTGGCAACAAGCCCAAAAATCAAGTAATTAAGTGGCAATATGCCTAGGCAAAAGGAACAAAATAAACAGAAAAACACAACGTTAGACTCTTATTTTGGGGGCAAAGAAGAACAAAGCATGGAACAGGAGGAGGACTATGAGGTCAGAACTCCTGCACCAAAAGCCCTAAATGAAAATACAAGCTGGCTACAGGCCATAGAGGACCTTAAGAAGAAGATAAGAGAAGTGGGGGAAAAATTGGGAAGAGAAATGAGAAATATGCAAGAATAGCATGAAATGACACTCAACAGCCTGACTGAGGAAAATAACACCTTAACAATAGACTAACTCAAATGGCAAAAGAGGCTCAGAAAGGCAATGAGAAGACGAATGCCTTAAAAAGCCAAATTTGCCAGATGGAAAAAGAATCTCAAAAGCTCACTGAGGAGAATCATTCCTTCAGAATTAGACTGCAGCAAATGGAAGCTAGTGACTTTATGAGAAATAAAGATGCTGTTAAACAGATCCAAGCAATTGAAAGAATAGAAAGCCATGTGAAATATCTCATGGGAAAACCACTGACCTGGAGAATAGATCCAGGAGAGATAATTTTAAGATTATTGGACTACCTGAAAGTCATGATCAAAGAAATAACCTAGAAATCATCCTTCAAGAAATTCTCAAGGAAAACTGCCCTTATGTTTTAGACCCAGAGGGGGAAATAGAGGTTGAAAGTATCCCTGATCACCTCCTAAAAAGGATCCCAAAAAGGAAACTCATAGGAATATTATAGCCAGTTTCCAGAAGTCCCAGATCAAGGAGAAAATACTAAAAGCAGCCAGGAAGAAACAATTCCAATATTGTGGAAACAAAATCAGAATAGCTCAGGACGTGGCAGCTTCTACACTGAGGGATCTAAGGGCACAGAATATGATATTCCAGAAGGCAAAAGAGCTGGGATTGAAGCCAAGGGTCACCTACCCAACAAAACTGAGTATGTTGTTACAGGGGGAAATATGGTCATTCAGTGGAATAGAGGACTTTCAAGCATTATTGAGCAAAAAAACCAGAGTTGAGTAGAAAACTTGACATTCAGATACAAGAAGCAACAGATGCTTGAGAAGATAATCAGGGAAAAGAAATCAAAAGGAACTTATCAAAGTTGAACTATTTACATTCCTACATGGAAAAACAATAACCATGACTGATGAAAACTTTCTCGTTATGAAAATAATTGAAGAAGGGTATATGGATATATGAATACATATATGAATGTGAGTATATATGTTTACAGGTATACACGAAAGAGGGCACAAGTTGAATTTGTTGGGAAGGGATGATACTTAAGGGGTGAAGTTAAGAGGTGAGAGAGGAAAGTGACAAGAGGAGATGGGGGAGAGACAGGGTAGGGTAAACTATCTCATGTAGAAGAGGCAAGGGGAAGTAGTTGCAGGGGAGGGGAAGAACAGGAAGGCAAAAAGGCAAAACCTTATTCTCATTGAATTTGGCTCAGGGAGAGGATGAAATACATACTAAAAGGGATATCTCAACCTGCAGCAGAATAGGGGGGAGGGGGATAAGAGGAGGGATGATGGATGGGAGGGCATCCTTGGGGAGAGGGGAAGTTGGAAGTACCCACTATAGAAGAGGGACAGGATCAAGTAGGGAATGGACCAGGTGGGGGGTGGGATGGGTGGGAGGGAATTATAAGAAGCCTTGTACAATATATCTACTATGGTAATGTTTTGATTAGCTAGACATGTACAACACATAAAGAATTACTTATATTCCCAGAGGGAATGGGTGACAAAGGAGGAAGGGAATGGATCTGAAATTTGAGGTCTTAAAATTAAATGTTTCAAATATGTATAAATACTATTCTTAATACTATTTTGCTCGTAATTGGGAGATAAGATGTGGCTCAAAGATTCACCTTGCCCTAATGGCAAAGTCAAAGGGGGTATGGGAGAAGATATGGGAGAGAGCAGATTAGATGAGGGAATCTCTAGTGGGACGGCTATTCTGGGGTGGTGGGTAGGGAAAAATGGTGAAAAAATTGTAACTCAAAATCTGGTGGAAATGAATGATGTAAATCAGAATTTAATAAAGTATTTGTTAAAAAAATTCTCAAGAAAAATTGCCCTGATATTGTAGACCCAGAGGGCAAAAAAGAGGTTGAAAGAATCCACTTATCACATCCTGGAAAAGATCCCTAAAAGAACACTCCCAGGACTATTTTAGCCAGGTTCCAGAATTCCCATATCAAGGAGAAAATACTACAATCAGCCAGGAAGAAACAATTTCAATATTTTGGAAACACAATAAGAATAGCATAGGACATGGCAGCTTCTACATTGATGGATTCGAAGGGCCTGGAATATGATATTCTGCAGTGCAAAGGACCTGGGATTGAAACCAAGAATCACCTACCCAGCAAAACTGAGTGACTTGTTTCAGGGGAAAATATGGTCACTCAGTGGAATAGAGGACTTTCAAGCATTCTTGAGGAAAAAAAAAATCAGAGTTGAATGGAAAATTTAACATTCAGACACAAGAAGCAAGAGACACTTGAGAAGGTAAAAAGGGGAAAGAAATCAAAAGGAACTTACCAAAGTTGAAATATTTATATCCTTACATGGAAAAACAATAACTGTGACTGACGAAACCTTTCTCAGGTTGAAAATAATTGAAGAGTGGGGCGGAGCCAAGATGGCAGAGTAGAAACAGCCCATCCAAGCCACTCTTCCCCCAGATTCCCCCCAAATTACGTAAAAGGGGACTCTGAACAACTTCTGGAGCCCCAGCACCCACAGAATGACACAGAGAAGCTAACCTCCTGCTGAGGACAGCCCAGCAGCCCTGCAGGAAGGACCAGTGCAGTGGTCTGGGAGCCAGCAGCGCGCAACTCGCAAAGCGCAGGAAGCTGAGCCGAGCGGAACCCAGGTCCACGTGAGCCGAGGTTTTAGCCCCAGGGCGGCAGGGCCAGCAGCCAGCTGGAGGAACCCCAGAACACCAGCAGCCGTGGCAACTCCAGAATTATCAACATAGACATGCCTAGGACAAAGTAAGAGGTTAGTGTCCTATGGACTTTGGGACCAGTATTTGGGGAATGTGTCAGCTTCCTCCCCTGGGGGCTAGAAGCCACTGAGGAGACACCCCATTTTGTAGTTTTCAGAGGCAGCTCCAGCTCCTGGCCTGCATGCTAACTGTAGGGAGATCCAGCGATCAGTCTTGGGGGGGTAATCGCTCTTGCTTTAACCTCCCTGGATCTGGATTGTGATCTAGGGTGGAAGTCGTGGTGGGTTTACAGCTTGCCAGAAACGGAAGTTGCCCCCCACATGTTTGGGACAAAAATTCCTCTATCTGGCCTTAAAGCCATAGTGTGGCAACAAGCCCAAAAGTCAAGTAATTAAGTGGCAACATGCCAAGGCAAAGGAAACAGAAAAATGCAACCCTAGACTCCTATTTTGGGGGCATAGAGCAGGAAAAGGACTGTGAGGTCAGAAGTCCTGCTCCAAAATCCCCAGGGGAAAACATGAGCAGGTTGCAGGCCATAGAGGACCTTAAGAAGGACTTTAAAAATCAAATAAGAGAAGTGAGGAAAAATTGGAAAGAGAAATGAGAAGGATGCAGGAAAAGTATGAAATGAGGGTCAACAGCCTGACTGAGGAAAACAACACCTTAAAAAATAGACTAGCTCAAATGGCAAAGGAGGCCCAAAAGGGCAATGAGGAGAAGAATGCCTTAAAAAGTAGAATTTGCCAGATGGAAAAAGAATCTCAAAAGTTCACTGAGGAGATTCATTCCTTCAGAGTTAGACTGGAGCAAATGGAAGCTAATGACTTTATGAGAAATCAAGATGCTGTTAAGCAGATCCAAACAAATGAAAGATTAGAAGGCAATGTGAAATATCTCATGGGAAAATCCACTGACCTGGAAAATAGATCCAGGAGAGACAATTTAAAAATTATTGGACTACCCAAAAGCCATGATCAAAGAAAAAACCTAGAAATCACCCTTCAAGAAATTCTCAAGGAAAACTGCCCTGATGTTTTAGATCCAGAGGTCAAAATAGAGGTTGAAAGAATCCACAGATCACCTCCTGAAAAAGATCCCAAAAAGAAAACTCCTAGGAATATTATAGCCAGGTTCCAGAATCCCCAAATCAAGGAGAAAATACTCCAAGCAGCCAAGAAGAAACAATTTCAATATTGTGGAAACACAATCAGAGTAGCCCAGGACCTGGCAGCTTCTACACTGAGGGATTGAAGGGCCTGGAACATGGTATTCCAGAGGGCAAAAGAACTGAGAATGAACCCAAGGGTCATCTACCCAGCAAAACTGAGTATTTTGTTTCAGGGGAAAATATGGTCATTCAGTGGAATAGAGGACTTTTAAGCATTCTTGAGGAAAAAAAACAGAATTGAATAGAAAATTTGACATCCAGACACAAGAAGCAAGAGAGGCCTGAGAAGGTAATCAGGGAAAAGAAATCAAAAGGAACTTATCAAAGTTGAACTATTTACATTCCTATATGGAAAAACAATAACTGTGAGTGATGATATCTTTCTCACTATGAAAATAATGGAAGAAGGGTGTGTGGTCATATGAATACATATGTGAATGTGCGTATATATGGATAGAGGGTATAGGTTGAATTTGTTGGGAAGGGAGAATACTCAAGGGATAAAATTATGAGGTGAGAGAGGAAAGTGGCAAGAGGAGATGGGGAAACACAGGTAGGGTAAACTATCTCATGTAGAAGAAGCAAGGGGAAGTGGTTGCAAGCAAAGGGGAGAATAGGAAGGAAAAAAAAGGCAAATCCACATTCTCATTGAATTTGGTTCCGGGAGAGAATGACATACATAGTAAATGGGATATTTCAACCTGCAGCAGAATAGGGGGAAGGGGGATGAGAGGAGGGATGATGGATGAGAGGGTATCCTTGGGGGGAGGGTAGGTTGGAAATACCCACTATAGAAGAGGGACAGGATCATGTAGGGAATGGACCAGGTGGGGCCTAGGATGAGTGGGAGGGAATTATAAGCAGCCTTGTACAATATATCTACTATGATAATGTTTTGCATAGCTAGACATGTACTACATATACTGAATTACTTATCTCCCCAGCGGGAAGGGGTGACAAGGGAGGAAGGAAATGGATCTGAAATTAGAGGTCTTAAGATTAAATGTTTCAAATATATATAAATACTATTATTAATACTCTTTTGCTTATAATTGGGAGATAAAATGTGCAGGCATTGGGACACAAAGATTCACCTTCCTCTAATGGAAAAGTCGAAGGGGGTATGGGAGAAGGTATGGGAGAGAGCAGATTGGAGGAAGCGATATCTTGTGGGTGCTATTCTGGGAGTTTGGGTAGGGGAATAACGGGGGGAAAATGATTGTAACTCAAAATCTGGCGGAAATGAATGGTGTAAAACAGAAGTTAATAACGCATTTGTTTAAATTTAAAAAAAAAAGAAAATAATTGAAGAAGTGTATAGAGGCATATAAATAAATATGTGAATGTGTGTATATATGTTTACAGATATACATGGATAGAGGGCAGAGGTCCAATTTGGTGGGAAGGGATGATTCTTAAGGGATGAAGTTAAGAGGTGAGAGAGGAATGTGGCAAGAGGAAATGGGGAGAGCTAGGGTAGTGTAAACTATCTCATGTAGAAGAGGCAAGGGGAAGTGGCTCCAGGGGAAGGGAAGAACAGGAAGGCAATAAGGCAAAACCATGCTCTCATTGATTTTGGCTCAGGGAGAGAATGACATACATACTAAATGGGATATCTCACCCTGCAGAAGAGTAGGGGCGATGAGGATGAGAGGGGGCAGGATGGAAGGGAGGGCATGCTGGGGCAAGGGAGGTTGGAGGAACCCACTTTTGAAGAGGGACAGGATCCAAGTAGGGAATGCACCAGGTGGGAGGGAAATATAATCAGTCTTTTACAATTTATCTACTATGGTAATGTTTTGCATAGCTATACATGTACAACATATACTGAATTGGTTATCTTCCCAGTGGAAATGGGTGACAAGGGATGAAGGGAATGGATATGTGATTCTAAGTCTTAAAATTAAATGTTTCAAATATATATAAATACTATTATTAGTACGATTTTGCATGTAACTGGGAGATAAGATTGCAGGCATTGGGGCACAGAGATTCACCTTCCCTTAATGGAAAAGTCATAGGAGGTATGGGAGAAGTCATGGGAGAGAGCAGATTGGATGAAGGGATATCCTGTGGGACTGCTATTCTGGGGTGGTGGACAGGGGAATAATGGGGAAAAATATAACTCAAAATCTGGCAGAAATGAATGATGTAAACCAGAAGTTAATAAAGCATTTGGAAAAAAAAGAATACTTGAAAGTCCTCTATTCCACTGAGTCACCATATTTTCACATGAAACATGATACTTTGTTTTGCTGGGTAGGTGATTCTTGGTTAATCCCAGCTCCTTTGCCCATCAGAATATCATACTCCAAGCCCTTCAATCCCTTATTGTAGAAGCTGCCAGATCCTGGACTATACTGATTGTGTTTCCACAATATTCAAATTGCTTTTTCCTGGCTGCTTGTAATATTCTCTCCTTGACCTGGGAATTTTGGAACCTTGCTATAATATTCCTAGGAGCTTTCATTTTGGGATCGTTATTAGGAGGTGAGTGGTGGATTCTTTCAATCTCTATTTTTACCTCTGGTTCTAAAACCTCAGCACAGTTTTCCTTGAGAATTTCATTGAGGATGATTTCTATATTCTTTCTTTGATCATGGCTTTTGGGTAGTACAATAATTTTTAAATTATCTCTCCAGGATCTATTTTCCAGGTCTGTGGTTTTTCCCATGAGATATTTCACATTGCGTCCTATTCTTTCCTTTGTTTGGATCTTTTTAACAGCATTTTGATTTCTCATAAAGTCACTAGCTTCCATTTGCTCCAATCTAATACTGAAGGAATGATTCTCCTCAGAGAGCTTCTGAGATTCTTTTCTCATTAGCCAAATTTGGCTTTTTAAGGCATTCTCCTCATTGCCTTTTTGAGCCTCTTTTGCCATTTGAATTAGTGTATTACATAAGGTGTGTTTTTCCTCAGTCATGCTGTTGACTCTCATTTTTATAATTTTCTTCCATCATTCTCATTTCTCTCCCCAATTTTTTGTCCACTTCTCTTATTTGCTTCTTAAGGTCCTCTATGGCCTGTAACCAGCTTGTATCTTTCTTGGAAGCTTTTGGTGCAAGAGTTCTGACCTTACTGTCTTCCTCTTGTTCCAAGCTTTCATTCTTTTTGTCACCAAAGTAGGTGTGTAAAGTTAAGGTACTCTGTTTATTTTGCTTTCTTTGCCTACTCCTGTCGACACTCAGTCACTTGACCCCTGGGCTTTTTGCCACAGTAGGTCTCTGCCACCATCCAGGGGAGCTTCCATCCCAAATGCTGGGGTTTTCTCAGCTGCCAGAGGTATTAGTTGGGTGCCCTCTCTGAAGCTTCTACATGCTTTGGCATGCTGGTCACACACCACAAGACTTCCACCCCAGACCACAATCCAAATCCATAATGTAAAAGCAAGAGTGATTACTCTTCTGACTTGTCTCCTGGTCCCCATATAGTCTGCAGGCCAGGAGTTTAAGCCTCAAAGTGGCGCCAGCTGCAGCTAGGTGTCTCAGCAGCTTCTTGCCTTGTGGGCAAAAACTGACACACTCTCCCCACTACTGGTCCCAAGGACCACAGTGCACTGACCTCTCATTTTGTCCTTAGCATTTATGTGTTGATGAATCTGGAAACGCCACAGCTGATGGTGTTCTGCATTCTTTCCAGCCAGCTGCTGGTCAGGCCTGCCCTGGGGCTAAAACCTCTAGCTCACACAGGGCTGGGGTGTCCTCCCAGATTGCTGCACTAGCCACTCCCTGCTGGGCTGGCGGGCTGTTCTCATCGGGAGGTTAGCTTTTCTGTGTCACTTTGTGGGTTCTGTAGCCCCAAAGTTTGTTTAGAGTCCACTTTTACATGGATTAGGCAAGTGGGGGCCAGAGCTGCTTGAAAGTCCTATTTCTACTCTGCCATCTTGGCTCTGCCCTTCTTCTCAGTTCTTAATATGCAATCAAGTCAATACTATCATCGTTCTTGTAGGATGCAAATTACATTCTCCTGGGCCTCCACCCATGATTTCTGTATCTTTTAAAAGCAAATTATCCTTCACTGGCCAGTCCTCCTATATGTGTACTATGTCCCTTTTTAAGAATATAAATTCTTTAAGAATGAAGACTATCATTATTGTTTTATTGTTGTTGTTGTTGTTTTTGATATCCCCAATGCTTAAGTGCTTAACACATAGAAAATATTTAATAAATATTTCTATATTCATTTTTCTATAAATTCATTCACTCTGATTGCTAAACTCTATATTATATATTACAATCTCTTATATTATCCATAATCTTCATTATTTATTAGTTTTATTTCATATTGCTACCTTTGCAACTGTTTTACATTTCAAACATATTGGACTAATAGATTTTCCTTTTGGTCTATCTAGACATTGTTCCATGCTTTATATCTCTGATTAGTGACATCCTTCCTTACCTTTCTTCCAGGCTCAGGTTTTCATGGTCTCTGTGTTTATTTCCTTTATAATAACTGAATGTGCTTTCTCTCTCACTCTCCCCCCAAATATTTCTAGACCACATTTCCTGGATCTTTTCTCCAACCTTATTAATATCTACTTTGTACTATATTTGCTTCTATTGATGTCAAAGCACCACAGTAGAGGAGGCTAGGTTGTGCAGCCAATAGAGCACTGGCTCTGGAGTCAGTAGGACCTGAGTTCAAATCTGACCTCAGAAACTTAACACAAAAACTAGCCATGCGACTTTGGGCAAGTCACTTAACCCCAATTGCCCTCCAAAAAGCAAAAAAAAAATCACAATAGAATGTTTCTTAAGTAGTGACTTAGTTTTCATTTTTCTATCACTATTGTCTAATCTATAATATTAAGAATAATGAAAATTAAAGGAGGAGAGAGTATGAGAAAGAGGGAGACATAGAGGAAATCTGAATAAAGGATATGAGGACTGGGAAAAACACCTTAAATTTAATAATTAGATGACCATTGTTAATATTGGAGCAAAAAGTACAAATAAAGAAGGGATAGAATATGGGCATCTGGGTAGAACAGTGTTTAGAGTGACAGATCTAAAATGAGAAAGACTCATCTTGAGTTAAAATTTGACTTCAAATACTTACTAGCTCTGTGACTTTGTGCATGCAACTTATCCTTTTGACCTCAGTTTCCTCATCTCTAAAATTCGCTGGAGAAGGTATACTGAGGGACTCTAGTATCTTTGTAAAGAATACTCCAAATGGGGTCACGAAGAGTTGGACATGACTGAAACAAGTGAGCAACAACAAATCATAGAAATCAAATTATAGGGGATCGAAGACTGTTTTTGTGAAGAAGTGGAAGTTGAAATTATATAGATTTTTCTTCTTTTGACTATGATGAAGGCATGCATTATATACATCTGAAACTTGGAGATAATAAAATGAGAAAGCACAACTCCCATGTCAAATGACATTCAGTATTAAAAAAAAAAAAAACATCAACAAACCAGGGTGATACACTGAGTCTAGTAATGTACAATGTTTTTTTTTTTCTTTTTGGAGGGCAATTGGGGTTAAGTAACTTGCCCAAGGTCACATGGCTAGGTTTTTGTTTGTGTTAAGTGTCTGAGGCCTCATCTGAACTCAGGTCCTTCTGACTCCAGGGCCGGCACTCTACTCACTGTGCCACCTAGCCACCCCCTAATGTACAATTTGATGGAAAAATGTAAACTCCTACATTTGTTTAAAAAAAATAAACTGCTCAAGTGCTTAGGCCACAGTTAATTAGGCAGCTATTTTGAATATTGGCTGAGGTGCTGTTCTTATAGTCAAGGAAACTTGAGTTTAATTCTGGTTTAAGACATATATTAGCAGAGTGACCAAGGCATGTCTTTGAGATTTCATTCCTCTCCATACTCTGCTTCCTAGTCTTTGGAATTTACTAACATGGGAGCTTTCTTCTAAGCCTGCATGTTTCCTCAGAACCTGTCGCCTTCTCAACTTGAATTAATCCTTTGCCTCCCCAACCACTTTCTCTAATTACTCCTGAGACTGGAATTTTAGGGACAGGCCTAGATAATTCTTTTTCCCCCTTTCCTTCTATACTCTGCTTCTGACTCCCTAGACTTTCTTTTCTTGGCCTCATGTGGCAACTCTTCCCAATCCTCCTCTCTCTTTTTTTTTAACCTCCCAAGCTGTATATTAAGTTTTGTCTTCCTTCTTTGGAATGTAATCTCATTAAGAGCAGGGGTTTTCTTTTCATTTATATTTGTGGTATCAGTGATTTTTAAAGTGCCAGCTATTTAGTTAATTCTTGATAATTTTGTATTAATTTGCTGAATATACTGATTACCTCTTTTAGGTTCAATTGTATCTGTAAAATGGTGGCATTAAACTTCAGGATTAAATTAGATAATACATGTATTATACTTTGTAAACCTTAAAGTTGTATATAAATGCTAGCTATTAAAAATAACAATAATAACTTGGTTATATAACATCATATACTTTCCCCAAAATTAAAAAAAATCCTCAAATACATTTAGTTTGCATAAAAAATTTCCTGAGCACATTGAAATATAACTATATTATGAGTGTTGTGCTCCTTTCTTGGAGTCATAATGTTGGCAGCTGTTAGCAAGTAGGTATATGTTCAGACTGACCTGATCACATCTGCACGGTGAATGGAAATTATGTTGTCAAAGGCAAATTATTTGAATGAACAAGAGGATGTTTAATTGGGGAAAGACAATTTAGAGGCAATGTGACACCAAATATTTGAGCAATTCTTATATGGAAGAGACATTTGATAGATCTTATTTTGCTTGTTCTCTCTCTCTCCTGTATAATATATGGAGAGAGATACACATTTATATTTATGCCTATTTCTATCTATTCTCTATCTACATATATACATACATGTACACCCATATGTGCATAAATATATGTGTATATTTATATTCATGTGTGTGCACACACATACATACCTATGTACTCTATCAATCTGAAATATTTGAGACCCTCAAAATTACTTTGAAGGACTGGAATGAAATTAAAGAGTAATATTCCTTTTATTTGCCTTTACATATACGTTTTAACTCTAAGAATTACATTATCACAGATATTACCTTTCTTTAAATTCACTGATTGTGTAGTATATGCTAAGAAGTATGTTGTTTTCCTGCTTGTTACCACCAAGAATATTTTAATACTTTGGAATAAACCTAGAGGTAAAAAGGTCAGTAAAAATAAATCAACTAACTATATGTATTTCATTTAATTTATTATTTTATTCCAAAGCATATAGCACTTAACTTTACCCAGCCTCAGTTTCCTTACCAAAAAAATAGCAATAATGACAAATATAGATAAGCTGCTTTGAAAACCTTAAAATGTTTTTTAAATGACAGCTATTTTTCTTATCTTTATAATCTATAGCAATGATTGACATATAGTATGTGCTTGATAATAATAGTATAATGGCTAGTATTTACATAAAACTCTGCTTTATAAAGCATTCTATATGTATAATTTCAATTGTTTCTTGCATCAACACTGTGAAGTAAGTACTATAAACCATATTTTACAAATGAGAAAACTGATTTTCAGAAAGGTCAAGTAATGCAGGTAATCTAGTTAATAAGTGTCTAAAGTAGGATTTGAGCTCCTTTGCCTGGATCCCAGGACAACACTGAATTCACTGCGGCACTCAGTTGACTATTATTATTTATTGAATGAATAAACTATATATGAATCCCCACAGTGCTAAAATATGTGTGAAATATGAATTGCCCATTAAACAATATGATAATCTTGCTAAGATTTCTGGTAGATCAAAGCTGTGACTTCATTAGCATAAAGAACTCTCCTGGGAGTAACATTGTTGTACCAAATCAAATAGTTCTGCACCTACAACTTGTATAGAGTTGCCAAGGTCACTAAGTGTCTAAGCTACTTTCCCAGAGTCACAAAACCAGTATGTGTTGTAGGCAAGACTTGAACTCCGATCTTCTTAACTTTAAGCCTGGCTCTTTGCCCATTATTCCACAAAGTCTATTATTTGAATAGTTCAGATTATATTTAATTTACCTCTATGGATCCAGAGATTCCCTGTTTTCACCATGCTTCCTCATACTGAAATGTTCTTTTTATATAATTTCTAAAAATACAGTTCAGTACTTGATCTCTTGCCTCCCTCTCAAATAGCAGTTTGGTGCTTGCTGAAAGTCCTTGAAAGGGTTGCTATTTGAGACTGTGTTAACAAGAGGAAAAAGAGATCAAAGCAGTAAAGTGCATATTTATCAAAAAGAGCAGAAGCTTTAAAAGTGAATCATCATCTCAAACACCTATGATTGCTTGAGGGTACATTTCATAGTATACACATAATCAATATGACAACCCAAGTTAGATACTGTAATAATGATAACTTTTAAAAGTCTTTGAACATTTATTGTTCATCTCCATTGCATGTTGTGTGACTCAGGGTGATTTGGATTTGAAGCAATCTGAGCAAACTGAACAAAGTGCACCTTGTCTTGTCTAAAATTATTAGGAAAGCCAATTCAAAGAACTCTATCATTTTCCTATTTTATAGCACCAGGAGTATTTTTATGCTTTGTAATAAGCCCAGAGGAAAATACATTTAGTAAAGTAAATCTACTGACAACATGCATTTCATCTCTTTTCTCTCTCTCTCTCTCTCTCTCTCTCTCTCTCTCTCTCTCTCTTCCTCCCTCCCTCTCTCTCTCTCTCTCTCTCTCTCTCTCTCTCTCTCTCTCTCTCTCTCTCTCTCCATATACATTCCAATTTATAAAAATAACTTTTTGCTTTAAAAAAAAACCAAAACAGACATCTTGCAATTGTTAGCCTAAAGAGCACAGGAATGCAAGCAACTGCATGAGATAAATGCCCTAAAAGTCAAGGAATAAAATTTATTAACCAAGATATAGAGCATGTAAATGTCAACGGGCATAACTCTGGTTACTTGAGGATTATGATTGATTTCCCAATGTCTTTCTAGTGAAATGAGTCCTTTTATTATGGTGACTTTGAAATGACACCATATCTGGCATCTTCATTTATAGATCATAGCAAACTTTAGGAAAGAATGAAAGGACCTTAGGCACTCATAATGAAAATATTTGATAGTGGGAGTCAAAGAAGATGCAAGGGGGGTACTAAGTTATTATTGTTTTCTGCCAGAAACAAGAGGCAAATAAATAGATTTGCTTTCATCCTTTTTTTGTCTTGCATGACTTCCTCTTTGTCATCTGCCCTTTATCTTCTTCCTTCTCTCCTTTTTCCTCTTCCTAGTCACACCCTTCCCTCCTTCCTTTCTTCTCTAACTATTTATGATGGAACCATGATGAATACTAATCCTAATTCTAAGATACCAGCTTCTCTCTTATTGTTCAGTACAGGAGGTAGTTGGAGTGACTGTGATTACATAGAAATGCAAGCCTGGGGTAATAGGCAATGCTTCTGTAAAATCACTTCCTTCCAAAACTTCATTGGAGATTCTCTTCTGACTTTGTACCATGACCATACTTTGACAACTATCCCTAGTGTTCCTTGGGGCGTAACTTTTCCCCATCAAAACTCAAAGGACAAACTGTGGGGGATTAACCTTTGTCTTTCCCAATAGATGGATTATACAGCTTATCTATTTGTGGCCACCAGCACTCCTACCCTAGGTAAAATAGTGATTATCATCTAAATTATGACAGGTGTCTTTTTCTCTGCACAATCCTAAAAAACTAAAATTTCTTAATGTGTTCATCAATTTTAGAAACCTGAAAAAATCACTGAGACAGAATGTGTGGTGATACCAATTTCTGAAATGACTTCATGGGGTGGGGGCTAAGTCAAGATGGCAGAGAAAAGGCAGGAACTTGGCTGAGTCCTCCCCAAAATCCATCCAAACACCTTTAAATAATGCTATAAAACTATTCTTTGAGTGGTGTAAGCCACAAAATACTGGGGTAAAATTATTTTCCAGCAAGAAATGTCTATCACACCTAGTTAAGAATGGAGCACAGCACAGCACAGGCTGTACCAGCACAGACCCAGCCCCAGCAAACCAGGATCAGGCCCTGGGAGTGAATGAACTGGAAGCTTCATATAAACACACATTTTCTTATATCATACTGTCTTGCAAGAACTGAAAATATACAGGTCCTCAGAGATATCTTTGAAAACAGCTATACAAGACCCTAGAAGCTAGGGACAGTGTGACCTCTACCCTAGAAACAGAATCTCACTTAAATAAAGAGTTACAAATCAAGAAATAGACTGGAAAAACAAGCAAACAACAACAAAAAATATTATGGCCATAGAAAGTTACTATGGGATCAGGGGAGATCAACACAATACTCAGAAAATAATAAAGTTGAAGTTCAAAGATTCAAAGACTCCAAGAAAAATTATGAATTGGTTTCAAGCAATGGAGAGCTCAGAAAGTATTTTGAAAATCAAGTAAAGGGGTGGCTAGGTGGCACAGTGAGTAGAGCGCTGGCCCTGGAGTCAGAAGGACGTGAGTTCGGATCTGGCCTCAGACACTTAACACACACAAACAACAACAACAACAACAACAACAACAACAACAACAACAACAACAACAACAAACTTAGCCATGTAACCTTGGGCAAGTTACTTGACCCCAATTGCCCTCCAAAAAAGCCCCCAAAAAAATCAAGTAAGGCTATCTCCCTCTCAGACTGCCCACTCTTCCCCTTTTCTCCCCTTCTTTGTCCCCTTCCCCTTCGCTCTCCATCTCCCAATCCCTCCTCCTCCCCCTCCCTCTTATCCCATTCCCATCCCTCTCTCCATCCTTTCTCCTTCCTCCCTTCCCCAGCCTAGACAATGCCATGGGGGAGACAGCCATGGAGGCCATGGAGCTTGCCTAAGTAGGCATCACTGGGCTGTGCCAGGACATGTTCTCCAAAATAGCCACATACCTGACAGGCAAGCTGACAGCCACCAGTGAAGATTATTAACTTCTGGAAAATATGAACAAACTGACTAGCTTGAAGTATCTAGAAATGAAAGATATTGCAGTAAACATAAGTACAAACCTAAAGGAATTAAACCAGAAATATGCAGCACTTCAGCCTTATCTGGATCAGATCAGTTTAATTGAGGAGCAAGTAGTGGCTCTTGAGCTGGTAGCTTACAAGTTGGATGCCTATTCCAAGAAAATAGAAGCAAATTACAAGAAGTTAGAGAGGAGATGAAAGAATTCTTTAACACAAAGACTTTCACTACAAGGCTGTTTTATAAGAAATATGTGGGATGGAATTATCATTAGGCTTCAGTTCCTAAAAGGAAGAGGTGCTGCTAATCCAAGGAGAATACCAGCTCCCACCTCTGTCTGGATGTGTAACTGGCCAACCCTGCTGTTTTCCTCAATCTGTATCCCTGGAACATCATCTTGTTATATGCTTCCTTGTGTGCCTTGGACCAAGGCTCAGAAATCAGGATCAACCTTGTCTAGAGCAGACACAGATGAGAGGCTCTTGGCTCCCTGTCTCCCCTCTTCCCCTAGAATGTAAAAAGCTTTTCCTTTCCTTTGTTATGTGAAATAATTTATCTCTTCCTTTCTCCTTCTCCCAAGAGATATTACTCTCACCCCTTAATTTTATATTTTAGATATCATCCCTTCATATTCAACTCACCCTTTGCCCACACTGTGTTTAGATGTGTTTATGCATAAACATATGCATATGTGCATGCAAATATTATTTATATATTTATATAAGCACATACATATATGTATAGGTACGCATCAATATATGGACACATATTAATATATGCACACATGTGTGTACATATATACAACTGTGTGCATATGCATGCATGTATGTGCATATCTGAGTAGATATGCATATGTCTATATATGGATGGATATATAGACATGCAAATATGCATATACATATATGCACACATATACATGGATATGCATATATAGGTAAACATGTATGTGCAGATATGTGAATAAATGTATATGCACACACACACACATATATATATATATGGATGCAAGGGTTTATATGTATGTATGTGCATATATATAGGTGTGTGTGTGTGTATGTGTGTATATTCCCTCCAATTACCCTAATACTGAGAAATGTCTTATGAGTTACAAATATCATCTTTCCATGTAGGCATGTAAACAGTTCAACTTTAATAAGTCCATTATAATTTCTCTTTCCTGCTTATCTTTACATGATTCTCTGTAGTCTCATATATTATAAGTCAAATTTTCAGTTGATTTTTGGTCTTTTCAACAACAGTATTTGAAACTCCTTTATTTCTTTGAAGGCCCATTTTCTCTCCCTAAAGGCTATACAAAGTTTTGGTAGATAGGTGATTCTTGGTTTTAATCCTACCCCTTTTGACTTCCAGCATATCATATTCTAAGCCCTCTGATTACTAAATTTAGGAGCTGCTAAATCTTTTGTTGTCATAATTGTGTTATTTAAATTCTTTTTCTGATTCATAGCATTGTATTTTTCCAAATTATATATAAAGAAAATTCTTGACATTCAATTTCTTTAAAATTTAGTTTCAATATTTTCTCCTTCCCTTACTTTCTCCCTCATTAATATAGCAAGTAATTTGATATAGAGTTATTATATATGTGCAATCATGTATATCATACTTTCATTTCAGTCTTATTGTGAAAGAAGAAACATAACACAGAGTAAATGGAAACTAGTCTTAGAAGGAAAGACTTTAGCAGCTGTAGGAGATTTATATTTGATATTACATGTAATAGGAAAACAGCAGAGTTTGTTAGGCAAAGAGTGTCATCATACCCATATGTTAGGGAAATAAACTTTGAAATTGTATGCAAGTTAGGTTAGTGAGGAAGGGAACTTGAGTAAAAGAAAACAAATGGAAGGATATTATAATGAACAAGGTGAGATATAATAAGGGTCAAAAATATGGTAACTGTGAGTGAAGAAAGGACAGATTTAGAAGAGATTAAGAAAATAGAACTAATAAGATTTCAAATGTAAGTGAATTTGTTAAGAGAGAGTGGATAAAAAATGATTTTTTGTTCCTCTCTTTTTTCTTTCAATTCTTTTTCTATTCCTTCCCTCTTTTATTTCCCTCTTTTCCTTCCTTTATTTTCTTTCTTTCTCTCTTCATTTCTTTATTCTTGTTTTTTCTTTCTTCCTTTTCCTTCCTTTTTCCTTCCTTTTTTCTTTTTCTTTAGTTCTCCATCTTCCCTCTATTTCTCTCCCACATTTAATTAGCTTCTGCTTTCTAGCTAATAATTTCAATATAGCTGTATTATACTTTATATATTATTGGATATTTGTTACATGTGTATTTGATCCCCTAAACATGGAAATTCTTTATTCCTTCTGGTCATAAACTGTGTTTTGGCTTATATTGATTTCATATGTCAAAGATCTTGGGTAAGTACAATATTAATTTTGTTGACTTCTCTACTGGCCAAAGTATCATATCTAGGATCTTCAGGAGCTAAGATGGCAGAGTAATTAGCAAAACATAGCAAACCCCCATACTCACTTCCTAACAACCATAAAATAGAGTATTAGAACAAATCCTGGAATAGCAGAACTAGCAAAAAGATATAGTAAAACAATATTGTAGTCAAAGAAACTTGGCAGATCAGCAAGAAAGGTCTGTCTCACTGGTGAAAAGGGAGTGCACTGCAGTACAAGGACACATTTCAGCAAGCCAGCAGCAAGGTCTACCTCAGCAAACAAGTGGGATATTCTGAGTCCCAGCAGATGAAGCAGAAAAGGCCAGAACCAGGACACCCATATACCTTAGCATAGCCTAGGGAAGCAGCAGAATTCAGTTCAAGAAGCACCATGTGTTTTCGTATAGCTGGGGATAAACAGGAATTCTCCAGCTGCCAGATCTCCATGTGCTCCAGCACAGTCCTGGGCAAACAGGCAGACACCTACCCCATGGGTGTATAAATAAACAGGCAGCTGTCAGCCAACATTGGCCCACCATGCCACAGTGTAGCGCTGGACAAACATTTAGACTCCAGAGGCTTAACTCCAAGTGCTCCAGGGAAAATGCATAAACACCTCTCCAGAACTCAGCACACATTAGACCATCACATAGATCCCAATGTAATAGCAAGCAAAGAAGTCCTTATCATCTTGTTTCAGCTATTTAATTATTTAGCACCTTGTTTCAGTTCAAGTTTCTTTTGAGCCTTGCCCTTGGTTATATCAAGTCTTTGTTAAGAAACAGAACTTGTGGAACCCACAATGTGAGGAACTTGCTGATGCAACAAGAAGGGGCAGAACAGGGAGTAGCTAATGATCATATATAAGGAGAAGCCGAAGGTGGGAAAGAACAGAACTGAGAATAGAACACTTTTGGTAACAGAGCTGAGAAGGAGAAAACTTGTGGTATCCCAGCACTCTCTTCTGTCTGTGTTGATTTGTGTTTGTAATACTTTGTACAGAAGCCCTGGGACCTTACTGGAAGTCTTGGAAAAAGATTTCCTTGTTTTCTGTTTACAGAAGTACTGGAGGAGGGTTTTCAGAGTTCCTGAGACTATACTGACAATGAGTTCTCAAACTTTGTTTGTGGGTCTATGTTGATTTCACAGGCAGAAAGTGAATTGGTGATGGTGCTGGCAATATGAATGAATGTTGTTTTGGCTGTTTGTGTCCCCAGAAACAGAAACTTTGAATGACTTGAGGTGGACTGGGCCCTGTGAGCTTCAAAATCAAATGGGAACTGGATGAGGAACTAGACAAGAATCTGGATGAAGAGTTGAGAGCTGCCTACCTTTGCATCCATGTGACAGTTGGGCAAATTCAGGCAAATGCTGAGCCAATGGAAGAGGATCCATAGAATTTGGGAGTTAGCCTAAAGTAAAGACGAAAAGACCGCTCCTTGAGTACTTAATGCTGACTGAGAAGATCATGATTTACAGTAAAGGAGGGGTGAAAGAACTTTGTACACTTGTACCCTTTATCTCTTAAGGATGATTGAGTTAAGCACTCTAACAAGTGTACAAAAGTCTTCTTTCTTCTTGATTGGAGCTGAGTGTCCAATGACACTCAGCTCCAATCAAGAAGAAAGAAGACTTTTTGACTGAGAGAATAAGAAATGTGCCCTAGGTGTGGAGAACTTTAACCTTTGTACTTTGTGTCCCTTAAGGAGGCTTACTCTTTAAGAATAATTGAGTTAAGGACTTACTGAATGATATCTTTTGTATAAAACTATGTGGCCACTTTGGTAAAAATTATGTGACCACTTTTAGTGATACGTTGTGATGTTATAGCATTGTGAGTGTGGTACTTTGGTTTTTGTGAATGTTTTTCTTTAGTTTAATGCTGAATGGAGAGTTCTATGTGATCAGAACCTTAAAGCTGTTCACAGCAGCAATCCTCTTGAAAGCTGGTCATGCTTGGCTTTCACCCAGCACAGCACTAAGTAGGCCGGCAGAATGCTGTGAAATCCAGCAGCACCAACCAATTCCCACCCTATAGAGACATAAGGGTCCTCTGTGGATCTCAAAGCATCAATGCAGAACCAGGGAAACAGGCAGGCTCAGTAACCACTACCAGAAGAAGCCATATCCAGTGTCCCTGCCACCCTGGGAGCATAAATCAAATTTAAAAGAAGGTAAAAGTTTTTTTTTAAAGGATTAGCAGAAAACATCAACAAAAATAATCTGATCATAGAAAGTTATTACAGTGATAGGGAAGACCAAGAAAAAGATTCAGATGAGGACAACAATGGCAAAACACCTATGAGCAAAACCCCAAAGAAAAATGGGATGTGTTCTCAAGTCCAGAAAGATCTCATGGAAGAGCTCATAAAGGAGCTTAAAAGTCATATAGGATAGATAAAAGGAAAACTGGGAAAAGAAATGACAGAAATTCAAGAAAATTATGAAAGGGCTTGGAAAAGTGCTTAAAAAGTAGAATTGGCCAAGTGGAAAAGTAGTAACAAAATGCAATGAAGGAAAAAAAAAACTCCTTAAAGAGGACAATTGACCCAATGGAAAACAAAGGGAAAAAATGGAAAAGCTAATTGAGGAAAATAATACCTTAAAAGTGAGAATTGGGCAAGTAAAATGCAAAGACTTTGTGTGATACCTTATTTTAAAAAATCAAAAGAATAAAAAATGGAAGGAAATGTAAAATACCTCATGGGAAAACAGTTGATGTGGAAAATTGATCCAGGATTGACAATATCAAAACAAGTAGACTACCTGAAAGCCATAACCAAAAGGCAAACCTGGTCAGCTTCTTTCAAGAAATCATGAAGGGAGGGAGAGGGGCAGAGCCAAGATGGCAGAGTAGAAACAGCTCCTCCAAGCATCTCTGCCCCCAGATTCCCCACAAACTATGTAAAAAAGGACTCTGAACAACTTCTGGAGCCCCAGCACCCACAGAACGACACACAGAAGCTAACCTCCCGCTGAGGACAGCCCAGCAGCCCTGCAGGAAGGACCAGCGCAGTGGTCTGGGAGCCGGCAACACACAGAGCGCAGAGCGCAGGAGCCCAGCCGAGCCGAGCCCAGGTCCGCGTGAGCCGAGGTTTTAGCCCCAGGGCGGCAGGGCCAGCAGCCGGCTGGAGGAACCCCAGAACACCAGGAGCTGTGGCGACTCCAGAATTATCAACATAGACATGCCTAGGACAAAGTAAGAGGTTAGTGTCCTATGGACTTTGGGACCTGTATTTGGGGAATTCGTCAGCTCCCTCCCCTGGGGGCTAGAAGCCTCTGAGGAGACACGCCATTTTGTAGTTTTCAGAGGCATTTCCGGCTCCCAGCCTACAAATCCTGGGGAGATCCAGTGATCAGTCTTGGGGGGTAATCGCTCTTGCTTTAACCTCCCTGGATCTGGATTGTGATCTAAGGTGGAAGTTGTGGGTGGGTTTACAGCTTGCCAGAAACGGAAGTTGCCCCCACACGTTCGGGACGAAAATTCCTCTATCTGGCCTTAAAGCCATAGTGTGGCAACAAGCCCAAAAGTCAAGTAATTAAGTGGCAACATGCCAAGGCAAAGGAAACAGAAAAATGCAACCCTAGACTCCTATTTTGGGGGCATAGAGCGGGAAAAGGACTGTGAGGTCAAAAGTCCTGCTCCAAAAGCTCCAGGGGAAAACATGAGCGGGTTGCAGGCCATAGAGGACCTTAAGAAGGACTTTAGAAATCAAATAAGAGAAGTGGAGGAAGGATTAGAAAGAGAAATGAGAAGGATGCAGGAAAAGTATGAAATGAGGGTCAACAGCCTGACGGAGGAAAACAACACCTTAAAAAATAGACTAGCTCAAATGGCAAAAGAGGCCCAAAAGGGCAATGAGGAGAGGAATGCCTTGAAAAGTCGAATTTGCCAGATGGAAAAAGAATCTCAAAGGTTCACTGAGGAGATTCATTCCTTCAGAGCTAGACTGAAGCATATGGAAGCTAGTGACTTTATGAGAAATCAAGATGCTGTTAAGCAGATCCAAACAAATGAAAGATTAGAAGGCAATGTGAAATATCTCATGGGAAAAACCAGTGACCTGGAGAATAGATCCAGGAGAGACAGTTTAAAAATTATTGGACTGCCTGAAAGCCATGATCAAGGAAAGAACCTAGAAATCACCCTTCAGGAAATTCTCAAGGAAAACTGCCCTGATGTTTTAGATCCAGAGGGCAAAATAGAGGTTGAAAGAATCCACAGATCACCTCCTGAAAAACATCCCAAAAAGAAAACTCCCAGAAATATTATAGCCAGGTTCCAGAATCCCCAGATCGGGGAGAGAATACTACAAGCAGCCAGGAAGAAACAATTTCTATATTGTGGAAACACAATCAGAATGGCCCAGGACATGGCAGCTTCTACACTGAGGGATCGAAGGGCATGGAGTGGGATGTTCCAGAGGGCAAAAGAACTGGGAATGAACCCAGGGGTCACCTACCCAGCAAAACTGAGTATTTTGTTTCGGGGGAAGGTGTGGTCATTCAGTGGAATGGAGGACTTTCAAGCATTCTTGAGGAAGGGACCAGAGTTGAATAGAAAATTTGACATCCAGACGTAAGAAGTAAGAGATGCCTGAGAAGGTGATCAGGGAAAAGAAATCAAAAGGAACTTATCAAAGTTGAACTATTTACATTCCTATATGGAAAAGCAATATCTGTGACTGATGATATCTTTCTCAATACGAAAATAATGTAAGAAGGGTGTGTGGTCATATGAATACATATGTGAATGTGTGTGTATATGATTACAGTTATATATGGATAGAGGGCATAGGTTGAATTTGTTGGGAAGGGAAAATACTCAAGGGATGAAATTATGAGGTGAGAGAGGAAGGTGGCAAGAGGAGATGGGGAGAGACATGGTAGGGTAAACTATCTCATGTAGGGGAAGTGGTTGCAGAGGAGGGGGAGAATAAGGAAGGCTAAAAAGGCAAAACCACATTCACATTGAATTTGGTTCAGGGAGAAAATGACATACATACTAAATGGGATATCTCAACCTGCAGCAGGATAGGGAGAAGAGGGATGAGAGGAGGGATGATGGATGGGAGGGCATCCTTGGGGTGAGGGGAGGTTGGAAGTACCCACTATAGAAGAGGGACAGGATCATGTAGGGAATGGACCAGGTGGGGGTGGGATGAGTGGGAGGGAATTATAAGCAGCCTTGTACAATATATCTACCATGATAATGCTTTGCATAGCTAGACATGTACAACATATACTGAATTACTTATCTCCCGGGAGGGAGTGGGTGACGGGGGAGGAAGGAAATGGATCTGAAATTCGAGGTCGTAACATTGAATGTTTCAAGTATATATATGGATACTATTATTAATACTCTTGCCTATGATTGGGAGATAAGATGTGCGGGCGTTGGGACACAGGGATTCATCTTCCTCTAATGGAGGGGTCAATGGGGGTATGGGAGAAGGTGGGAGAGAGCAGATTGGAGGAAGCGATATCTTGTGGGACTGCTATTCAGGGAGGTTGGGTAGGGGAATAATGGGGGGGAAATGATTGTGGCTCAGGAACTGGCGGAAATGAGTGATGTAGAGCAGAAGTTGATAAAGCATTTGTTTTAAAGAAAAAAAAGGAAAAAAAAAAGAAATCATGAAGGAAAAGTGCTGTGATATTCTGAAGCAGAGGGAAAAATAGGGATTGAAAGAATCACCTCAAGAAAGAGATTTCAAAGTAAAAACCTCAAGGAACATTATAGCTAAATTTTAGAACTATCAGGTCAAGGAATAAATATTACAAGCAGCCAGAAAGAAATAATCCAATTATCAATGAGCAAGAATCAGGACTACACAGCATTGGTAATCCACAATATTAAAGGATTGGAGGTCATGGAACATGACATTCTGGAGCTAGGGTTACAACTAAGAAAACATATCTGGCAAAATTAAGCATGATATATTAAGCGGGGGATGGTCATTCAATGAAATTGAGTAATTTCAAACTTTCATAAGAAGATCAGAACTAAAATAAAAATGTGACCTTCAATATCATGAACCAAGAAAAGCACAAACAGATGAAAAGAGAAAAGAAAATATAAGGGATTCAGTGAAATATACTGTTTACGTACCTACATACCTACATATTACTTTTAACTTAAAAATTGTAACACTAACAGTACAGGAAGACAGATTATACAGGTATAAAGTGAATTTGAGGGAATGGCAAAAAAAATTAATATTAAGGGATGAGAAAGAGGAGTACAAAGGTTGCAGAAGGAAGGGAGAGGTAGAATGGGAAAAATTATGTCAATAGAAAAGGTAAAAAACCCCATCTAGAGATATAACTAGAAAGAACTGAACCTGAATCCTGATGGAAGCAAACTAAAGGATCTTGTTCTTTTCATTGTTTGGTTTTATTTCTTCCTTACCATCTTTCATTCCACCTAGTACAATTCTCCTTTGTAATTGGAATAATGTCTAATATGAATGCATTTGCAGATCATATACTGGACTATATGCTGTCGTGTGGGGAGGGGAATGGAATTGAAACTTGTTAACTGAAACTAAACTAATAAATTAATTAAAAAAAGAAAAGGTAAAAAATACTTTTTACAGTAGAGAGGAAGATAGGAGGGGGTGTGATGGGCATCAAAAGAAGTCTACTCCCATCATTATTGGTTTAAAGAGGAAATAATATACACAATCATTTGAACATATTAATCAATCTTACTCAACAGCAAAATAGTATGGGAGGCAATTAGGCAAAAGGGATGGGGGATTGGGGACTAACATAAGGGAGGGCAGATCAGGGTAAGTGGTAGACAGAAACAAACACTGATGGGATGGGAAAGAGTGGAAAGAGAAAGGACAAAAAAAGGAAGAATAGGATGGAAGGAAATACATAGGTAGTACTGTGAATAAGAATGGGATAAACTCTCCCACAAAATAAAAGTAGATACTAGAAAACATTAAAGAAAAAAAAAAAAACAACCAGAATTCTACACTATGTTGCTTACAAGAAGCATACCTGAAGCAAAGAGATGTACAGAGAGTAAAGGTTCAGGGCTGGAGCAGAATCTGTTATGCTTCAGCTGAAGTAAAAAAAAAAAAAAAAAAAGCAGGGGTAGCAATTCTGATCTTAGACTAAGTTAAAGCTAAAATAAACCTAATTAAAAGAGATAAGGAAGGAAAGTACATCTTGCTAAAATATATCATAGACAATGAAGCAATCAAACCAGAAGAGCAAGGAATAGCCTTACCTGTCAGATGTGTGGGGAAGGGGGAAAGTCATAACCAAAGAGGATATAGAGAGCATTATGAAATGCATACTAGATCACATTAATTTTATTTTTTTTGTTATTAAACAAATGCTTTATTAACTTCTGTTTTACATCATTCATTTCTGCTGGATTTTGAGTTACAATTATTTTTCACCCGTTTTTCCCCTACCCACCCTCCCAGAATAGCAGTCCCATAAGATATCGCTTCCTCCAATCTGCTCTCTCCCATATCTTCTCCCATACCCCCTTCGACTTTTCCATTGGAGGAAGGTGAGTCTTTGTGTCCCAATGCCTGCACATCTTATCTCCCAATTACAAGCAAAAGAGTATTAATAATAGTATTTATATATATTTGAAGCATTTAGTCTTAAGACCTCGAATTTCAGATCCATTTCCTTCCTCTCTTGTCACCCATTCCCTCTGGGAAGATAAGTAATTCAGTATATGTTGTACATGTCTAGCTATGCAAAACATTATCATAGTAGATATATTGTACAAGGCTGCTTATAATTCCCTCCCACTCATCCCACCCCCACCTGGTCCATTCCCTACTTGATCCTGTTCCTCTTCTATAGTGGGTACTTCCAACCTCCCCTCCCCCCAAGGATGCCCTCCCATCCATCACCCTCCTCTCATCCCTCTTCCCCCTATTCTGCTGTAGGTTGATATATCCCATTTAGTATGTATGTCATTCTCTCCCAGAACCAAATTTAATGAGAATGTGGTTTTGCCTTTTTGCCTTCCTATTCTTCCCCTCCCTTGCAACCACTTCCCCTTGCTTCTTCTACATGAGGTAGATTACCCTACCCTGTCTCGCCTCATCTCCTCTTGCCACTTTCCTCTCTCACCTCATAATTTCACCCCTTAAGTATCATCCCTTCCCAACAAATACAACCTGTGCCCTCTATCCATGTATAACTGTAAAACTATATACACACATTCACATATGTATTCATATGACCATACACCCTTCTTACATTATTTTCATACTGAGAAAGGTTTCATCAGTCACAGTTATTGTTTTTCCATATAGGAATGTAAATAGTTCAACTTTGATAAGTTCCTTTTGATTTATTTTCCCTGATTACCTTCTCAGGCATCTCTTGCTTCTTGTGTCTGGATGTCAAATTTTCTATTCAACTCTGGTTTTTTTCCTCAAGAATGCTTGAAAGTCCTCTGTTCCACTGAATGACCATATTTTCCCCTGAAACAAAATACTCAGTTTTGCTGGGTAGGTGACCCTTGGGTTCATTTCCAGCTCCTTTGCCCTCTGGAGTATTGTATTCCATGCCCTTTGATCCCTCAGTGTAGAAGCTGCCAGGTCCTGTTCTATTCTGATTGTGTTTCCACAATATTGAAATTGTTTCTTCCTGGCTGCTTGTAGTATTTTCTCCCTGATCTGGGGATTCTGGAACCTGGCTATAATATTCCTGGGAGTTTTCTTTTTGGGATGTTTTTCAGGAGGTGATCTATGGATTCTTTCAACCTCTATTTTGCCCTTTGGATCTAAAACATCAGGGCAGTTTTCCTTGAGGATTTCTTGAAGGGTGATTTCTAGGTTCTTTCTTTGATCATGGCTTTTGGGTAGTCCAATAATTTTTAAATTGTCTCTCCTGGATCTATTTTCCAGGTCAGTGGTTTTTCCCATGAGATATTTCACATTGCCTTCTATTCTTTCATTTGTTTGGATCTGCTTAACAGCAATTGCCCCCCAAGACTGATTGCTGGGTCTCCCTACAGTTCACAGGCCAGGAGCTGGAGCTGCCTCTGAAAACTACAAAATGGCGTGTCTTCTCAGTGGCTTCTAGCCCCCAGGGGAGGAAGCCCACAAGTTCCCCAAATACTGGTCCCAAAGTCCATAGGGAACTAACCTCTCACTTTGTCCTAGGCATGTCTATGTTGATATTTCTGGAGTCGCCACAGCTGCTGGTGTTCTGGGGTCCCTCCAGCCAGCTGCTGGCCCTGCTGCCATGGGACTAAAACCCCCACTCAGGTACTCGGCTGTGCTCAGCTCCCATCGCTCTGCATCCTGCACCTGCTCCCAGACTGCTGCCCTGGTCCTTCTTCCAGGGCTGCTGGGTTGTCCTCAGTGGGAGGTTATCTTCTCTATGTCATTCTGGGGTGCTGGAGCTCCACAACTCCAGAAGTCGTTCATTGTCCCCTTTTACATAGTTTGGAGGTGATCTCCATATTAATTTTTAAATAAGTTTTTGTACAAACAAAGGCAATGCTACCAAGATTAGAAGGAAAGCAGAAAACTGGGAAACACTCTTTACACTAAGTTTCTGTGGTAAAGGGCTCATTTCTCAAATATATAGAAAACTGAGTCAAATTTATGAGAATAAAAGCCATTCCTCAATTCATAAATGGTCAAAGTATATGAAGAGACAGTTGTCAAATGAAGAAATTAAAGCTATCTATATAAAGATATAGATATCTATAAGATCTATATATCTATATCATATATATCTATATGAGGAATTACTCTAGATTGCTTTTGGTAGGATAAATGCATATTAAAATAACTCTGAATTTGTAATGGCAAAAAATGGTGTTTAGCTCATTGTTTCATTTAAAGTACTTAGCTCCTTGTTTAAGCTATTCAAGTGCCTTTGAGCCCCACCTATGATTTGGAGGTTGGAGGAACTTACTGATACAAAAGTAAGTGTGGAACAGAAAGGAGAGGAGCATATAAAAGCAGAATCATGAGCTGGGATGAAGCATAACAGAAAGGGAGAACACTTATGGTATTGGCACTCTGTCTGTTCTGTCTGTGTTGACTTGTATTTGGGTTTCTTTGTCAGAGAGAAGCATTCTGTCTGTTGATTGTGTTTCTTTGTAAGATAGAAAAACTCAGTTGACTTGTGTTGATTTCATGATCAGAAAGTGCATTGAGATGATTGTAATGGTAATGGGAATTAGAAGGTCTTTCCTGCCTCTTGTATTTTCAAACAGATACTGATCACCTTGTTCCAAGTTAATAATTGTATCAAGTATTGAGACTCAAACTTGGGAATCCCATAGTGGGATGGACTTGTTGATGTAACAGGAAGGGGCAGAACAGGGAGGAGCTAAGGATATAAGGAAAAGCCCAAGGTGAGAGAGGCCAGAACTTCTGGGAGCCATCATCTGGAGGCTCTGTTGCTACTGCTAGAGAGAGAGAAGAGAACTGAGAAGAACTAAGTAGAATAATGAGAACTGAGGACTGAACTTAGATTTGAGAAGAACTGAGAAATGAGAAGAGAGGAGAACTGAGAGGAGGCATGGTTGTGGTGTTGGTACTTTGTTTTTATGTTAATTTGTCAGAGTCATCTGCTGATAGAGGATGGTGCTTCTGGTTCAGAAGCTCTAAAAGAGGATTTTCTTGCTGTATGATTATAAAAATCCTGGAGGAGGGTCTTGCTGATGATTTCAGAGGTCCAGAAACTATACTGATGATTTGTGTTGACTCCTCAGACCTTGTTGTTGGATCTATGTTGATTTCTCAGGTAGAAAGTGAATTGATGAGGATGCAAGCAATATGTATGAATGTTATTGTGGCTCTATTAATCTTTTGGTCTTCTCAGGAATAGAAACTATGAAGGACTTGAGGTCTGCACAATAAGCTGGAAAAAGAACTGAGAGCTGTCTGACTTTGAACTCAGGTGAAAGTGGGATAGATTCAGGCAGAAGCAGGGACATTGGTAGAGGAACCATGGAAACTGAGACCCTGCCTAGAGTCTAGATAAAAAGACCTCTCCTTGGGTATTTTATTCAGACTGAGAAAATCATGACTCTGACATTTATATTTAGAAGATTGAGTTAAGGACTTCTCCAATTAAGAAGAAAGAGGACTTTTTATGATTGAAGAGCTTAAAACAATTTGACCTAGCGATGGAGGACTTTGACCTTTGTACTTTGTGTCAATTAAGGAAGCTTGCCTCCTTGAATTAAGGGCTTCCTAAATGATTGTGTTACAAAATGAATATTATCTTTTGCTTAAAACTATGTGACCACTTTGGTGAAAACTATGTGGCCATTTTTGTGATAAATTATTAAATTATAATGTGAATGCTGTACTGTAATTTCTGTGAATATTTTGCCTTAATTTGTTACTGAATAAATAGAATAAATAGAGAGTTCACTATACTGTGTAATCAGAACTTTGAAAGCTGTTCACTGGAGCAGTCCTCTGAAAAGCTGTTAGTGGTTGGCTTCACAATGATAGTGCTGTCAATGTGTGTGAATATTATTGTAATTCTGCTACACTTAAGGAGTATAAATATTGAGGCTATATTAAACATTGTTTTCCCAGAAACAGAAACTGTGAAGGCTTTGGAATAGACTAATCACCATGAGTTTTGATATAGGAGCTGGAACAGGAGCTGAGAGCTGCCTACCTCTTATTGCAGGCAACATTTGGGTGAATTCAGGGAAGAGCTGTAAGTGTGGAAGAGGAGCCATGTAGTTTGGAACTCAGTCTCATGTATAGATGAAAGAACTTTTAATTGGGTACTTAGTTCTTACTGATGAGATTATGACTCACTATGGCCTAGGGGTGGAAGACCTTTGTACTTTGTACCCCTTAAGGGTGATTGCTCCTTAAGGATGACTGAGTTAAGGATGATTGGAAGTCAGTCTCTAGTTAAGATTAAAGAAGATGTTAGATGGGCATTTTATATTGATTTAGATTGTGAATTCCTGAATGATATCTTTTATTTAAGACTATGTGGTCACCTTAGTAATAAATTGTTATATTATATTGTTGTGAATGCTGTACTTTGGTTTCTGTGAATGTTTTGTTTTAGTTTGTTGCTGATTAAATAGAGAGTTCACTATACTATGCAATCAATACCTTAAAGCTATTGACAGCAGCCATCCTGAGGACAGCTGCTTTTGCTTGGCTTTATAGAAATACCACCACATAGCAATCAGTTTGGCAAATAGAAAAACCAAGGAAAATTATAAATGTTGGAGAAGATGTGGGAAAATTGGGATAAAACTGCACTATTGGTGAAATTGAGACCTGATCCCAACACTCTGGAGAGCAATTTGGACCTATGCTCAAATGGCAACTAAACTGTGCATACTCTTTGGATCCACATGTACAAAAATATTTATAGCAAACCATTTTTGCTGACAAAATATTAGAAACTGAGGGTATACCCATCAATTGGGGAATGGCTGAACAAGCCTTGTACTGTGAATGTAATGGATTACTACCATGCCATAAGAATTTATGAACAGAAGATTTCAGAAAAACATAGAAAGACTTGTACAACCTGATGCAAAGTAAAATGAGTACAGCCAGGATAACATAGTACACAGTATCACCAATACTGTGTGAAAATAATCAATGACTCAGCTCTTCCCAGGAATTCAATGAGCCAAGACAAGTACAAAGTACTCCTGAAGGAAAATACTATCCATATCCAGATGAAGAATTGATGGGCTCAGAATATAAATGGAAGCATATTTTTTTTCACATACTTTATTCATTTCTGTGGTTTTATTTCCTTTCGACCTCTTTCTTCTACAAAAACATTGAGGAAATGTTTTATATGAAAAAACATATATAAACTATATCAAAGAGCTGAACATTTTCAGAAGATGGAAGAAGAGAGATGGAGGGAAAAATTAGAGATTCAAAATAATGTAAAAATAAATGTGAAAAATGTTTTCTTGATATGTAATTGGGGGAAATAAGGTTATATTTAAATATATTTGTATGTATATAATGCTTTATTTTTTAGATCACAATCATTTCTGAAAAATCACACTTCCTCTTCCACAAATGAACTTTTTTGTGATAAGGAAAATCAATTAAGCTGAAATATTCAAACCAGTGATATCATCTTTCTTTTTTTTAAGATTTATTATTTTTTTATTTAACAAATGCTTTATTCATTTCTGGTTTAAAACATTCATTTCTGCCAGATTTTGAGTTACATTTTTTTCCCCATTTTTCCCCTACCCACCACCCCAGAATAGCAGTCCCACAAAATATCCCCTCATCCAATCTGCTTTTTCCCATCTCTTCTCCCATGATCCCTTCAACTTTACCATTAGGGTGAGGAGAGTCTCTGTGCCCCAATGCCTGAACATCTTCTCCCCTAATAACATGTAAAATATTATTAATAGTAGTATTTATATATATTTGATACATTTAATTTTAAAACCTGCAATTTCAGATCCATTCCCTTCCTCCATTGTCCCCTATTCCCTCTAGGAAGATAAGCAATTCAGTATGTGTTGTACATGTATAGCTATGCAAAACATTACCATAGTAGATATGTTGTACAAGGCTACTTATAATTCCCTCCCACTCATCCCACCCCCCACCTGGTCCATTCCCTACTTTGATCCTGTCCCTCTTGGATAGTGGGTACTTCCAACCTCCCCTCCCCCATAATGCCCTCCCCTCCATCATCCCCCCTCTCAACCCCCTTCCCCCTACTCTCCAGCAGGGTGAGATATCCCATTTAGTATGTATGTCATTCTCTCCCTGAGCCAGATTCAATGAGAATATGGTTTTGCCTTTTTGCCTTCCTGTTCTTCCCCTCCCCTGCAGCCACTTCCCCTTGCCTCTTCTACATGAGAGAGTTTACCCTACCCTGTCTCTCCCCATCTCCTCTTACCACTTTCCTCTCTCAACTCATAACTTCACCCCTTAAGTGTCATCCCTTCCCATCAAATTCAACCTGTGCCCTCTATCCATGTATAATTGTAAACCTATATACACACATTCACATATGTATTCACATGCCCATATATCCTTCTTCCATTATTTTCATACTGAGAAAGGTTTCATCAGTTACAGTTATTGTTTTTCCCTGTAGGAATATAAATAGTTGAACTTTGATAAGTTCCTTTTGATTTATTTTCCCTGATTATCTTCTCAGGCATCTCTTGATTCTTGTATCTGGATGTCAAATTTTCTATTCAACTGTGTTTTTTTCCTCAAGAATGCTTGAAAGTCCTCTATTCCACTGAATGACCATATTTTCCCCTGAAACAAAATACTCAGTTTTGCTGGGTAGGTGATGCTTGGCTTCAATCCCAGCTCTTTTGCCCTCTGGAATATCATATTCAATGCCCTTCAATCCCTCAGAGTAGAAGCTGCCATGTTCTGTGCTATTCTGATTGTGTTTCCACAATATTGAAATTGTTTCTTCCTGGCTGCTTGTAGTATTTTCTCCTTGATTTGGGGATTCTGGAACCTGGCTATAATATTCCTGGGAGTTTTCTTTTTGGGATCTTTTTCAGGAGGTAATCAGTGGATTCTTTCAACCTCTATTTTGCCCTCTGGGTCTAAAATATCAGGGCAATATTCCTTGAGAATTTCTTGAAGGGTGAGTTCTAGGTTCTTTCTTGATGATGGCTTTCAGGTAGTCCAATAATTTTTAAGTTGTCTCTCCTGGATCTATTCTCCAGGTCAGTGGATTTTCCCATGAGATTTTCACATTGCCTTCTATTCTTTCATTTGTTTGGATCTGCTTAACAGCATCTTGATTTCTCATGATATCATTAGCTTTCGTTTGCTCCAGTCTAACTCTGAAAGAATGAATCTCCTCAGTGAGCTTTTGAGATCCTTTTTCCATCTGTCAAATTTGGCTTTTTAAGGCATTCTTCCCCTCATTGCCCTTTTGGGCCTCCTTTGCCATTTGAGTTAGTCTATTTTTAGGGTGTTATTTTCCTCAGTCAGGCTGTTGACTCTCATTTCATACATTTCCTGCATCCTTCTTATTTCTCTTCCCAATGTTTCCTCCACTTCTCTTATCTGCTACTTAAGGTCCTCTATGGCCTGTAAGCAGCTTGTATTTTCATTTGACACTTTTGGTGAAGGAGTTCTGACCTCATAGTCCTCCTCTTTTCTATGCTTTGTTCCTCTTTACCCCCCAAATAGGAGTCTAATGTTGAATTTTTTTGTGTATTTTTTTTCCTATGTCTAGGCATGTTACCACTCAATTACTTGAATTTTGGGCTTGTTGCCACAGTGGGGTCTACCACCAGACAAGGGAGCTTCCTTCCTGAATGTTGGCGTCTTCACAACTTCCTGTTCTGGCAAGCTGGATACCCACCCCAGGCCTCCCCACAGATCACAATCAAAGCAGGTTAAAGCAAGAGCAATTAACCTCTGAGATTGATTGCTGGATCTCCCTACAGTTTGCAGGCTAGGAGCTGATGCTGCTAGTGAAGCTGCAAAATGGTGAGTGTCTCCTCAGTGGTTTCTAGGCCTCAGTGGAGGAAGCCAACTCGTTCACCAAATACTGGTCCCAAAGTCCATAGGGCACTAACCTCTTACTTTTTCCTAGTCATGACTGTGTTGATAATTTTGGAATCGCCACAGCTGCTGGTGTTCTGGGGTCCCTCCATCTGGCTGCTGGCCTGGTCGCCCTGGGGCTAAAACCATAGATCAAGTGGACCTAGACTCGGCTCTCCAAGCACTGAGCTGTCAGCTCCCAGAGCTCTGGCTCTCCCTGCAGGGCTGCTGGGCTGTCCTCAGCGGGAGGTTAGCTTCTCTGTGTAGTTCTGTGGGTACTGGTGTTCCAGAAGTTGTTCAGAGTCCCCTTGTATATCGTTTGTATGTAGTGTGGGGCAGAGCACCTTGGAAGTGCTGTTTCTACTCTGCCATCCTGGCTCTACCCCGCCCCCCCATATCGTCTTTCAAGGTATATTTTGAAATTTATTTTTTGAAGAAGTCAAAGATAGAAACAAAAGTCTAATTCAACTAAAATGTTCATGGAAATTCTTTTGGTAGAAGGAAAAATCATCAAAGATGTCCCAGTATCCAAATAAAGGAAGAGACAGAATCTATATAATATAATACTCACATATCATACATGGAGAAAATCTAAATCTTTTCAATGAAAGGAAGTCACTGCAGATCGCAGAATATGAGGATTGAAAGTGTCAGAGTTGTGGAGCCAAGATGGTGGAGTAGAAACAGGAGTTCCATGTGGTTCCCATTTCTACCTCTTCCAATACATGTAAAAAATGACTCTAACCTAACTTTAGAGCTACAGAACCCACAAAGTGATAGAGAGAAACTAACTTCCCATTGAAGACAGCCTGGAAGGCCGGCAGGAAAGGGCCATAGAAGCTCTCTGGGAGCAGAACCCAGCCCCATGTGAGCCCAAGGTTTTAGCCTCAGGGCAGCCACAATTAGACTCCAGCTTGAGGGACTTTGGGAGAGTGAATTGCCAGTAGCTGTGGTGGTTTGCAGAGTTATCAACCCATAGCTCCTAAGGGCAAAGTGAGAGGTCAGTGTGACTTTTGGGAACAGGAAGTCCCAGAAGTGTGGTCCAGACTCTGCCCCTAGAGGGAGATGTAGCTAAGGCACAATGGTGCCCCTTGATTGCTTCAGATCTCCTGGCCTGTAGATTGTAGGAGGACCAAGTAACCAGTCTGAGGGGTAATCACTCCTGCTTTAACCTTCCTGGTTATACCTTCTGTATAGGGTACAGGTACTGGGGTGCATGATCAGTGAGGCAGAGCCAGTGGAGTCTTCAGAGAGGGTAGCCAACTAATAGCTCCTGCAGCTGAGAAGACCCCATTGATTTGGGCCAAAGATCTCCTCTCTGGAACCAGAGTTGTACTGTGGCATAAAGCTCAAAAGTCAAATAAATGAGGGGCAATATGATCAGGAAAAAGAAGCAAAGCAAGCACAACAATCCAACTTTGCACTCCTATTTTGGGGACAAAAAGTATCAAAGCACAATGAAATCAGGACTCCTGCACCAAAAGCTTCCAAAAAATTATGAATAGGTTACAGGCCATAGAGGAGCTTAAGAAGGATTTTGAAAACCAAATAAGAGAAGTGGAGGAAAAGTTGGGAAGAGAAATGAGAATGATGCAAGAAAATTGTGAAAAGAGTGTAAACAACCAGACTGAAGAAAATAACACCTTAAAAATAGACTAACTCAAATGGCAAAAGAGGATCAAAAAGTCAATGAGGAGAATAATGCCTTATAAAGCCAAATTTGCCAGACAGGAAAAGAATCTCAGAAGCTCACTGAAGGGATTAATTCCTTCAAATAGAAGCTAGTGACTTTATGAGAAATTAAGATACTATTAAAAAGATACAAACACATGAAAAATAGAACATAATGTGAAATATCTCATTGGAGAAGCCACTGACCTGGAAAATAGATCCAGGATAGATAATTTAAAAATTATTGGATTATGTGAAAGCCATAATCTAAAAAAGAACCTAGAAATCATCCTTCAATAAACTCTCAAGGAAAATTGCCCTGATGTTTTAGGACCAGAGAAAAAATAGAAGTTGAAAGAATTCACAAATCACATCCAGAAAATGATCCCAAAAAGAAAACTCCTAGGAATATTATTGCCAGCTTCCAGAGTTCCCATATCAAGGAGAAAATATTACAAGTGGCCAGCAAGAAACAATTTGAATATTGTAGAAACACAATGAGAATAACACAGGATCTGGCAGCTTCTACATTGAGGGATCAAAGGGCTTGGTATATGATACTCGGGAGTTCAAAGAATGTGGGATTAAAACCAAGAATCACATACCCAGCAAAACTAAGTACCA
The DNA here is from genome assembly GCA_011680675.1 of Gymnobelideus leadbeateri. Taxonomy (NCBI): domain Eukaryota; kingdom Metazoa; phylum Chordata; class Mammalia; order Diprotodontia; family Petauridae; genus Gymnobelideus; species Gymnobelideus leadbeateri. The sequence goes on along the minus strand of WOXC01008906.1, from coordinate 252,016 downwards.
TTTTTCAGGGAAATTTTGTCCTTCAGATACAAGAAGGAAAGAAGAATGCGGAGGTAAACAGAGAAAAGACATAATAAGGAACTTACCAAAGTTTAAATATTTACATTCCTACTTGGAAAAACAATAATTATAATTTATGAAAATTTTCTCGGTATGAGAATAATTGAAAGGAATATAAATATGTGTGTATGTCTTTTTATGTATAAAATTTATATATATATAAACACATATATGTATATGTACATATATATGTATACATATATACATATATATCATTATATAGGATGGTATATTTGTTTATGAATATATATGTGAACGTGTGTATATGTGTGTACAGGTATACATAGACAGAGGGCACAAGACCAATTGAATAAGAACAGATGATACTTAAAAGGTGAAATTGAGAGTTGAGAGGAATATAATATGAGGAGACGGGGACAGACAGAGTGGGGTAAATTATCTCATGTAGAAGAGGCAAGGGATTGTTACAATGGAGGAGAAGATCAGGAAGACAAAAGGGAATGAGTCGACCTTACTCTCATTGTATTTGGCTTAAGGAGGGAATGACATACCCACTGGATAGGGTATCTCAACCTACAGAAGAGTAACAGGGAAGGTGATGCAAAGGTGGATGATGAAGTGGAGGGCTGGTTGCAGGGGAGGAAATTGGAAGCACACACTTTTGAAAAGAGACAAGGTCAAAATAGAGAATAGAGCAAGTGGGAGGTGGGTAAGGATGGGGGGGAAATATAGTCAGTCTTTTACAATATATACATTATGGAAATGTTTTGCATAGTTACACATGTGCAACCTATATTGAATTGCTTATCTTCCCAGTAAGAGCGGGTGATGATGGAGGAAGGGAAGAAGATAAATTAAAAAAATGAGTCTCCTAGAACATCAGTTCCTTTTTTTGAAGTGTGGGGAAACTGATTCTTTGAAAATGAACTCATGTGTGTCTCCAAATTCAGAAATGGAAGTAAACTAAGCAATGTTTGACTCCACAATCATCATTTGACAAAGAGGGAGAACTATATTCCAAAGAAATTAAAGGGAGGATTCTGGGAAGGTGGTAGAGTAGGAGAGAAAGTTCCACTCTCAAGATTTTCCCCCTCAAAAGAGTCAAACTAGCATTTTAGGATGAACAAAGTGTGGGTGGAGATAAGAACAGGGGCAATACAAGAGTCTTCCTGGGATAATTGAGAAGATTAGAAGAAAATCCCAAACCAGGTTTGGTTCCTGTGAAAAGTAATAATCTCAAGGCTAGGTTTTATTTTAAAAACAAGCAGCAAGCCCTAGGGTTGGTTGGTTTGAAAGGCTGCCTCTGCTTCAACCACAGGACCTAATACTTCTTGGATAGTGAGGGGAGTTGGGCATCTGAGCCCTGTAAGATCTAGGGAACTTCTGCTGACCAGGAATACCAAATCAAGCTTTGATGAGAAGAGCATTGGTGGTGAGAAGGAACCAGGTGCATACTCCAGGTGAGTGCAATAGTAGTGGGGCAGAAAGTCCCTGGCTGTGGGTATTTACAGGAGGTTGGAGGATTGGCTTTGATTTCAGTCTAGAGGGAAGAAGTGAAGATCTGGGGCAGCACGTGCCATATCACATACTATAGGGTTGGAAGTGACTACAGGGGAGGCTAGGCTGCACAGTGAATAGAGTGCCGGCCCTGGAGTCAGAAGGACCTGAGTTTGGATCTGGCCTCAGACACTTAACACACACAAACACAAAACCTAGCCGTGTGACCTTGGGCAAGTTACTTAACCCCAATTGCCCTCCAAAAAGAAAAAAAAAAGAAGTGACTACAAATAATTAAGCTATTACCACAATGAATGCACAGGTAAAGGAGAAAGAATCCAACCAAAGAAACCCAACCTATTCTAGGAACAGAGATGACTGGGGTTCATCTTCAGAGGATATTGAAGTAAAGAAACCCCTAAAGAGAAACATCAAGTGGTGACTTGCCCAAAAAGAATTTATAGAAGATTTAAAAAAAAAAAGACTTTAAGAAATGAATGACAGAAATGGAGGAAAAATTAAAAAATAATATAAGAATAATCAAAGAAAAACAAAAATGTTATGAAAGGCAAGTCAACCAAATAGAAAAGAAGATCCAGAATCTTAAGGAAGAAAATTAGAATTGGGCAAAGGGAAGCCAGTGAAAATTTACAAGATCAAGAAATGAATAAAAAGTATAAATAATGAAAAAATAGAAAAGAAAGTAAAATATCTTATAAAAAACCAAGAGATTGGGAGAATAGATCAAGAAAACAAAATATAAAATAATTGGACTAAGTTAAAGTTATGATCAAAGAAAGAATCTTGATTATTCAATAATATATGAAATATTTAAAGAAAATTGTTCTGAAACAGAACAATATATATATATATATATATATATATATAGAGAGAGAGAGAGAGAGAGAGAGAGAGAGAGAGAGAGAGAGAGAGACATATAGATATATAGATATATCTAGATAGATAAATAGATAGATATATTAACAATCACCAACTTAAAAGAGATTCTATGAGAAAAACTCATAGGAATATCAGTCAAATTCTGAAACTCTCAGCTCAAGGAAAAATATTAAAAGCATCAAGATTAAAACAACTTAAATATGATGGTGCCACAATTAGAATTACACAAGACCTAGCAACAGAGATATTAAAGTACCATAGGCCTTGGACACAACATATCAAAGAGGAAAAGAACTGGGACTCTGGTCAAAAGAATTATACAAAATAAAAGTTAAGTTTTATCTTGAATGCAAAAAAATGGATATTTGATAGTTTCTCATACTTTCAAGACTGTTAAAAAAAATCCTTAACTTAATAGACAATTTGACATACAAGAGCCAAGAGAAATATAAGGAACATAAAAAAGACTGATTATAAGGATCCATAAGGACAGACTATTCATTTTTAATATATGTAAAATATGTCTAAGATCCTTATTAATAATTGGTGAGTTTATGAGAAATATTGAGATAAACCAAAGTATGAAATGAATTTAAGAATAAAACCATGTAGGAACAGCTTAAAATAGTAATTATTTTATAAAAATGAGGTTCTCAAGGAAAAATTGATACACAGGAATTAGATAGGAGAGGATAGTTGGTAGTTTTGGTAACCTTCTTTTATTGGGAATTGTTTAAGAGGGAACAATACATACATACATACATACATACATACGTAAGTACCTACATACATACATTCATATAATATATATTTAAAAGAGCATAAAAATCTAAATTCAGAAGAAATAGAACGGTAGGCACAGGGAGGTGGGAGAGGACAAGGGAGGAATCTTTAGAGGGGAGGGTGAGGGAATAGGAAAATAGGGGTATAGAAAAATGTTTAGATTTATGGGAATAGGAGAATAGGGGAGGTATCCTTGGAGGGGGGTAGGCAAGTCATAGAAGGGCAAGGTAGTGGGTAAAAGTAAAGTAGAGGAAGCAGGAAGGATAGGAAACGAGATATGCATATACATAAAAACAAAGATCAGGAGCAGAATAGTTTTGGGAAAGTATATGTCTATATATATGCATATATATGTATATACATATATATGTATATATATATATGTTTATGTATATATCCATAGTTATGGAGTAACATATCTAACCTTTATTATAAGTTTTGGGGGTAAGGGGCAGGGAAGAGGTAAAAAGAGATTATATAAGTGTGTTTAGATTTATGGAAATGGGAGGATAGGAAAGTGATCCTTAAATGGAGACAGGCAATCAGTAGGAGGAAAGGTAGTGAGTAGAAGAGACAGGAGGGATAAGAAAGAAGAGATATGTACAAACATAAAAGCAAAGCTCAGGAATAGAAAGCTTGAGGGAGGGGAATAAAAGAATAAAATAAAAAATTTCACATCAGAGAAAAAAAAGAAAACTCCCAAGGAAGCAAAGAAAAATGGATTATTCTCAGCACAACAAATATTATTTAATATACAGGCTTTCTTGAAATGAAAATTTATTGTTACATATTTAGAATTCTCTCTTATGTCCTCCTATGCACACAACATACTTTTTTCCTTAACTTTGAATTTAAGTTTCAATATTTAAATTTATGAAAAAAAGAACAATAAAAAGACAAAAAACATAAGAAAGTTACAAAAATGAAATACAGTTCTGTTTGGTAAATCAAAAATATCACAACTTAAACCATGAATTTTTGCTTTACTTTGTTTTGAAATTTGTCCTTTGTTTTAGGATTACTATAATATATATAACAACAAATAGGTAAACAGAAGGAATACAAAAGAAAAAATTTAAAATTTAGAGAAAAAAGATCAGCTAAGAACAAAAAAACAATACACAGAAGAGAGGAAGAGAAAATTCACAAGGAGGCAAAGATGGTCAATTCTCAACACAATATGTATTATTTAGCATACAGGCTTTCTTGAAATGAAATTTTTTCCTTACATATTTTGAATTCTCTCATATGTTCTATGCACAAAACATGTTTTTTTAATTTTGTATTTAAGTTCTAATATTCAAGTTTATTATATGTTTTTGTTTATTTTCTATATTCTGTATTTGTGCTCTGATGTTTGAGTGTAAAATGATTCTTTTTTAAATGGGAAAAAAAAATCAAAGTAGAAATGCTCTCTTTGGTAGTTAGAGTATGATAGGAGGTTCTTGCAGTATACAATTTTCAATCAATTCTCCTCACTTTTGTTAATCTCTTGGTTTTTTTTTTGTTGTTGTTATTTTGTTGTTGTTGTTGTTTAATTTTTGTCTACCATACCATTAATATTAATTGTAGAATTAAAAGAACATTTATTTTCTTTGGCAGATGTTAATGTCTTCTTAGCTCCCCCTTTTCTGAGGGGCTTCTGTAATCTTTTCCATTCTTTATTTTAAACCCTTCCTTTAGATATTTTGAAAATAATTTATAAAAATTCTGACACCTATAGTACAGTTTTTGGCCTATTTATATTTGATTAATTTTAGCTCTACTTTGTGTTAGTTTCACTCTTGTTATAGACAGATTTAGATCCTGTCTCCTCCTCCTCCTCCCCCTCCTCCTCCTCCTCCTCCTCCTCCTCCTCCTCCTCCTTCTCCTCCTCCTCCTCCTCCTCCTCCTCCTTCTTCTTCTTCTTCTTCTTCTTCCTCTTCCTCTTCTTCTTCTTCTTCTTCTCCTTCTTCTTCTGACACTATACCTTGCCTGTTTTGATTCTCTCCATTAGGAAGTTCATTTGACTTCCTCATTGTGGCAACTGTTTTACACTGATTGAAATTAAATGTGTGCTCCCTCACCCGCTGGAAATTTAAACAAAAAAGATTAAATAATGGGACATATGCTGGCATTGAGAAGCCTGCAATTCAATAATAACTTGATGAGGGGTAAAGGAGCATAGTTATATGAGTATAATTATCAAACTTTTGTAATATTCAGAGGGACTGATATGTGTCATTTATTTAATACAGTCATTACTTCTGGGGTCTGGGGAGATAGAAGAAGAGAGAAGCTCGTATCATGATCCAAGTAAGCTTAAAAAAAAAACAGAGTGTGTTGAAAGTCTGAATTTCACCAGAAGCTCAAAATCTAGGAATTTGAAAGGGACGTGTGTAAAAATAGGATTTCAGGCCTAGGGAAGTCACTTCTGGAAAAGGAGGTAAGTCAGAGGACCTAGAAGTTGAATTTTTTACTCAACTTGATATTAAAATCCATAATGGAGGGAATTTAATTGACTGTCATAGGGAAAAATTTCTCTAGTGTAAGTGTACCATTAAACAAATTTATTTTTCCGTGGCCTATAAAAATGAAGAGAGGCAAAGGGTGAATAAAGGAATGAGATGGACTTCATAAAATAATTACCTATCTTTTCCAAAAGCAATTCAAAGTTAGCAAAATTCCCCGCCCTGAACAACAGACTTATTGCTTTGCCCATTCTAGAGAAAACTCATTCCCTGATCTCATTCATTTAATGTACAAATTCTGCCTTCCTATTATTCTGTATGGAAGTAATCCAAGTTAAACATGCAGAATATCTGATTAGATTTACTATCATGTATGCAGAATGAACTTTGGTCAGGCACACTCATATAGTACCAAAAATAAATCAAGAAATGCTATTTTGAATGTTTTTGAGGCATGGTAGTTATACTAGTTGATTTACATTATCTGCCTTCTTTTTTTTCATTTTTTGCTTACATTACTTTAATTCATGAATATGTCATTGGTACGTATATGAATTTGTTGAGAAAACTTTGAAAGAAAGGACAGAAGAGAGAAAGTAGTCTATAAAAGAATTGAAGTGGGGAAAATGAATGCTGACAAAAATAAGGATCATTTGGAATGTTAACCAGTCAACTACTATCATGACTTATGGTTCCTTTAGCCTAAATCATCATCTGTATATTTAAAAAAGTGAATAGTTTTCCCATCAGCATGTATCTCAATTTCTCTTCTTTTTAAGGTCATTTTGAAGAAATGAGGATAGTGGATGGCAATGTTGTTACTCCATTTTCTATGTTTTCTGTGCCTCTTAAAAGATTAAGAAGATACCAATGCTAATTGAAGAAGAAAAATCATCTGATGTGAATTAGAACTGCATTGGAGGAGAATTAAACTGAGGTCCAATGAGATTATGTGTGTGTCATTGACGATATTGTGCCAATTCTAAAGATTATCATAACAGTTCAAATATCTAACCTAAGATTTTTTTATCATATTATCTTTTTGTAGCTGAACATTAATGTCTTTTTATGGTTAGCTACCTTTATTTTTATTTAATATGCACTCTTTTATTTCACATCTGCAACATCCTTTATGAACTGGTAAATAAGTATTGCTATTTTCTTGGTAAGGATACTGATAGGGAGAAGCAACAATCCTGTGATTATCTTTTTATGGGGAACTCCTGTGTGAAGAAGTTACTTCTTCCAAACAGATGAGCACCATCTCTGCCCATATATAATCTTAAGGTCCTGCTCAAAGGCCTCAAGAATTTGAGTGACTGGCCCACAATCAGATAGCCAGCATAAGCTAGAGGCAAGTATTAAGCCAAAATCTTCCTGGTTTCAAGGATGACTCTACCTACCATGCCACAACTCCACTCTCAGAAACTGAGGCAATAGAAATTCACTTTCCCTGTAGTGATATCCCTTCCATGTTTAAGTTGGCCTTACAACTTTCAGTCCTGGTGATGTTATCTTAGGTGTCAGCTTGCTATAGTCAGGAGTGTTGAACAAGCACTGGGCAAACATTTGCCATGCATGTACACCACTTTTATAGACAACAGTGAGACATTGATTGAATTTCATCAGAAGTGTGACATGAGAAGATCTGTGCATACAATACTATGTAACTCTGAGACACCCTATAGCTGTCAGTTTCCCTAGAAGAAAAGTAAAGGACTTGGGCTGGATGATTTCTCTGATCTCATGGTTATAAATCTATGATCCTATGAGTGCTTCTCCATTGTAATGAAGGTTAATTTAACTTCAACTTTTCCAGATTTCTAAGAAAGGGAGTGGGGAAGTTTGATGGTGGGCATCTTTCTCCTTCAAATTTTTGTCTAGGTCTGAGTCAGAGGCTTCCTCACTTTGGTAATTGTATTCAGACTGGCAAATAAGACCTAGGGATCTCTCAGGGTTGTTGTAGGAATCAAATGAGTCTCCCTATAATAAAATTATGCAAATACTGAGTCATAACAAGATGGGTGGATAGGTTTTCCTGAAGTGAAAATTAGGATCAACAAAGCATAAAAAATTGGGAAAATAGAATAGCTTCCAAGACAAGTATAGTGTCATTCCCATTGGGAAAGGAGGTTATGACTGCAAAATGCCTTGGACATTCAAGCCCTGTATGATGAAGAGGAATTTTCCTATGAAAACTATGGTTTACTCTAGTATCAACTTCCTAATCCCTCCCATCAGCTTTAATAATTACTTTTCTTGGGGGTGGAGCCAAGATGGCGGAGTAGAATCAGAGTGTCCAAGCCACTCTGCCCCCAGATTTCCTCCAAACTATGTAAAAGGGGACTCTGAACAACTTCTGGAGCCCCAGCACCCACAGAATGACACAGAGAAGCTAACCTCCCACTGAGGACAGCCCAGCAGCCCTGCAGAAAGGACCAGGGCAGCAGTCTGGGGGCCGGCAGCACATAGAGCACAGAGTGTGGGGAGTGGAGTACAGGTCCGGTCCACCTGAGTTGTGGTTTTAGCCCCAGGGCGGTAGGACCAGCAACCAGCTGGGGACCCCAGAACACCAGCAGCTGTGGTGATTCCAGAATTATCAACATAGACATGCCTAGGACAAAGTGAGAGGTTAGTGCCCTATGGACTATGGGACCAGTATTTGGGAAACGCGTGGGCTTCCTCCCTTGGGGGCTACAAGCCACTGAGGAGACACGCCATTTTGTAGTTTTCAGAGGCAGCTCCAGCTCCTGGCCTGTGAACTGTAGGGAGATCCAGCGATCAGTCTTGGGGGGTAATTGCTCTTGCTTTAACCTCCCTGGATCTGGATTTTGACCTGGGGTGGAGGTTGTGGGTGGGTTTCCGGCTTGCCAGAAACGAAAGTTGCCCCTCCACACACGTTCGGGACAAAAGTTCACCTGTCTGGCAGCCCAGCCATACTGTGGCAACAAGCCCAAAAGTCAAGTAATTAAGTGGCAACATGCCACTTAAAATTAAAAAAAAAATTAAAAGGCAAAGGAAACAAATTAAACAGAAAAATGCAACCCTAGACTCCTACTTTGGGGGCAAGGAGGGTCGAAGCATGGAGTGGGAAGAGGACTGTGAGGTCAGAAGTCCTGCTCCAAAAGCCCCAGGGGAAAACATGAATGGGTTGCAGGCCATAGAGGACCTTAAGAAGGACTTTAAAAATCAAATAAGAGAAGTGGAGGAAAAATTGGAAAGAGAAATGAGAAGGATGCAGGAAAAGTATGAAATGAATGTCAACAGCCTGACTGAGGAAAACAACACCTTAAAAATAGACTAACTCAAATGGCAATGGAGGCCCAAAAGGGCAATGAGGAGAAGAATGCCTTAAAAAGTAGAATTTGCCATATGGAAAAAGAATCTCAAAAGCTCACTGAGGAGATAAATTCCTTCAGAGTTAGACTGGAGCAAATGGAAGCTAGTGACTTTATGAGAAATCAAGATGCTGTTAAGCAGATCCAAACAAATGAAAGAGTAGAAGGCAATGTGAAATATCTCATGTGAAAAACTACTGACCTGGAAAATTGATCCAGGAGAGACAATTTAAAAATTATTGGACTACCCAAAAGCCATGATCAAAGAAAGAACCTAGCAATCACCCTTCAAGAAATTCTCAAGGAAAATTGCCCTGATGTTTTAGATCCAGAGAGCAAAATAGAGGTTGAAAGAATCCACAGATCACCTCCTGAAAAACATCCCAAAAAGAAAACTCCCAGGAATATTATAGCCAGGATCCAGAATCCCCAGATCAAGGAGAAAATACTACAAGCAGCCAGGAAGAAACAATTTCAATATAGTGGAAACACAATCAGAATAGCACAGGACCTGGCAGCTTCTACACTGGGGGATTGAAGGGCATGGAATATGATAATCCAGATGTCAAAAGATCTGGGACTGAACCCAAGGGTCACCTACCCAGCAAAACTGAGTATTTTGTTTAAGGGGAAAACATGGTCATTCAGTGGAATAGAGGACTTTCAAGCACTCTTGAGGAAAAAACCGGAATTGAACAGAAAATTTGACATCAAGACACAAGAAGGGAGAGATGCCTGAGAAGGTAATCAGGGAAAATAAATCAAAAGGAACTTATCAAAGTTGAACTATTTACATTCCTATATGGAAAAACAATAACTGTGACTGGGGGAATCTTTCTCACTATGAAAATAATGGAAGAAGGGTGTATGGTCATGTGAACACATATGTGAATGTGTCTGTAAAAAAAAATACTTTTCTTGATGCATCCACTACCAATTTTAAAATTATAACTTACAAATAGCTACTTTTCCATCTTGTCTGCAGAAGTAACAACTAAGAATCTAATGACTAACTTTCTCTTTGAAGGTATAAACATTATAAATTTAACCCACAGTTACAGAATGTGTAGGTGACACCTGATTTTAACTAAATTTCTTCTGAGGTGTCTTTCAAATTACACAAAATTCTTTCCTATACATAGCTTTTGCACTTAGTGTTATATATCTCTGTTTTCTGTCTGTTATATATTCCATGCTATATGAATGTATTTTTAGGTTGTTTTTTGTCTACTCATATATAGGAGTTCCCATATATATAATTCTTGTACCTTTTCACAGTCTCCCTTTCTACACCATACTCTGAAATGTTCATTATGATTTTGATATTTGGCTTGACTTCATCAAAATTGGCTTACATTCTATTTACATTGTTACCTGCCTGATTTAGATTCTGATAATCTCTGAGCAGTGTCAGTGGCTTCCTAATTAATCTTCCCTATCTACACATGGCTGCAACATTAATCTTTGAAAAGTACTGTTTTGGTTATATTCCATCCTTTCTCTGGAGGCAATGAATTTCCACTGTATATTGGCTACTTTTAAAATATCTCATTGTGGCTTTGAATATTTCTTCTAAGTCTAAATTTTCAGCTATATCAAACAATGTGATTTATGCATGGTAACTGAAAAAAACTGGACTGCCAGATTCACACCCTGTGATATTCTGCTACTTTCTTGACTTTTATCAATTTAAAAATGCCCTTCCCTAAATACTAACTCGTCTCCATACTTTCAAGCTTCCAAGTTTCAAAACTCAACTGAAAACATAACTCTCTCTCTCTCTGTCTCTCTCTCTCTCTGTCTCTCTGTCTCTGTCTCTCTCTCTCTCTCTCTCTCTCTCTCTCTCTCTCTCTCTCTCTCTCTCTCCCTCCCTCCCTCCCTCCCTCCTACCCTCAAAGCATAAATATGAGATCATCTCTTTGAGAGGACAATGAGGAATGAAAATAGCACAGTATAGAAGGAACAGTGTACTGACAGGGAAGCATGCAGATAATTGCTTAGATGAAAGCATGCTCTGTATTTGAAGGACTACAAAAAAATGCTGGTGGCCCCTCTCTGATGAAGATCTTGATTCATAAAAACACTCCAAAGGGGGCAGAGACAAGATGGCAGAGTAGAAACAGCACTTCCACAGCACTCCACTTCAGAATTATGTAAAAGGGGACTCTGAACAACCTCTGGAGTTCCAGCACCAAAAAACGAGACAGAGAAACTAAGCTCCCGCTGAGGACAGCCCTGCAGCCCAGCATGGAGCAGCCAGCACAGCACTCTGGGAACCGAGCACAGAACCCAGTGAATCAGAGGTTTTAGCCCCAGGGCAGCCAGACCAGCAACCTCCTGGAGGGACCACAGAACACCAGCAGCTGTGGCATTTCCAGAATTACAAACACATAGATGCCTAGGACAAAGTGAGAAGTTAGTGTCCTATGGACTTTAGGACCAGCATTTGGGAACACATCAACTTCTTCCCCTTGGGGGCAAGAAGCCACTGAGGAGCCACAGCACAGCCACCATTTTGCAGCTTCAGTTGCAGCTTCAGCTCATGGCCTGCAGACTGTAGGGGGATATGGAGATCAGTCTGGGGGATAATTGCTCTTGCTTTAACCTCACTGGATCTGGATTGAGGTCTAGGGTTGAGATCTTATGGTGTGTGTCCAGCTTGCCAAAGTCTGTGGGGGCTTCAGGGAGGGCACCCAACTAATAGTCTGGCAGTTGAGAAGACCCCAACCATTAGGACAGAAGCTCCCCTGTCTGGTGGCAGAGACCTACTGTGACAACAAGCCCAAAAATCAAGTACTTAAGTGGCAACATGCCTAGACAAAAGAAACAAAATCAACAGAAAAATTCAACATTAGACTCCTATTTTGGGGGCAAAGAGAATTGAAGAATCGAACAGGAGGAGGACTGTGAGGTAAGATATCTTGCACCAAAAACCCCAAATGAAAATACGAGCGAGTTACAGGCCATAGAGGACCTTAAGAAGGATTTTAAAAATGAAATAAGAGAAGTGGAGGAAAAATTGGGAAGAGAAATGAGAAGGATGCAGGAAAAGTATGAAATGAGAGTCAACAGCCTGACTGAAGAAAATAACACCTTAAAAAATAGACCGACTCAAATGGCAAAAGAGGCTCAGGAGGGCAATGAGGAGAAGAATGCCTTAAAAAGCCAAATATGCCAGAAGGGAAAAGAATCTCAAAAGCTCACTGAGAAGATTCATTCCTATAGAATTAGACTGGAGCAAAGGGAAGCTAGTGACTTTATGAAAAATTGGGATGCTGTTAAAAAGATCCAAGCAATTGAAAGAATAGAAGGCAATGTGAAATATCTCATGGGGAAAACCACTGACTTAGAAAATAGATCCAGGAGAGATAATTTAAAAATTATTGGACTAAATGAAAGCCATGATCAAAGATAGAACCTAGAAACCATCCTTCAAGAAATTCTCAAGGAAAATTGCCCTGATGTTTTAGACCCAGAGGGGGAAATAGAGGTTGAAAGAATCCACAGATCACCTTCTGAAAATGATCCCAAAAAGAAAACTCATTGGAATATTATAACCACGTTCAAGAATCCCCAGATCAAGGAGAAAATACTACAAGCAGCCAGGAAACAACAATTTCAATATTGTGGAAACACAATAAGAATAGCACAGGACCTGGCAGCTTCTACACTGAGCGATAGAAGGACATGGAATACGATCTTCCACAGGGCAAAGGAGCTGGGATTAAAACCAAGAACCACCTACCCAGCAAAACTGAGTATCTTGTTGTAGGGGAAAATATGGTCATTCAGTGGAATAGAGGACTTTCAAGCATTCTTGAGAAAAAAAAAAACAGATTTTAATAGAAAATTTTACATTCAGACACAAGAAGCAAGAGATGCTTGAGAAGGTAAACAGGGAAAATAAATAAAAAGGAACTTACCAAAGTTGAATTATTTACATTCCTACATGGAAAAACAATAACTGTGACTGATGAAAACTTTCTCAGTATGAAAATAATTGAAGAAGGGTATATGGGCACATGAATACATATGTGAATGCGTGTATATATGTCCAGAGGTATACTTGGATAGAAGGCACAGGTTGAATTTCATGGGAAAGGATGATACTTAAGGGGTGAAGTTATGAGGTGAGAGAGGAATTTGGCAAGAGGAAATGGGGAGAGACAGGGTGGGGTAAACTATTGCATGTAGAAGTGGCAAGGGGAAGTAGTTGCAGGAGAGGGGAAGAAAAGGAAGACAAAAAGGCATAGCCATATTCTCATTCGATTTGGCTCAGGGAGAGAATGACATACATACTAAATGGGATATCTAACCCTGCAGGAGAGTCGGGGGGGAGGAGGATGAGAATGGGGGAGAATGGAGGGGAGGGCATGTTGGGAGGAGGGGATTTAGGAGGCACCCAATTTTGAAGAGGGACAGGATCAAAGTAGGGAATTGACCAGGTGGGGGGTGGGATGGATGGGAGGGAAATATATATAGTCTTTTACAATATATCTACTATGGTAATGTCTTGCATAGCTATCCATGTACAACATATACTGAATTGTTTATCTTCCCAGTGGAAGTGGGTGACAGGGAAGGAAGGGAATGAATCTCAATTCAAAGTTTTAAAATCAAATGTGTAAAATATTCAAATACTATTATTAATAATATTTTGCATGTAATTGGGAGATTAGATGTGCAGGCATTGGGGCACCAAGATTCATTTTGCCCTAATGGAAAAGTCAAAGGTGGTATGGGAGAAAATATGGGAGAGAGCAGATTGGATGAGGGGATATCCTGTAGGACTGCTATTCTGGCGTGGTGGGTAGGGAAAAAAATGGGGGAAAATTATAACTCAAAATTTGGTGGAAATGAATGATTAATAAATAATTAATAAAGCATTTGGAAAAAAAAACACTCCAAGGAAGAAAGGAGTCTTTGGTATGTGTGGAATAAGGGGGTCACTAATAAATAATGTGTATTAGTTGAAAAAAATTGTGAGGATTAAAATTATAGGGATTTACTTATTTACCTGCTGAGGTAGTTATTGAGCAGTAATTCCTTTCACTCAGAAAATTATATGTTTCTCAAGGTGCTTTCACATGCATTATTTGGATATAGTTTTCATCCTACCCAGGATGACCTCCCCTCTCTTGACCATCTTTGCCAATGGATTTTCAGTAACTCCATATTTAGCATTTGGATTTAGACCGTTCCCATTACTTTATTCCTTTATGAATTTATATTTTGAATTTTGATATATTCTTGTGGAATTTTGTTCAAGCAGTTTTATGCATTCATGCTTTTAATTTCTTAACTAGTTATGAAAACTCCTAAAATACTTTTTAAACCATAATCTAACCTGCCTTTCCCAATGTGTATCACATTGCTATAAATTAGTTATATTCTACATATGTCTACCAGCTAACTTTCCCAAATGCAGAGACAATTTACTGAAATCATTTTCCCCAAATATTTTGGGGTTATAAACTAACATCCAATATGATTACATAAACAAAAGCAATAATAAGGTCTATTTTAGACTCTTTTCAAATCTACTGAAACATCTAGCATGTGTGTGTGTGTGTGTGTATATGTGTGTGCGTGTGCATGTGTGTGTGTGTGTGTATGTGTGTGGATTGATGGATGGATGTAAAGTGAAAGCTTTGTCTGAATAATCTAGACTGCAGTTCAATTGCACATTTAAAAAAATAACCTATATTCACACAAATCAATGAAGATCTCTTTGAGGTTCTTTGACCAAATCTGTACCCAGGAAGAGATGCTCACTAGAATACTGTTTGTAAATTAATTTTGCAAAAGGAGCCTTGATGTAAGGGCAGTCAAACTATTCCCAAGTTTATCCATTTTGGCAAAAGAATTAATTTATTCCTCACTTTGAATTTATTGTTCAATGTGGGAGCTATTTTACAGGGTAATTCATCTTTACTTTCACCACTAGATCAGCCCAAACAGATCTTCTTTCACAAAAGTGAACATCAGAGCAGAATGAAAAAGTAATTAACACATTCAAAACTCAGTTATAGCTTGCTTACTTGCAAAACCCACGCAGCACTTAATGTCAAAACATTTATGAATTAATTGACAGGGAATCAAAGAAAGCACTCATATATGTTGACCATTTTCCAGGTCTTAAAATACTCAACTGAAAATTTCTCTATAAAGAGAAATTATTTTTATTCTTGAACTTACCATAAAACTTTCACTTTTTCCTATTCCAAATGACCATAATATATCATCAGCAAGTAAGCTAAGCAATCTTAACTGTACTTTTTAAAAGCACCTATTGAGGCTATGTCTGCAAAATAGCAACAAAAGTTTTGCAACAAAAAATGTGATAAGGTATAGCTGCAGCAACCACCACTTAGACAGCATTATAATGTTGTATATTTTATTTAATTTGATTCCCATTTTATTGGTCCAGCTAGGTGGCACAGTGAATAGAATGCCAGGCCTGAAGTAAAAAAGATTCATCTTCCAGTGTTAAAATCTGGCCTCAGACACTTACTAGCTATGTGACACTGGGCAAGCCACTTAACCCTCTTTGTCTCAGTTCCTCATATGTAAAATGAGCTGGAAAAGGAAATGGCAAAGCACTTCCTTATTTTTGCCAAGACAGTCTCCAAATATGAAGTCATAAAGAATCAGACACAACTGAATAACGACAAAAATTCTATCAGGTAGGCACTAAATAATAGTAATTATCATTTATAGTGTGATTTAAGATTTGTGAAGTGTATTATATATACTATCTTATTTGGGACACACAATAGCCCTGAGAAGTAGGTGCTATTACGGTTTTGTGAAAGAAGACAGAAAGAATGAAAGAAACAGAGACAGAAAGAGAATGGGAGAGAGAGATAGAGAGACAGAGAAAGAGACAGAGACAGAGAGAGAGAGACCAGAGAGAGATTGGAATCTAGCCTGAAGCTCATAGATTGGACCACAATAATTCTCTGCCCAAGCTTCACTAAATGGCTGTATTTGAGACCTCCAGGCTTACAGTGAATGCCAATGTTAACTGTTTCTCTTTGGAACAGCAACCCTGAGGGTTTTCCTCTCCCAACTTTTTTTTTCTTTTTTCTTATTAAAGGGGCCCTCCCTTCACTCTTTAAAGAGGTCTATTCACTGAATTATCTCACTCTATATCAGTACCTGAAAAGGCCTAAGCCTGAAAGGGCCAGGGTTTCCCACTGCATCCTGAGTCATTTCCCATCATTCTGATGAATATCTGGTCACTGGATCATGATAGTCTAGAGGAGAAAGTGAGGCTGGTGACCTTGCACAGTCCTCTCTCACTGAAATCAAAGTCAACTGCAAGTCATATCATCATTTCCCTGATGCCATGCTCCTCTTTGAAATGGGAGGACAAACACACAGATGCTATTATTATCCCAGGTATGCAGGTAAAGAAAATGAGGCAAACAGAAGTTAAGTGACTTGTCCAGAGTCACAAAACCAATTTTTAAATCCAGATTTGAAATCAAGATTGACTTCCTGATTCCATGTGCAGTACTCAATCCATGGTACCACATAGTGGGTACTTAAGAAATCTTTAATGACTGACAGATTGACAGATAGACAAGAAATGTTTGGTGCATCCCTACTGTTGCTCCAGACTCTATTCTAGCTGTCTTTGTTCCCAGCTAATTTATGCTGTTGCTTATGCACTCTCCCACTCCTCACTGATTAGAGGAAGGAGGGGAAATTAACTGCCATTTCCATAAAGATTTCTATGCTCATAAAGCTGATGAAAAGGACAGAGACATAACTGGACTCCTGAATACAAGCCCTATACTTGAAAACCCACTAAACTCTAGAAACCAATTCTAGGATTAGCAAAAAAGACATGTATGGAAGGTCTCCTCCAGTTTCCATGAGGTCACTGGGAATAATTACTGAGCATATTATAAAGATGAGGGATAGAGAAAGACACCTAAATAGTACACATTACACATAAAAAATCCTTGATTTCAGAAGCTAGGAGGATTATCAACTAAAGGGATCAGGAATAATTTCCTGAAGGAAGTTCACCACAACCGGGGTAGAATTATAGCAAGCAGGTCAAGGTAACTGATATGCATGAAAGAGAAAAACAAGAAATTTGTCAAAAAAATTAATCATATTATTAGCTTCCATGGATTTAATTGTTATAGCTATGCAGTTGATTCTCATACCTATTTATCCAGAACTAATCTCTCTCCTGACCTCCATTTTTAATTCTTGAACTGGATGTCCTGTAGACACCTTAAATTCACAATATCCAAAACTGATTAACATACCCCTGTTCCAGACACCTAAAGCAGCCCAAATTTCTAACTTCCCTATTACTATCAAAGATATCATTATTTCTTATTTCTTAGTAACACAAGATTCCACCCTATGTGTCTTCCTGACTCCTCATTTTCTTACTAGATTTACTTTAATACCATATTTTATGCCCCACTTCTCTTCTCTAAAACCGTCATCCCCTGGTACAAGCTCTCCTTAGCTCATTTCTAGACATAAACAAGAAATATTCAGAATAAGAAAATAGTCGTATGTTATGATCTGCATCATTTTGAGAGCATGCTCAAAGAGGAAGCCATTGACTGTTGAGTTGTACTGTTAAGAAGACTGGGGAAAAGGTAACTTTATTATTCTTCACAATTCAGTAAAAGTAGCAAAAATGACATTCAAAGTGGGTCCTCTGACTATAAAAGCAAAGCCCTCTCCATCAGTCCACATTAGGTCTGAGAAAGAAAATAAAAATAGATAGGTTAACTTAAATGACAACAGAAAGAAAAGCAGAATACAGAAAAGCGAATGGAGTCCTATGGGAAAGGTTCTGAATTTGTGTTTCATTTAGTGAATTTTTTTAAATGGGATTAAGATAGAAAAGATATTCATGTTACGATATATTAAAATGATTTGAAAGGAAACTGAAAGCAGAAATTCTATTCAATTCAACAACTATTTATTGAGAACTGTTCTGAGAACCATAATAATCTGTATGAGAGTCAAAATAATTGTATTGAGATGGTTCTTGCCTTTAAGGAATTATAACTTTCTTGGGAGGAAATATTTCCAGTGGTTTTTGCCAAAAAAAAAAAAAAAAGATAAACAGTAATCACTCCCATTCCTCTAGAACTTTTCTTCACATACTATCTTTCTTAAATGGAAATCTATACTAGCTATTTCCGTATCCTCTTCCCCATGCCTTGATCTTTTGCAATCAGGTTTCTCTTCCTGTCTCCATTGATACAGTCCTCTATAATGTCTTCAATAATTCCTAACCATCAAACACAATGGTCTTTTTTCAGCTATCAATCTCTTTAACCTCTCTACTTCATTCTAAACAGGTAACCAGCCCCTTTTTATTTATTTACTTCCATCTTGAGTCCTGTAAAAGTATATTATTTTCATTAACTCATTTCTTGTCCTACTTTTAAGATCCCCTTGACTAAATTCAAATCTGAAAGGACTTTATGAGAGGAAGTCTGAGTGCTGACTGTAGAGTCAGGAAGATGTAGATTTGAATTTTATCTCTGCCTTTAGGCAATCCACTTAAAAAACTCTTCCATTCAATTTCCTCACTTTTATAATAGGGATAACAATAGCACCTACTTTAGAGTGTTGTAATGAGAATCAAAAGTGATAAAATTAGTAAAGTGCTCTTCAAACTCAAAGAGCTATGAAAATGTTTCATGATTGATTGATGTTGGTCCAGAACTCAGTGCTATCAATAAGTAAAATTAAGAAAATTGTTTAACCAAATTAACTACTATTCTGGACTTCTCCAAGTATCGTTTCAGAAGTCTAGAGGTTAATTCACTTGCTCAGAGTAACAAAATAAAAAATCGATCAACCCATTTATTAATCAATTACTGTATACCAGACAACAAACTTTAAAATTACAAAGAAAAATAAAGATAAAAAACAAAATAAAAGTCACTAATTTCCATAAACCAATCTCTTTCATGTATGGAATTTGAATCAAGGTAATTCTTTCCCTGAAGCCAACACCAACTACCAATTCACTATACTTCATTGTCTGCAGTTATTATTTGTAAATGTGAATTAATATAACTCACCAGGATTCAACCCTTGGCCCTCTTTCTTAAACAGATACTGTCTTGAAATTCCCATAAATCTTGAGAAGGTTTCCTTTAGTATATCCATCAAATTAATTTTGTTTTTATTTTGCATGTAGTATGCACTCAGGAAGTAGATGCTGATCCAAATGAGAAACAATCTTTAAAAAGAAAGTATACTTAAAAATATGCAAAGTATTCTAAATGTCAAGTTTCAGGAAGCATGCAACAGGTGAATTGCTCCATCATTCTTGACATATTTCATAATTGCAAGCAGAAAAATCTGTAGTGATATTGGGAGACTTGTTGAAATGAAAACATAGTTTATCATAGAATAATTTTGAAGGAAACTGAAATATAGGGAGTCATTGAAATTATAACCCTGTGCTTTTAACATCTCAAATCTTAAAACTTCTTGTTTTTCTCAAACATCCACATTTAAGATATTTTGCCCTTTTTATGTTTATTGTTTCCCTTCCATGATGCTACTGTGTAGTTGCAACAAAATCTGATAGCACCTGGAGTAGTTTGGCTTTACATGAAATATTAAAAAAAAAAAACTTTTGCAAGGATTTTCAACATTAAATAAAACATCCAATAGGTTTACAGCTCACTTGGCGGGGTATTTCTCATGCACACAAATCTCTGTTCTTTTTCCCAACCTTAGAATAAAGTATAACATTCTAAATTTAACATTTAATTCCCTCTCATCTCTAATTAGATAATTGTTTTTAAATCACTTCATTACATTTTGTAATCTACATATAACATACTGCCAAGATATCCACTACTTGGCAGCATAGCAAAAGGTAAAATGCTAGTGAGATAAATCATTCCTGCAAGCCCTGAAAAAAATATATTTCTATTAAGTTAATTTCTTTGGGACTGGGGAAGAAATTCATGTGTTTCCAAGTCCATGATTTCAATATATTCTGAGGAAATTATTGGCTTTCTAGAAAAATATATCAGTGAAACAATCATGCCTCATTTTAAATTGAAGACATATGTAATTGTTGCTATTTTATTAAAAAGTATATTTTAGCTTCAAGCTAGATAATTTCAAGGACATTGCTATGCTAGCATAGAGGAAAAGATTGTTGGCAGAGTTTATAACCTTTGTGAGGTTCTATAAAGTTTCATTTAGCAGTGAAGTAAGGGCAAATAAACTGTCATAAATTTTTAAGCACACCATTTTCTTTGATTCTAAGATCTGTCATCACCTGGTAGTTGCCAGGTTTTTGTTTACAGCCAGGAAATTTTATACTTATTCTCCTCTTTGGGACATGAGATAGGACCAGCATTTTCCTGACACAACTTCCTACCCAAATCTGACTGGCCCCATACCCTGATGCATATTTCCTCGCCTAGGGGCATAAAAAGGGTCCCAACATCCTATAGTCAGGATTCATCAACTTGGTGATTGCCAGAGACCATGCAAGTAGACATTCTTCCAGATGGAGAATGACTTCAATAAAAAAACAAAACAAAACTACCTGTCATTGTATCCTTGCTGTCTACTTGTGCAGTGCTAGAGCAAAATAAACCTTATTAAATGTTCAGTGACTTAAGCATATCTCATCTCATCCTAATATATAACCTGCAACAGAATACATTCACATATGTATTTTGAAATACTTAAACCCTCTGACTTCTAGTAATGGAAATGCTAAAAAGGGAAATTATGAATACATAGTACAATAGAAAAGCTTGCATTTGTAGTCAAAAGACTTGAGTAGAAATCATGGTTTTGCTACTTCTCATTGTGTGCAAATGATTAGATTAGACACAGTATCTCTGAGTTTCATTTCTTCTCCTTTAAAATTAATTAATCATCATGCATTTAGTAAATACTTCCTATCTTTCAGACATTGTGCTAAGCAATGGGACAGAAAAATGAGATTATCTCTAAAATCCCTTCTAGTTCAGTGTACATAATCCATATTATACATATGGTGTATAATGGATTTCAAGATAAATTTTACCTCCCTCAAGGTTTGTGTGTGTACATTGTGGGGAAGAGAAATTGAGTGGGGTGGGAGGTGAGAATGAAGGATAGTGGTACTTAAATGGGCCAGAAATTCCTGTTGCTGTTGTTCATCCATTTTCAAAAAGTACTAATGACATCAGGTGTGATGTCTTGACTCATGGGTGAAATGGATTTAAGTGATATAGAATTGTACAAAGTTATCAGTCTCAAACTCTTTTTCCAGAGTCATTGAAGTCCAGTTGAAAGACAAATGTCAAAATGACTGATGATGGCTCAGAATGAGTTTGATGACTTTGGCAGTATCAATGTCTGATTGATCTCTAAATGCTCCACAATATCTGATTCAGACACATTCGTCACCATTACAGCAAATTGTTCTCATTTACCCATTCTGACAGAAAAAAATATTTATATGCTTGGGGTAGATTCCCCCACCCTATAACTCACCAATTGTTTGAGGCCCATCTGTAACCCTCATTCTGGTTTAACCAATCTTCCTGATTGTTGAAATGGGCTGTGATTGCTATTCTTGTCATAACTTCTTAAAGCCACAACAGAGAGATATGCCAGATAGACACCAAACATGGATAAGCAGCCATGAAAAGACCTTGGCAAACCCTCACACCAGAGGTAGTAGTCTTGCTATGTCCAGATGACACAGAAATAGAAGAAAAAATGTTAGCCTTGACATTATTGGATGGACACTCAGTATATTCTATACATCTTTAGAATCTGTGCCTTAGCATTTCTTTAATTCTTCAAACAACTGTGGTTTTACTGGCATAGACAATCCCTCCAGTGATGAAAAATACAACTCTACAACTTGATAGAAATTCTTTGGGATTTATTCTAAATGAAAAAAAAAAAACAACTATCACTGATGGCTAATAGTGATGAACTTCTTTAAAATTAGGTAGTAATATCTTCAGATCATATACAAACACTTTCTTATGAGGTTCACATCCTGAGATTTTCAAAGCTGGTAAAATCTTAGTTTTATATTGACAGAATATTCAAATAGTCACTTAATTTCTGTTATATTATGAGTAACATCAAAATAAGATTTTAAAGGCAGCTATAGCCTCCCAAAAAAGAAGAGAATAGCTCAATGATTCTACCTAATATACTGTTCATTATAATTATTTACACCAATTTCTAATTAGTCTAGAAATTAGAAAATTCCAAGGCAAATGGAAGAAAAATATAGAGTGAAAAGATTTAATTTGAAAGATATGCAAACTTGAAAATTTTAGTATAAAAATTTATTTGGTCTTCATATATATTATAACAAGAGGATATGGGGAGAACAACAATATTTTCTTGGACATATTAATAGATGTGGTACATTCTAAATATTAAAATATGTATAACATAAGAATAAAAGGAATGCTATTTATTTATATGGCAATTTATATCCATTGTCTCTTTCTGTTTTCATAACAACCTCATGAGGTAGATATCATTCTCTTGTATGTACAGATGAAAAAATGGAGACTAAGAATGTAGTGAATTTCTGAGATCACACATCTAATACCTATCTGAACTGGGATCTACAATTTTCAAACTCTCAGTACAGTTTTTTTTAGCCATATGATTATCTAAGTTGTAGCTATGTATCATCATCCTAATCAATATCCCCATATTAAGGCTTGTTCTAGTACTTTCTATTTTCTATTTGAATAACTTCTTTCAATCCTATTGAAAATATGAGAACAATGAGGGCCTGACATTGATCAATATTTTTGTATTCCAGGTCTGGGATATATAATAGAAGTAGGATATCGATAAGCTATGGTATATCCTGGTAGACCAATGGGACTTATGAGGACTTGACAATTTGTCATTCAAAATCAATTGAAGGAGTTAAGGATGTTTGGGCTGAAAAAGATAGTAAACTTATAGCTGTATTTGTATTTAAGAAATTTTCTACGGAAGACAAATTAGATTTGTTCTGTAACACCTCAGACTTCAGACCTAAGTGGAAAAAAAATTAAGAGGAAACTACAGGAGGACAGAGCTCTGTTTTTTCAGAAAAAAAAAAGGTGTAGCAGCGCTAAAAAAGCAAGTCCAAGTATCAATAATCAATAGTTTTACTGGTTATCCACAGTATATCTTGAATATTTCTAGGTACATTAGGGCATAAGAGCAATAAAAAACAATGGTACATGCATAGAGAATATTTTTAGTTGGGAATTTAGGTATGAAATAATAGATACATAAGACAGAATAAAACAGCATTATATTATAATTTATTGAGTACAGGCAATTAGAGGATCAGATAGCACATCCTCTCCTCTAATTTGGATTTGAAGATCAGAAATTCAAAAGAGATTTACAGAAGTAAAAGTGGTCAGTGTGGCATGATATTATAGTGAGCTGACAGTAGGTTTATGGAAGAAGTAGACCAGGCATGTGTCTGTACTTATAATTGTGTGTGTGATTAAAATCTTAGTCAAGACAAAAAGCACATATTAAGTACTTACTATGTACTAGGCACTGTGAAAACTACTCTGGATGGTAATAAATAAATGAATAAAGGAATAAATAAATAAGTAAATAAATGAACAAACATTGGTGTGTTGTTGTGTTTATAAAGTCAATCAGACTGCATTCAAAGTGCTCACATTTTGCGGGAGAAGGTGATGATATAAAAATAAATACATACATACAAAATATATATATATATACTTATATATGGTAAATATATATTATACACACACACATGCACACACACATTATATATATATATATATATATATGCACACATATATATGGAAAATACATATATACACACATTTCCATGTTAAATAAAAAGTAATCCCTTAGGGAAACCCATAGAATTGGGGGGTGAGATAGGAGGTTGGAAGGCATTTAGACACCAATAAAGACTTCTTTCAGATAGCAGCCTTTCATTTGAGTCTTGAAGAAAGCCACAAACTGATGAAGTCCTAAGGTGAGTTTTAAAAACAAACTTTTGAGAGTTAGGTATGTTGAATACTTTTCTGGACAACAGCACATGTAAAACTATAAAGAAAAATTTAATATAAAAAAGTTTAAGAATATTCAACATCTTTAGAATTTCTTTCTTCTTCTTTTTTTTTTTTTTACAAAAAAGCCCCATGAAACACTAAATATGTTAATACATTACAAGTACCATTGCTAAGAAACATCATATTGCAATGATATTGTAATAGGGAATTAATGGTCTGTGTCACACTGGAGGCCACAGGTTAAATAGAAAACACTAATGTGGTTTCTAAATCATTTTATATATTTTAAGGAAATATAATGCACACTATATAAAACTAAGATGTAGAATTTTCTTTTAACATGAACATGGTAGATATAACATTTGGTCTTTTTTCCCACCACTGAAGCACAGCTGTTTCTTAAGGAAAGGGCAATAGATGTATCCTGGAGGAATAATTTGTTGTGTTTAAAAAGTGTTTGTTTTTAGTGAAGAAAAGAGGGTGGAGACTGAGTGCCTTAGAGCCTTTCAACACCCAAATGAAATATTAATTACATCAGAATAGTGTCTAAAGAACAAATATTACTTCAAACAAAACCTCTTGGGACCCAGTTTTCTCATTTGTAAAATAAGGAGGTGGATTAGATGATGTCTAAAATTTGTTCCAACTCCCAAGTCCCCTGATTCTGCATATGTTATAAATCCCTGAAAATAGAAAATTAAAGACTATAAATCCTGGTATAAGATAATATGGAGGAGAAGAGAATGGAAATCAGGAAAGCTAATTATTCTGGAGTAGTGAAAAGCTAAATGACCATTTTATAAAACTTTGTTTAAAGTAGAAAAAAATGGCAGAAATATATACATATATATATATATATATATATATATATATATATATTTCCATAAATCAAAGGATAATGGAATGCATTTTTGGAAAGTACTGGTTCAAAAGCAAATGGAAAACAAGATTTCCAGGAACATATCCCAGGGAGAAACTAATGAAATTGGTCAGGAAACAATAGTTTCTACTATCAACTCCAATAAAAACAAATAAACAAACAAAAAAGAGATAAAAGAAAATATTGCACCTGGAGCTCAAAAAGGAATGCATCTTCCTCTTCCAAAAGGAAGGTTTAGGTAGGAAGGACTATACAGAAAAAAGAAAAAGGTACAATTCCAAGGGTCAGGGAAAAGAGAGATGAAGCATGTATGGAGTAAATAAAGAATAACTATAAGGAGTATTTGGATAGCATGTTACAAGGTGTGTAAAGGTCAAGTCCTAAACTCTTTGTGCCTCAGTTTCCTCATCTATAAAATGGGGATGATAAAAATTCTACCTACCTCTTAGAGCTGTTGGGATTAAAAAAATGTAAAGGACTTTACAAACCTTAAAGCAGTACATCAAAATTAGCCATTATTACAATTAGGACTAAAATAATTGATTGTTGCTTTTGGTGAATGTGGTATTCATGTGAATATTGTAATGTTTCTCCCCTGGGGGTTTGACTTGAAGATGCTGCTGCCAGGGATATATACAATACTTAAACTATATCAGTTCACTGAAAATTGAAAATGCACATAGAAACTCATCTGTTGCTCCAAATATTTATATAGCTTTCAAGTTCACATTCTATAACACAGTTGATAATTAATTCTCCCCATCATAGTCTAGCATAATAGTTACAGAACCTATGCAATTAAGCACCTCAATTTTGCTATATTCTCAGCATTGTTAAAAAAGAATGCATCTATTTTGCATTTAATCTGAATAAGGCACAAGTACTTGGTAGAGTCTGAATTACAAATATTACCACTTTATCTTCCATACCTTGCTTCTTATCTTTATGGTGGAGAAAGGTCTAGTTCTTCTGGGCTTATAATTGAAGTAGAGAGAGGTCAGAATCAGCAATCATTCTTTTTGTTGTTGTTGTTGTTTTTATTAATTTGTTTGTTTACTTTTAGTTTACAAGATTCACTTCCACAATTCCTTGAGTTTCAAATTTTCTACTCCTCCTTTTCCTTCCCCCTACCCTACAAATTTTAAAGCTACAGAACCCACAAAAAGACATAGAGAAACAAATTTCCTGCTGAAGGCAGCCTGCCAGACCAACAGGAAAGGTCTATCACAGTTTACTGGGAGCCTAGTGCAGTCCCCAGTGATTAGAGGTTCCAGCCCTGGGTTGGCCCTGACCAAAACCCAGACCAGCCAGAGCAGATGTCAGGAGAGTGAATCACCAGCATCTGTGGTGATTTCCAGACTCCTCAACCCATAAACACCAAAGAGAAAATAAAATATAATTGGGAAACTCTGTTATAAGGGTAAAGGAAGAGTGTGGACTGGCCCCTACCCTGGCATGAGAAGCAGTAGAGGCACAGTAGTATTGCATGGCTGCTTTCAGAGCTCTTGGCCTTCAGATCTTAGGGGGACCAAGCTACCATTCAGATGGTAATCACTCTTATGTTGACATGCCTGGATCTGTATCATGGTCTGGGGTGGAAGTCCTAGGGTGTGTGACCAGTGAGCCAGAGGTTGTAGGGGCTTTAGAGAAGGCATCCAACTAATAGCTCTGGCAGCTGTGAAAACCCCAGCAACTTGAGACAAAGCTCTCTCCATCCTGTAAGCAGAGTTCTCCCATGGAAAAGAGCTCAAAAGTCAAGTAATTGGCAAAATGAGGAAGAGCGATCAGATCATGCAATCCTTTTTTGGGAACAAAAAGGATCAAAGCATGGAACTGGAGGAGGACAGTATAGTCAGAAGTCATGCATCAAAAGCCCCCAAGAAAAATATTAACTGGT
Organism: Gymnobelideus leadbeateri; assembly: GCA_011680675.1. Lineage (NCBI taxonomy): Eukaryota > Metazoa > Chordata > Mammalia > Diprotodontia > Petauridae > Gymnobelideus > Gymnobelideus leadbeateri. Next base: position 225,194 of record WOXC01008906.1, on the reverse strand, counting down.
CACAGGCCATTGAGAAGCTCAAGAAGGATTTTGAAAATCAAGTAAGAGAAGTAGAGGAAAAACTGTAAGAAATATGAGGACGATGCAAGAAAATAATGAAAAGTGAGTCAACAGCCTGCTAAAGGAAGAAAGTAGTACTTTAAAAAGTAAACTAACTCAAATTGCAGTAGAGGTCCAAAAAGCCAATGAGGAGTAGAATGCCTTAAAAAGCTGAATCTGCCAAGCAGAAAAGGGATTTTTAAAAAAAAATCACTGAATGGAATAATTCTTTCAAAATTAGAATGGAGCCATTGGAAGGTCATGACTTCATGAGAAATCAAGATGCTATAAAACAGATCCAAACAAGTAAAAAAAAAAATAGAAGGCAATGGGAACTATCTCATTGGAAAAAACCACTGACCTGGAAAATAGATCTAGGAGATATAATTTAAAAATTTTTGGGCTACCTGAAAGCCATGATAAACAAAACAAAACAAAACAAAACAAAAAAAACCCAACAATCTAGAAATCATGCTTCACAAAAATCTCCAGGAAAATTGCCCTGATATTTTAGAACAAGAGGGCAAAATAAAAATTAAAAGAATTCAGCAATCATCTCTTGAAAAACATACCAAAAAGAAAACTCCTAGAGATATCATAGCCAAATGCCAGAGTTCCCAGGTCAAGGAGAAAATATTACAAGCAGCCAGGAAGTAAAAATTTGAGTATTGTGGAAACACAATCAGGATAACACAAGATCTGGAAGCTTCTACATTAAAAGATACAAGGGCTTAGAATGTGATATTCCAGAGGACAAAGGAGCTAGAATTAATATCAAGAATCACCTACCCAGCAAAACTCAGTATAGTGTTTCAGGGGAAAATATAGCCATTCAAAAAATAGAGGACATTCAGGTGTTCTTTTTTTTTCTTTTTGGAGGTGGTAAGGTAGGGCAATTGCAGTTACATTACTTGCCCAAGGTCACATGGTTAGTTTTGTGTTAAGTGTCTGAGGCTGGAATTGAACTTAGATCCTCCTGACTCTAGGGTCGGTGCTATATTCACTGCACACTTTCAGGCATGCTTGATGAAAAAAAAAACAGAGCAGAACAGAAAATTTTACTTTCAATTACAAGAAGCAAGAGAAGCATGAGAAAGTAAACAGGAAAAAAGAAATCATAAGGAACTTTTTAAAGTTGAAATATTTACATTCCTACATGAAAAAACTATAAATGTAACTCACGAGACTTTTCTCAACATGAGGATAGTTGAAGTGAGTATATATTTATATGTTCGTATATATATATATATATTTATATGTTTGTATGTGTGTGTATATATTTATATGTGTGTATATATATATGTATATATTTATATGTGTGTATGTATATATATATATATTTATATGTTTGTGTGTGTGTGTGCATGTATAGGAGAGTGCATGTGTGTATAAATATATAAGTGAGTGTCTGCATATGTGTGTACATGTATACACAGTCAAAAGACACAGGATGGGCTGAATATGAAGGGATGATATCTTAAAAATAAAATTAAGAGGTGAGAGAGGAATATATTGGGAGAAGGAGAAAGGGAGAGATGGATTAGGGTAAATTTTCTTATATAAAAGAGTCAAGAGAGCACTGTCATAATGGAGGTAAAGAGCAGGAAGGTGAAAGGGAATGGGTCAACCTTACTGTCATTGAATTTGGGTTAAGGAGGGAATAACATACACATTCAATGGGGTAACTTACCCTACAGGGATGAAGGGGACAAGAAGGGGTGATAGAAGGGAGAGCAGATTGAGGGAGAGGGTAGTTAGAAGCAAATACTGTTGAAAAGGGACAGTGTCAAAGTAGAAAATAGAAAAAGAGGGGGATAGGATGGAGGGAAATTCAGTTACTCTTTCACAATATAACTACTATAGAAATATTTTTTTAAACTACATGTGTACAGCCTATGTTCAATTGCTTATCTTTCCAGTGAGGGTGGGTAAGGAGGGAAAAAGGGAAAGACTCTGGAACTCACAGTTTCAAAAAACTAATGTTAATGCACGTAACATGTAACTGGGAAATAAGATATACAGGCACTGGGGTAGAGAATGCCATTTTGTCCTACTAGAAAGTTGGGGGAGGATGGGGGAAGATATAAGAGAAAACAAATTAGAAAAAGGGGTATTCAGTAAGCTCGATATTTTGGGGTGGGGGCAGGGGAAATATGGGGAGGAAAAATTTGTAACTAAAAAATCTCTTGGAAATGAATGTTGATAACTAAAAATAAATAAGCAAATTTATAAAACCTGGGGTCTTTGGGTTTATCAAACGTAGATTACTATAGTCATTGACTGCTGAGTATCATGTACCCCATCTATTCCATTGATCCACTACTGTATTTCTCAGCCAGTGCCAAGTAGTTTTGATGACTGCTGCTTTATAATACAGATTAAAATCTAGTATGGCTAGGCCACCTTCCCTAGCATTTCTTTTCATTAATCCTCTCGATATTCTGGACCATATTTGTGTCATAAAAAGAATTTGGTAGGATTCTTTCATTAGTTTTCCCAAATAGTTTGTAGAGAATTGGAATCAATTGTTCTTTAAATGATTGATAAAATTTGCTTGTAAATCTGTCTGTCCATGGAGATTTTTTCCTAGGGAGTTTGCCAATTGTGGGGAGCCCTGCCATGCCACAGAAGGGCTGAAAAAGAGTTGCTTACCCAGAGGCAAGAGAGTGCACAAAAGGGATGGAACTTTAAGAGTTGTGGAAAACAGAGCCAGCTTTATTATCCCAAGCACAAGCTTAAATGAGGCCATAATTTTTCTTCCTAATTGTTTTTCCCTGAGAACACTTCATACTTCCTTGTTCCCAGGCTGGGGTGTATACCACACCAATCAGGAGGACATATTGCTCACACCTGTGTGTTTGACCTCCTTCCTCAGGGGTGGGGAGCATAATCAGGCCCAATAGCAGGCTCCTCAGTGGAGAAGGCTTATTCAGCCATCAGGGTCAGAGTCCCACTGGCCAGTGGTCCTCTACAGCTGATGGTTTGTTCAATTCCTTTTTTTTTTTGAGATGGGGTTATTTAAGTAATTTACTTCCTCTTCAGTTAATCTGGGCAACTTTTATTTTTATAAATATTCATCCATTTCACTAAGATTGTCAAATTTATGTGCATACTATTGGGCAAAATAATTCCTAATTATTGTTTTAATTTCCTCTTCATTGGAGGTAGATTCATCTTTTTAATTTTTGATAGTAGTAATTTTTTTCTTTTTTTATCATATTGACTAAGGGTCTATCAATTTTATTGTTTTTTTCATATTTTTTCAATTTGTTCTTTTTCTAGCTTTTTCAGTTGCATGTCCAATTCATTGACCTCCATTTTCTCTAATTTATTCATGTATGTGTTCAGGGATATAAAACTTCCCCTAAGAACTGCCTTTACTGCATCCTACAAGTTTTGGTATGTTGTCTCACTATTGTCATTCTCTCGAATGAAGTTACTAATTGTTTCTCTAATTTCTTGTTTTACCCACTCATTGTTTAGGATTAAGTTATTTAGTTTCCAATTAGTTTTTACTTTTTCTTTCCATGGCCTTTATTGCATCATGATCTATACATCCTCCCAGTTTTCCCTGGCTGAAATTTCATTACAGAGTGTTTTTGCTACTATTAGGCAGGGGTCTCCTGGGAGGAGCCACCAACCTGACTCCTTCCTTTTTCTCCTTTGATTTACAGGCAAAGGAATCATCCTTTGTCTGTCTATTGTCTCATTAAACCTCGATGAAGGAAGTTTGTTGAAAACTGTTAAAATGATCTTAAGCAGTTGCACAACTTTTTGTACATGTTCTGATTCTAGATGAGAAATAATATTGGAATTTCCACTAAGCTGACAAAAAACTCACAAATGTAGAGATTCCATTCTTAAGATCAGATCTCACAGAGATTCTTGAAAAAGTCAGATGAGGCTGATCTATGAGGACAGCCTGGTATTGGGATAGTGGGAGTTAAAAAGCCAGTGGGTCTCCATAGACTGAGGGGCAGAGATGGAAAGAGGCTGACACAAGGAAAGCTTATCAGCTTCCTTAACAAGGAGGGCCATTGCAGCAACAGGTCCAGAGGCAAAGGGGCCAGCTAGCAGCCACTGAATCTGGGGAGGGCCCCAGGGTTTGGGTCAGGGCTCCTTTAGCCATCCCATTAGATTCAGCAACAAAAATATAAACAAGGTCTTTCAGTAGGTGCCACATGGAGGAGGTCGTAATTAAGAAACAGGAGGGGTGGGATTCTCAGAAGGGGATAAGGTCCTTGGTGGGGGGGGGGGGCTCATTAAAGAGGGTAGGGGAGTTCTTGAAACCCTGGGGCAGACATGGCAGAAAAGGCAGAAAAGCTCCCTTGAAGGTGCTCATCTGATAGCCACTCAAATTACCTGTTTTGTAGAATAAAAACATGGAGGTTTTAAGCAAATGAGCTCAAGACAAAACACAGAATGGAAACAGACAAACAAATCACAGTCCCTATCTGGCTTGTTTTCCTCCATAGATTCTGAACAGGAAGCAAATGAGCTCAAGTGAGCATAGGACATGTATAGACAAACATTAACCATATAACCAGATCATTCACAGGCAAGAGGGATGACATCATGAGCTTTGCCTGGGAAGAAGGTGCCCCCTGCACAAATGGCTAAGTCTAGCCCTCTGCCTTCCAGAACAGAACCAGAACAGAATTTTAACCAGAACAGAATTTTACTCACCCCCAAAATGGAGGTCCTGGATCCACAAAAGGCCAAATGAACAGCAAGTTGGAGTCGGGAGTTAGGCGCAATCTTTCCCTCCTCAAGACCCAGGGTCCTGGAACATCTTCAGGGGCTAGCCCCCCTAAGGAGCCTGTTGAGCAGATGCCTACTTCCTGAGGCCAAGAGCTCTTCTTATTAGGGGATCTTTGCAGTGCCACTGAACATCCAAGATCTCGCTAGGGCCTCCAATTATGAAGAGCATAATTAAGCTAGGTAGAAGATCCCCAAAGTTGAAATCTGGAAGTGGATTTTATTATTACCATGGGACTGCTGGGGTTACACGGTTACCCAAATAAAACAGTACTGGCATGGACATGGACAGCATGCTGGTATTTAAAGAATTTCAAAAGCCAGGTTAAGTAAGCCGAAACTACAATCAGTGATTGGTCATTGTACATTTGAATTTCCCAAGGTGCTAAGTGTTTCCTAGGCTGAGGGACAGGGAACCCAGAATGGGTGGAGATGGGGAACACCTGGTAAGGGGGTGGGAGGGGCAAGGAAAAGAATGGAGCAGGGATTTTACCCTAGGCTGAAATTCCTGCCCATGGATCAATTAGGGTAGGGGAAGGGTGGAGTTGTGCTTGCAGATCAATTAGGGAAAGGGGAGGGTAGAATTGTGCTCAACAATGTTAAGTAATGATATTGCTTCATTCTTCATATTGCTTTTTTAGCAAGATATAGTTTTCTTCCTTATCTCTTTTAATTAGATCTATTTTTGCTTTTGCTTTATCTGAGATAAGGATGGCTACCCCTGGTTAGCTGAAGTATAATATATTCTACTACAGCCTTTTACCTTTACCTTGTGCATATCCCCTTGTTTCAAATGTGTCTCTTGTAGACAGCCTATTGTAGCATTGTGGTTTTTAATCAATTCTGCTATCTGCGTAAAGCAAATGACTTGTATTATTATCCTAACTTTGTCTGTCATCTGTTTACCATTCATAGCCTCAACTGACCACTCTTTGAAAGGGGGAAGCTGAATTTTAATATCTCTTTGAGTTCTAACTCAAATTATAATCATATCAAAGAATCATGAATTATATTATTCCTTTGTAGTCCTCTAAATACTAGAAACATTTACTTTTTTTATTTAAACAAATACTTTATTAACTTCTGTTTTACATCATTCATTTCCACCAGATTTTGAGTTACAACCATTCCCCCCCCTGTTTTTCCCCTACCTACCCTCCCAGAACAGCAGTCCCACAAAATATCGCTTCCCCCAATCTGCTCTCTCCCATATCTTCTCCCATACCCCCTTCGACTTTTCCATTAGAGCAAGGTGAATCTTTGTGTCCCAATGCCTGCACATCTTATCTCCCAATCACAAGCAAAAGAGTATTAATACTAGCATTTATATATATTTAAAACATTTAATCTTAAGACCTCAAATTTAAGATCCATTTCCTTCTTCCCTTGTCACCGATTGCCTCTGGGGAGATAAGTAATTCAGTATATGTTGTACATGTCTAGCTATGCAAAACGTTATCATAGTAGAGATATTGTACAAGGCTGCTTATAATTCCCTCCCCCTCATCCCACCACCCACCTGGTCCATTCCCCACTTGATCCTGTCCCTCTTCCATAGTGGGTACCTCCAACCTCCCCTCCTCCCAAGGATGCCCTCCCAACCATTATCCCTACTCACCTCCCCCTTTCTCCCATTCTGCTGTAGGTTGAGATGTCCCACCTAGAATGTATGTTATTCTCTCCCTGAACCAAATTCAATGAGAATGTGGTTTCCCCTTTTTGCCTTCCTATTTTTCCCCTCCCCTGCAGCCACTTCCCCCTGCTTCCTCTACATGAGATAGTTTACCCCACCCTGTCTCTCCCCATCTCCTCTTGCCACTTTCCTCTCTCACCTCACAACTTCACCCCTTGAGTATCCTCCCTTCCCAACAAATTCAACCTATGCCCTCTATCCATATATATCTGTAACCATATACACACACATTCACAAATGTATTCACATGACCATACACCCTTCTTCCATTATGTTCATAGTGAGAAATGTTTCATCAATCACAGTTATTGCTATTCCATATAGGAATGTAAATAGTTCAACTTTGATAAGTTCCTTTTGATTTCTTTTCCCTGATTACCTTCTCAGGCATCTCTTCCTTCTTGTGTCTGGATGTCAAATTTTCTATTCAACTCTGGTTTTTTCCTCAAGAGTGCTTGGAAGTCCTCTATTCCACTTAATGACCATATTTTCCCCTGAAACAAAATACTCACTTTTGCTGGGTAGCTGACCCTTGGGTTCAGTCCCAGCTCTTTTGCCCTCTGGAATATCATATTCCATGCCCTTCTATCTCTCAGTGTAGAAGCTGCCATTTCCTGTGCTATTCTGATTGTGTTTCCACAATATTGAAATTGTTTCTTCCTGGCTGCTTGTAGTATTTTCTTCCTGGTCTGGCGATTCTGGAACCTGGCTATAATATTCCTGGGAGTTTTCTTTTTGGGATCTTTTTCAGGAGGTAATCAGTGGATTCTTTCAACCTCTATTTTGCCCTCTGGATCTAAAACATCAGGGCAGTTTTCCCTGAGGATTTCTTGAAGGGTGATTTCTAGGTTCTTTCTTTGATCATGGCTTTCAGGTAGTCCAATAATTTTTAAATTGTCTCTCCTGGATCTATTTTCCAGGTCAGTGGTTTTTCCCATGAGATATTTCACATTGCCTTCTAATCTTTCATTTGTTTGGATCTGCTTAACAGCATTTTGATTTCTCATGAAGTCATTAGCTGCCATTTGCTCCAGTCTAACTCTGAAGGAATAAATCTCCTCAGTGAAATTTGAGATTCTTTTTCCATCTGGCAAATTCAACTTTTTAAGGCATTCTTCTCCTCATTGCCCTTTTGGGCCTCCTTTGCCACTTGAGTTAGTTTATTTTTTAAGGTTTTGTTTTCCTCAGTCAGTCTGTTGACCCTCATTTCATACTTTTCCTGCATCCTTCTCATTTCTCTTTCCAATTTTTCCTCCACTTCTCTTATTTGATTTTTAAAGTCCTTCTTATGGTCCTCTACGGCCTGCAACCCCCTTATGTTTCCCCCTGAGGCTTTTGGAGCAGGACTTCTGACCTCACAGTCCTCTTCCACTCCATGCTTCGACCCTCCCTGCCCCCAATGTAGGAGTCTAGTGTTGCATTTTTCTGTTTAATTTATTTCCTTTGCCTTGGCATGTTGCCACTTAATTATTTGACTTTTGGGCTTGTTGCCACACTATGTCTTTGGTGCCAGATAGGGGAATTTTCGTCCCGAATGTGTGTGGGGGGGCAACTTCCGTTTCTGGCAAGCTGGAAACCTACCCACAACCTCCACCCCAGATCACAGTCCAGATCCAGGGAAGTTAAAGCAAGAGCGATTACCCCCCAAGGCTGATTGCTGGATCCCCCTACATTTCACAGTCCAAGAGCTGGAGCTGCCTCTGAAAACTGCTAAACATCGTGTCTCCTCAATGGCTTCTAGCCCCCAGGGGAGGAAGCTGACGAGTTCCCCAAATACTGGTCCCAAAGTCCATTGGGCACTAACCTCTCACTTTGTCCTTGGCGTGTCTATGTTGATAATTCTGGAATTGCCACAGCTGCTGGTGTTCTGGGGTCTCTCCAGCTGTTTGCTGGCCATGCCACCCTGGGGCTAAAACCTCGACTCAGGCAAACCTGGCCTGTGCTCAGCTCCCTGGGCTCTGCCCTCTGCTGTTTCCCAGACTGCTGTGCTTGTCCTTCCTGCAGGGCTGCTGGGCTGTCCTCAGCAGGAAGTTAGCTTCTCTGTGTCGTTCCTTGGGTGCTCGGGCTCCAGAAGCTGTTCAGAGTCTGCTTTTACATAATTTGGAGGAGATCTGGGGGCAGAGTGGCTTGGACACACTGTTTCTACTCCTGAAACATTTACTTTTAACATGAAACTAATATGCTAAAGGCTCTGTAATATAATGAAACACTGAAATATTACCAAATAAATTTAATTCAAGAGAATGTCTCGTAATGAATTTATTATCATGGAAAATGGTTAATTTGCTGAGCAAACATTAATTAAGGACCTAGTATGTTCCATAATATTTTCTCATTGGCTAAGAATGATGACTGAGTGATCTTTACTTGAGTGATGGGAGGAGTTGGCAAGAACTTAGGATAGGAGAGATTCTAGGCTTCTGTCTTTGAGTGAAAATGTGTAGTTTCTAGGTTCACTTCAGAGAGAGGCTCTCTGAGAGAAAAGACTCCAGGAAGAAGTCATCAAAAAGAGGAGATGTCACCTCTATTGTTTCCTTATGTCCTAGCTTACCACACAAGTGACTTGAGATAATTTTCCCTTGGGTGAATTTGAGGACTTATGTTATCTTATATTTGAGATCACTCCAGTGGAAGATTTCATTCATGTTGAATATTATCTAGTATATTCTAACCCCTATAAACTCTTTAATGCTTTTCATTATGGGTATATGTAAGAAGAAATTCAATACTTTGGCCATAGAGATTGAAACATTCCTTTTCTGATGAGAGATATTGATAAGGGGAGTGTCTTGAGGTTAAAATTTATTCTCCACAGGCTATCCCTATTTATAGGGACAGATAGATAGCACCATCCTAGGACCCATTATGGATGGAGTGGCCAATCTCACTGCCTCCTTTATTATCTTTCCTTCATGGCAGGAATCAGTATCCTTTAGGGAACAATGGAGGGAAGGCATTTTGGAGATTTCTTTTTATGCCTCTCTGTAAGTCATATATAGATACATTCATGTGGCTACACATAAGATATATGAATAACCTCTACATATTTTTTCTGTATAACTTTGGATATGTTCTAATTAGGTGATTATTACAATAGTCATAGTGTTGACTTGGAAACTAGGAGACTTGGATCATATACTTTGTAGCTAGAAGTAACACCAGAGGTAATTTAGACCAAGCTATTCATTTTATATATGAAGAAACTGAGAAATGATATATGTCAAAAACAGCAAAGTCACTATTCCTGGTGGTGTACTTTGGTACAAAGTATAATTCTTTTATGCCATACTGCTTCAGAGCTTCACCAACTTACCTGTCCACACACATGCACAATTTTTATTCCAGCTCTAACACTTTTTCAGCAGTATTACCTTCCACAAATCTCCTAATATTTTGTATACTCTTTCCTCATTTGAAAAATCAACAGTATTTCTATATAATGACAACAGAACTCCCCAAAAATAGAAAATTAAATTCCATTCTAAAAAATCAAAAATATATATTTATTTTGGAATTGACCTATTGAATCACACAAAAGACTAGCATATATCCAAATATAGAAAATTCCTTATGAAATGAGGGACATAAATAGCTATAGCAATATCCAGTGTTCATCTCTGCCATGGCAATAATTTTAAAAAATGAAAATATTGCCAAAGTTAATTTATACTTTAATGATTTTCCAATCAAATTATGGAGGAGATACTCTATAGAACTTAGTAAAATAATAAAAAAAAATTCATTCAGAAAAACAAAAATCTAGAATTTCAGGAGAAATTATGAAAAAATGAAGATAAAGGTGAAATAGCAACTCCACACTGCAACTGTACTATAAGCAACATTCATCAAATTGCGTGTATAAAATCATTTCCCAAATGACAAGTAATCAAATGATATGAGGAAACACTTGTCGAAAAATAGCTAAGTATTCACAACATGAAAAAATGTTCAAAAATGAGGTATGAAATATGCAACTGTTAATATAAAGTTCTATGTGATCTACAACACTTTTCATTATTTCCCCAAATGGATTAAAATAATTGAAAAATACATAATTAAATTAATAAAAATAAAACTAATCACAAATAAAAGGACATTTAAAATTAAATCAATATGAGACCTGCAGGAATCTTATTAGTGGTTTAATTGCATCTGTTTCTATACACATTTGATTATACCACTCTAAATCACAAATAATAAGACAAATGAAAATCAAAATAATGCTGAGTTCCTATTTCAAATACTGCAAATTTAAAAACATGACAAAAATTTACACTAACCAGTATTGCCATGGTTGTGTCACAAAAGACATGCTAATATATTTGCATTGGGGCTAGAGAAAGCATAATCATTTTGAAAAGCAATGTGAAATAATTTGAATAAAGTTACTAAAATATTCAAACACTTTAAACGAGAGACACCATTAGAGGCTTCATACCTCAAGGCATTTGGAAGGAAGGAAGGAAGGAAGGAAGGAAAGAAGGAAGGAAGGAAGAAAAGAAGGAAGGAAGAAAGGAAGGAAGACACAAATAAGAACAAACTTGCATATATTCTGTAGTATTTATGGTTAAAATTTTTGTGACACTAAAGTATTGGAAACAAGGTACATGGCCATTGATCTTGGGATGGCTAAAAGAACTGGGGTATAAGGGCAGAGTCAAGATGGCAGAGTAGAAACAGGATTTCTTCATGGCTCCGTCTTCCAGCTCTGCCAATTCCTTTAAAAAAATTGACTCTAGACAAACTTTGGAGCTACAGAAATAAAAAAAAAATAACAGAGAGAAGCTAACCTCCTACTGAAGATAGCCCAGAAGACTGGCAAGAAGAGGCCTTCGAAACACTCTGAGAGGCAACCCCACCCCTGCACAAGCTAGAGGTTTTTGCCTCAGGGTGGCCTGACCAGCGACTGGCTGTAGGGACTTCAAACCACCAGAAGCTATGGTGGTTTCCAGAATTATCAACGCATAGATGACAAAAACAAAGTGAGAGGTCAATGTGGACTTTGTGAAACAGGGAATTTGGTAGTGTGGTATAGCCTTTGTCCCCAGGGTGAGAAACACTTGAGGTTCAACTGGCATACAGCCACTGCCATGTGGCTGCTTCAGAACTCCAGGACCCCAGGCCCAAAAATTGTAGGGGGACTAAGTGACCAGTCTGAGGGGTAATTGCTCTTGCTTTAACCTCCTTGGATCTGGATGGCTATCTAGGGTAGAGGTTCTAGGATTTGTGACCAGTTTTCCAGAGAGAATGTGAAGGCTTCAAGGAGGGTACCCAACTGATAGCTCCAACAGCTGAGAAAACCCCAGCTATTGGGATAAAGCTCCCTTTCCTGGTAGCAGTGTTCTACTGTGGCAAAAGGCTCAAAAGTCAAGTAATTGACTGGCAACACAAGCAATCAAAGGAAGCAAAGCAAACAGAGGAATCTGAGATTAGACTCCTATTTTGGGGACAAAAAGAATCAAAGCATAGAACAGGAGGCTAACAGTGAAGTTAGAACTCCTGCACCAAAAGCTACCAAGAAAAATATGAGCCCATTAATTGCCAAAGAGAAAATTGAGAAGGATTTTGGAAACCAAATAAAAGAAGTGGAGGAAAAAATAGAGAAGAAAAATGACAATGATGCAAGAAAATTATGAAATGAAAAGTCAACAACCTGACTAAAGAAAATAACACCTTTAAAAAATGCTAACCCAGATGATAAAAGAGACTCAAAAAGGCAATGAGGAAAGGAATGCATTAAAAAGCCAAATTTGCAAGATGAAAAAAGAATCTCAAAATCTCACTGAAGAGAATCATTCCTTCCGAATTAAATTTGAGCCAATGGGGGTGGTGGAGCCAAGATGGCAGAAAGGAAGCAGTAACTTCTCTAAGCTCCTCCATGAATCCCATCACTAAAGCTTAAAAAGTGAATCTGATTGGATTGGGGAAGGACAAAATCCACTTGGAGATCGAGTGTGGCAGAATCAAGCCCAGAAAAGTGCCCGGTGGGTCCAGGACAGGGTGAGTGCAGAGCACATGGGGTCTGCACAGCTCAGACTTAAAAGCAGACAAGCAGACTACACCAGAGAGAACAGAAGCCCCAGCTTACAGACTTACCAAGGACAAATCCCAGCCATCTTGCAGTCATCTCACAAGGGGACAGGAGGAATTATTGGAGCCAATTAGGAGAGGGCTTGGGGCCCCAGCAGAGACAGCAGGTTCTCCTGCAGCTATCGGCCCCCAGCCTGGAAGTTTAAAATTTGCCTGCCTGTATATGGAGGGACTAGAATGGCAAAGTAAATTCTAGTTGCTCCAATACCCCCACCCCTCCTTTATGAAGTAGAAAAAGCCAAAGATAAGCCTCCCACCCAGATTGAAATCCCAAGTTAGTGGAAATAGCCTCAGGCTCAGGAGTCTTCAAGAAGAGGTGTAACTGAGACAACCAGGAGTCTGAAGAGAAGAGAGAGGGGGGTCCCAACAAGCCCCACCTCACCTGACCAGCAAAAGCCTGCCTGAAGTATAGACCAGGGGTATAGAGGCAGAAATCTGAAGTGCCCAGACTACCCCTTCTCCACAGACTACTCTGTGCACATCAGCATACCTCTCTGAGATTCCTGCCTTAGCCACAAACTAGAAACCCAAGGACTACAGCATTCAAAGTCAGGAACAGGCCCTTAGCTCACAACCTGAGAAATTAAGAAATAGGAAATCACAATGGGAAGCAAGGAAGCTGAGAAGGAGAAGGGGAAGGTAAAAAAATTGATCCAAGGTTATAACGTAGGTCAAGAACAACCAAACACAGAGGACAACTTGGACTCTTTACCTACACCTGAGACCACAGAAGGAAATAGGTACTGGTCTCAAGCCCAAATAGCATTCTTGGAATAGCTTAAGAAATATTTTAAAGACCAAATCAGGGAGGCAGTGACCAACTTGGAAAAAAGTTTCAGTGAAGAAAACAAATCCTTAAAAACTAAAAGGAGGGAAGCAATTGGAGAAAATACCTCCCTCAAAAGGACCTTCAAAAACTAACCAAAGACCATAATCTGATAAAAATTAAATTCAATCAAATTGAAACTCAGAACTCTATGATGCCCCAAAAGTCAATCAAACAAAATAAGATGCTTGAAAAAGAGGCTCAGAAAGGCAATGAGGAGAAGAATGCCTTAAAAAGTCGAATTTGCCAGACGGAAAAAGAATCTCAAAAGCTCACTGAGGAGATTCATTCCTTCAGAGTTAGACTGTAGCAAATGGAAGCTAGTGACTTTATGAGAAATCAAGATACTATTAAACAGATCCAAAACAAATGAAAGAATAGAAAGCAATGTGAAATATCTCATGGGAAAAACCATTGACCTGGAAAACAGATCCAGGAGAGATAATTTAAAAATTATTGGACAACCTGAAAGCCATGATCAAAGAAAGAACCTAGAAATCATCCTTAAAGAAATTCTCAAGGAAAATTGCCCTGATGTTTTAGACCCAGTGGGGGAAATAGAGGTTGAAAGAATCCATTGATCACCTCCTGAAAAAGATCCCCAAAAGAAAACTCCTAGGAATATTACAGCCAGTCTCCAGAACTCCCAGATCAAGGAGAAAATACTACAAACAGCCAGGAAGAAACAATTTCAATATTGTGGAAACACAATCAGAATAGCAAAGGACCTGGCAGCTTCTACATTGAGGGATAGAAGGGCATGGAATATGATATTCCAAAGGGCAAAAGAGCTGGGAATGAACCCAAGGGTCACCTACCCAGCAAAACTGAGTATCTTGTTTCAGGGGAAAATATGGTCATTCAGTGGAATAGAGAACTTTCAAGCATGCTTGATGAAAAAACCAGAGTAGAATAGAAAATTTGACATCCAGACCCAAGAAGCAAGAGATGCTTGAGAAGGTAATCAAGGAAAAGAAATCAAAATGAATTTATCAAAGTTCAACTATTTACATTCCTATATGGAAAAACAATAACTGTGTTTGATGAAACCTTTCTCATTATAAAAATAATTGAAGAAGGGTACATGGCATATGTTCACAGGTATACATGGATAGAGGGCACAGGTTGAATTTGATGGGAAGGGATGATTCTTTTTTTTTGGAGGGCAGCTGAGGTTGGGCGACTTGCCCGGGGTCACGTGGCTGGGTTTTTGTTTGTGTGTTGGGTGTCTGGGGCCAGATCCGTGCTTGGGTCCTTCTGGCTCCAGGGGCCAGTGCTCTGCTCGATGTTCCACCTAGCCACCCCAAGGAAGGGATGATTCTGAAGGGGTGAAGTCAAGAAGTGAGAGAGAAAAGTGGCAAGAGGAGATGGAGAGAGACAGGGTAGGGTAAACTATCTCATGTAGAAGAGGCAAGGGGAAGTAGTTGCAGGGGAGGGGAAGATCAGGAAGGCAAAAAGGCAAAAGCATATTCTCATTGAAGTTGGCTCAAGGACAGAATCACATTTATACTAAATGGAATATCTTGCCCTCACTCATTCTCCTGAGTAGGGGAAAGGGGGATGAGAGGGGGGATGATGGAGGGGAGGGCATTCTGTGGGGAGGGGAGGTTGGAAGTACCCACTATCAAAGAAGGCCAGGATCAAAGTAGGGAATGGACCAGGTTGGAGGTGACATGGGTGGGAGGGAAATATAAGCAGTCTTTTACAATATATCTACTATGGTAATGTTTTGCATAGCTATACATGTACAACACATACTGAATTGCTTATCTCCTCAGAGGGAGTGGGTGACAAGGGAGGAAGGGAATGGATCTGAAAATTGAAGTTTTAAAATTAAATGTTTCATAAGATGTCCAGGCATTGGGGCTCAGAGATTCACCTTGCCCTAATGGCAAAGTCGAAGGGGGTATGGGAGAAGATATGGGAAAGAGCAGATTGGATGAAGTGATATCTAGTGGGACTGCTATTCTGGGGTGGTTGGTAGGGAAAAATGGGGGAAAATGTAACTCATAATCTGGTGGAAATGAGTAATGTAAAAAAAATAAAAAAATAAAAATAAATAAAAAGAAAAGAAAAGAAAAGAAAAATTGGAAGAAAATGTGAAATAACTCACTGGAAAAACAACTGACCTAGAGAACAGATCCAGGAGAGATAACTTAAGATTTACTTGTCTACCAGAAATCCATGAAAATGAAAAAAGCAGCCTAGACAACATCCTCCAAGAGATTGTTAAAGAAAACTGTCCTGAACTCCTGGTATCAGAAGATAAAATAGTTATCAAAAGAATTCACTGGACTCCTCCTAAAAGAGATCCCAAATTGAAAACTCCAAGAAATATAGTAGCCGAATTCCAGAATTACAAGATTAAGGAAAAAATACTGTAAGCAGCCAAAAAGCAACAATTTAAATATCACAGAAGAACAGTTAGGATCACACAGGACCTAGCAGCTTCTACATTAAAAAATCAGAGGGATAGCAATTGGATATTTCATAGGGCAAGAGAGCTTGGATTACAACCAAGGATTAACTAACTGGCAAAATTGAGCATAATCTTTCAGGCAAGGAGATGGTCATTTAATGAAATAAGGGACTTCCATATTTTCCTGATGAAAAAATCAGAGCTCAATGGCATATTTGATCTCCAATTATGAGACTCAAGAAACACATGAAAAGATAAACAAGGAAAACACAGACTCACACATACATACGTGCACACACCCACACTCATACAAACATGCTCATTATTTGGGATGAAACAAGAGCAAAATGTTCACATCCCTATATAAGGATCTGATAACTGTCAATACTGAAATTTTTATAATTATCATGACCTTCAAAAGGGTTATACATAGATAGAGTGTGTGGGTATAAATGAACTAACCTGAAGATTAAAAAAAAAAAACTTATTAAGGGTATCTGAGGGACTGTAATGGGATAAAAGGATGAGATACAAAAAGGTAAAATATGCCATTTGAAGAGGCATAAAAACACACTATAGTAGAGGGGAAAGAAAGAGGGAGAGGAACAACATTTAATCACTATTATCACTGGTTCTGGTTCAAAGAGGGATCAACTTAATCAGTAAAGTTTAAGATTCTAATGTGAATAGAAACATAATTTCATTAAATAGAGGAAAAGGGGGGAGGGAGAAGAGCACTGTTTGAAATTTACTCTCATTGGTTTGGTGTCAAATGGGGAGTAAATTACTCTGATAAGTATACAAACTTATTGTTTCCCATAGGTAGAAGGACAGTGAGGGAGGGATAAAAAGGAGGAGTCTAAACGGGGGGATAAGAGGGGAGGGAAATAGTAGTAAGGGGAGAGAGTAGGGTAAGAAGGGGGATCACTGGGGGGAAACACTGAGGGAGGGGGTAGTCAAAAGAGAAAACTTCAAGGAGGGGAAGGGAGAAGAAAGAAACAAAACATAAGCAGGGAAGGGAAAAGGATGGAGGGGAAGAGACAGGTAGTCATCATTACCGTGATTGTGAATGGGATGAACTCTACCATAAAACAGAGGCAGATAGCAAAATGGATTAAAAACATAATCCTACAATATGCTGTCTACAAGAAACATATATGAAACAAAAGGATACCCACAGGGTAAAGGTAGAAGGTTGGAGTAAAATTTATTATGCCCTCAGCTAAAGTAAAACAAAAGCAGGGGTAGCAATCCTTATCCCAGATAAAGCAAAAGCAAAAATGGATCTAATTAAAAGGGATAATGAAGCAAACTATATCCTGCTAAAAGGCACCATCGAAAATAAAGCAATATCATTACTTAACATATATGCACCAAGTGGTATAGCATCCAAATTCCTAGAGGAGAAGTTAAAGGAATTAGAGGAAGAAATAGATAGCAAATTTATACTAGTGGGGGACCTTAATCTCCCTCTTTCTGAACTTGATAAATCTAACCTCAAAATAAACAAGAAAGAAGTTAAGAAGGAGATTAGAATTTTAGAGAGACTAGATTTGATAGAACTCTGGAGAAAACTGAATGGGGATAAAAAGGAATTAACTTTCTTCTCAGCAGTTCATGGTACATACTCAAAAATAGACCATGTACTAGGGCATAAAAACCTCACAATTCAGTGCAGAAAGGCAGAAATATTAAATGCATCATTCTCAGATCATGATGCAATAAAAAGTATATGCAATAAAGTGCCATTGAAAGATAGACTAAAAACGAATTGGAAATTAAACAATTTAATCCTAAAGAATGAGTGGGACAAACAAGAAATTATAGAAACAATCAATAATTTCATTCAAGAAAATGATAATAATGACACAACATATCAAAATTTGTGGGATTCATTAAAGGCATTTCTTAGGGGCAGTTTTAGATCCCTGAGTGCATACATTAATAAATTAGAGAAAAGGGAGGTCTATGAATTGGACATGCAATTGAAAGGCTAGAAAAAGAACAAATTGTAAATCCCCATTTCAGTACTAAATTAGAAATAATAAAACCAAAGGAGAGACTAAGAAAAATTGAAATTAAGAACACTATTTAATTAGTAAATAAAACTAAGAGCTGGCTTTACGAAAAAAACAATAAAATTGATAGACCCCTAGTCAATATAATAAAAAAAAGAAAGAAGAAAACCAAATTATGAGTATCAAAAATGAAAAGGGTGAATCTACATCCAATAAAGGGGAAATCAAAACAATAATGAGGAATTATTTTTCCCAATTGTTTGCACATAAATATGAAAATCTTAGTGAAATGGATGAATATTTACAAAAATACAAGTTGCCCAGATTAAATGAAGAGGAAGTGAATTACCTAAATAACCCCATCTCAGAAAAAGAAATCAAACAAGCCATCAATGAAATCCCTAGGAAAAATTCCCGAGGGACAGATGTGTTTATTAATGAATTCTATCAAATATTTAAAGAACATTTGATTGCAATACTCTACAAACTATTTGGGAAAATTAGTGAAGAAGGAGACCTACCAAATTCTTTTTATGACACAAATATGGTACTGATACCTAAATCAGGAAGAGATAAAACAGAAAGAAAATTATAGACCAATTACCCTCATGAATCTAGATGCAAAAAATTTAAACAAATATTAACTAAAAGAGTACAGCAACTTATCACAAGAATAATACACTTTGATCGGGTAGGGTTTATTTCAGGAATGGAATGATGGTTCAATATTAGGAAAACCATCATTATAATTGATCATATCAACAATAAAACTAGCAGAAACCACATGATTATCTCAACAGATGCAGAAAAGGGTTTTGACAAAGTACAACATCCATTCTATTAAAAACACTAGAAAGTCTAGGAATAAATGGAGCCTTCCTTAAAATAGTAGATAGCATCTATTTTAAGCCATCAGTAAGTATTATATACAATGGGGTTAAACTAGAAGCATTTCCAATAAGATCAGGAGTGAAACAAGGGTGTACACTATCACCCCTCTTATTCAATCTGTTACTAGAAACGTTAGCAGTAGCAATTAGAGAAGAAAAAGGAATCAAAGGAATCAAATTAGGCAAAGAAGAGACCAAACTATCAGTCTTTGCAGATGATATGATGATATACTTAGAGATTCCTAGAAAATCAAGTAAAAAACTACTTGAGATGATAAATTTGGCAAAGTTTCAGGATATAAAATAAACCCACATAAATCCTCAGCATTCATATATATCTCTAATGAAATTGAACAGCAAAAGAGAGAAAGAGAAATCCCATTTAAAGTCACTGTAGACATTATAAAATATTTAAGAATCTATCTGACAAAAGAAACCCAGGACCTATATGATCAAAACTACAAAACACTTCTCACACAAATAAAGACAGATCTAACTAATTGGAAAAATATCAATTACTTATGCCTGGGTTGAGCTAATATAATAAAAATGACAATATTACCAAAACTAAATTATATATTTAGTGCCATACCAATCAATTTACAAAAAAACTACTTCATATAATTAGACAAAATAGCAACAAAATTTATTTGGAATAACAAATGGTCTAGAATATCAAGGGAATTAATGAAAAGAAATGCTAGGGAAGGTGGACTAGCTATGCCAGATTTTAATCTATATTATACAGCAGCAGTCATCAAAACTGCTTGGTACTCGCTGAGGAGTAGAGTAGTGGATCAATGGAATAGATTGGGTGCACGAGATCCAGCAATTAATGAGTATAATAATCTATTGTTTGATAAACCCAAAGACCCAAGTTTTGGGGATAAGAATGCACTACTTGACAAAAACTGCTGGGAAAACTGGAATACAGTATGGCAGAAACTTGGCATAGACCATTATCTAACACCATATACCAAAATCAAGTCTAAATGGGTGCATGATCTAGGTATAAAGGATGATATTGTAAGCAATGTGGGCAAGCAAGGAATAGTTTACTGTCAGATTTGTGGAGAGGAAAAGACTTTAAGACCAAACAAGAATTAGAGAGCATTATAAAATGCAAAACGGATAATTTTGATTATATCAAATTGAAAAGCTTCTGTACAAACAAAGCCAATGTAACCAAGATCAAGAGGGAGATGGGAAATTGGGAAAGAATTTTTACAACCTATGCCTCTGATAAAGGACTAATTTCTAAAATATACAGAGCATTGAGTCAAATCTATAAGACTTCAAGTCATTCCCCAATTGATAAATGGTCAAAGGATATGAACAGTCAGTTTTCAGAGAAAGAAATTAAAGATATCTATAAGCATATGAAAAAATACTCTAAATCACTATTAATTAGAAAAATGCAAATCAAAACAACTCTGAGGTACAACATCTCTCCAGTCAGATTGGCTAAGATGATAAGACAGGAAAGTGACAAATTCTGGAGTGGATGTGGGCAAATTGAAACACTATTACATTGCTGGTAGAGTTGTGAACTTATCTAACCATTCTGGAGAGCAATCCGGAATTATGCCCAAAGGGTTATAAATAATTTCATAAAATTTTACCCATCAATACCTCTTCTAGGGTTATATCACAAAGAGATCACAGAAGTGTGAGGAAGACCCATATGTACAAAAATATTTATAGCAACTCTTTTCATGGTTGCAAAGAATTGGAAATTAAGGGGGCACCCATCAATTGGGGAATGGCTAAACAAGTTGAGGTATATGCATGTAATTGAATACTATTGTGTTATAATTAACGAGGAGGAGACGATTTTCCTATTTACCTGGAGAGGCTTATACAAACTGATGATGAGTGAGAAGAATAGAACTAGGAGAAATTTGTATACAATTACAGACACAACATATGTGTGATGACCAACTTGGACAGACTGGACTCTTATCAGCAATGCTGTGATATAAGTCAATCCCAAAAGACTCATGAAGGAGAGAGATGCCTATGTCCAGAGAAATAACTAGAAAGAACTGAGCTTGAATCCCGATGGAAGAAAACTAATTGATCTTTTTCTTTTCATTGTTGGGTTTGATGTCTTCTTTACCATTTTTCATCACACCTAATACAATATGCCTTTGTAATTTAACTAATGTCTATTGTCAAAGTATTTGCAGATCCTATACTGGACCATATGCTGTCATAGGGGGTGGGGTGAGGGAGGGAAGGGAAATTTGAAACTCAAGGAAGTATGGAATTGAATCTTGTAAACAAAAATAAACAAATGAATTAAAAATAAATTTAAAAAATAAATTTAAAAATTAGAAATGTAAAAAAAAAGATTTGAAGAAATGGAAGCTTATGACTTCATGAGAAATCACAATACAATTAAATAGATCCAAATAAATGAAAAAAAAAAGCAATGTGAAATATCTCATTGGAAAAACCACTGACCTGGAAAATAGATCCAGGAGATATAATTTAAAAATTATTGGACTAGGTGCGGCTAGCTGCTGCAGTAAGTAAGAACACCAGCACTGGAGTCAGGAGGACTAGGGATAAGTTCTGGCCTCAGAAAATTAGCACCCACACATAAAAATGACCAGCCGTGTAACCTAGAGCAAGTTACTTAACCCCAATTGCTTTAAAAAAAAGAAATGTTGGACTACATGAAAGCGATGATCAAAAAAAGAACTTAGAAATCATCCTTCAAGATGCTCTCAAGGAAAATTGCCCTGATGTTTTAGAACCATCGGGGGAAATAGAGGTTGAAATAATCCACCAAACACCTCCTGAAAAAGACCCCAAAAAGAAAACTCCTAAAAATATTATAGCCAAGTTCTGGAATTCCCAGATCAAGGAGAAAATATTACAAGCAGCTAGGAAGAAACAATTTGAATTTTGTGGAAGCACAATCAGGATAACACAGGATCTGGCAGCTTCTACACTGAGGGATTGAAGGGCTTGGATTTTGATAATCAGGAGGTCAAACGAGCTGGGATTAAAACAACAATCACCTACCCAGAAAAACTGAGTACCATGTTTCAGGGGAAAATATGGTCATTCAGTAGAATAGAGGACTTTCAAGCATTCTTGATGAAAAAAAAAAGCAGAGTTGAATAGAAAATTTGACATTCAGATACAAGAAGCAAGAGAAGCATGAGAAGGTAAACAGGGAAGAGAAATCAAAAGGAACTTATCAAATTTGAACTATTTACATCCCTACATGGAAAAAAAAACAATAATTGTAACTGATGAAACTTTTCTCATTATAAGAATAGTTGAAGGGAATAGAAATGTGTGTGTATGTATACATATATATATATATATATATATATATATATATATATATATATATATGAGGGTATATGGGCATATGAAAACATATGTGAATGTATGTATATATGTGTGCATGTATACATAGATAGAGGTCACAAGACCAAATTAATAGTAAAGTACGATACATAAAAGGTGAAATTAAGAGGTGAGAGAGTAATGTAATGAGAGGAGATGGGGAGAGACAGAATTGGGTAAATTATCTCACGTAGAAGAGGCAAGGGAAAATGGTCATAATGGAGGGGAAGAACAGGAAGGCAAAACAGAATTGGTCAATCTTATTCCCTTTGAATTTGTCTTAGGGAGAGTATGAGAAACACACTAAATAAGGTAGCTCACCCTACAGAATAATAGTAGGGGTGGGGATTAGAAGGGTCTGATGGAGTGGAGGGCAGGTTGGGGGGAGGCAAATTGGAAGCACACACTTTTGAAAAGAGACAGGGTCACAGTAGAGAATGTAACAAGTGGGAAGTGTCAGAGGATGGAGGGAAATACAGAAAGTCTTTACAATATATGCACTATAGGAATGTTTTGCATAATTGTACATGTGCAACTTATATTGAATCGTTTATCTTTCCAATGAGGGTGGGTGACAAGGGAGGAAGCGAAAGTATCTGAAATTCAAACTCTTAAAATCAAATGTTTATATATATATATATATATATATATATATATATATATATATATATATATATATATAGTTATTATCATTTTACATGTAACTGGGAAGTGAGTTATGAAGGCACTGGGACATAGAGATCTACCATGCCCTAACAGAATGTCAGAGGGGGAGATGGGAGAAGATATGGGAGAGAGCAGACTGGGGGAGTGAATATTCCGTGGGATCGCTGTTTTGGGGTGGTGGGTAGGGAAAAATGGGGAGAAAATTTGTAGCTCAAAATCTTGTGGAAATGAATGATCTAAACTAAAAAAAAAAATAAAAAGAGAGAAATAAATGGAAACTGGTATAAAAATATATGCCCCTATACCACAGGAGTTATTCTTCTCTGAACAACCCATACACACTCTTCCAGGACCACTCTTCCACCTTTGGTATGTATCTTCACCAAATTTTCACTCGTGACTTCAAGAATGTGTAGCATGTGTAATGGCTATATCCTGGTAAACTCTTTTGATAGATAAAAGTAGATTGAGGGTAATCAATAAGTCTCTAACCTGTTGCTAAATTACAGTGAATGTCTACCCCAAGCATATGAAAAATTTCCCCAGCAAAATGGGCTCATGATAACAATTTGATTCAAAGACAATTAAGCAATTGAAGCTGGCATTGTGAAGAGCTAAGAGCTTGGCCAAGCAATGAAGATGCCAAAGTCATTCACTATATATTCACAAGGTCATTGCCATTCATCTTGCCTTTTGTCCAACCACAGAGCTTTGGTGACTCAAAAAGAGAATGAGAGGGTGGCTAGGTGACGCAGTGAGTCAAGCACTGGCCCTGTAGTCAGGAGCACCTGAGTTTGGATCCAGTCTCAAATACTTAACACACACACACACACACACAAAACTAGTTGTGTGACCCTGGGCAAGTTACTTAACCCCAACTGCCCTCCAAAAAAGCAAAAGAAAAAGAGAGAGAGAATGAGGTTGGTGACTTTGTGCAACTCTGGCACACTTAAATCCAATTCACACAGAAGTCAAGTAGTCACCTGTGATGTCATTGGTCCTCTTCAAAAGTGAAGGACAAAACAAGATATGAATGTAATTATATATTGCTCTGCTGTAAAAATTATATATGTGATGAATACAGAGAAGCAGGGAAAGGTCAATTTGTACTAAAAGAAAATGATGTAAACAAAGTCAAGGTAACATACAGAATAACTACAGCAATGTAAATAGAAAGAACAACTGTGCAGACACATATTGAAAGTGAATGTCTCAAAATTATAAGATCAAGCATGACTCTATTGAAAATATGAGAGAATAACATAACTACTCCAATGAAATATATGAGAGAATACACCCAACCTGACACTTCTTGGAAATGGGAGGTTCACAGTTATTTCACATCACACATATTTTCCAACTTTTTCAATGTGTTAATCTGTTGTGTTTATTTTTTTCTCTTTAAAAAATTTTTATTTGTGGGGTGGCTAAGTGGTGCAGTGAATAGAGCACCTGGATCTCAGTTCATAAGCACCTGAGTTCAAATCTGACCTCAGACACTTAACATAAACCTAGCCATGAGACCTTGGGCAAGTCACTTAAACCCAATTGCCCTCCAAAAAGCAAAAAAAAAAAAAACAAAACAAAAAAACACACTATTTGTTATACAGAATATCTATCTGGAGAGAGGAAAAGAAAAAATAACACCTTCTACCAATGTAGATCACAACTGCAGTGTCAGTGCTATGTCAAGAGTTCACTGAGGGTCAGGGAGGCTAAATTATTAACTTGTCAGATAGAAAGGAAATGTCAGATGTAGATTTTGAAAACAATTTTTTCTGAGTCTAAATATGATATATCTCTACCATGTCTGTGGCATTTCATTACAATTATTATTATTATATTTTTAAACAAATGCTTTATTAACTTCTGTTTTACATCATTCATTTCCGCCAGATTTTGAGTTGCAATCATTTTCCCCCCATTATTCCCCTACCCAACCTCCCAGAAGAGCAGTCCCACAAGATATCGATTCCTCCAATCTGCTCTCTCCCATACCTTCTCCCATACCCCCATCGATTTTTCCATTAGAGGAAGGTGAATCTTTGTGTCCCAATGCCTGCACATCTTATCTCCCTATTACAAGCAAAAGAGTATTAATATTAGTATATATATATATATACATATATATATATATATGTATATATATATATATATATATTTGAAACATTTAATGTTAAGACCTCGAATTTCAGATCCATTTCCTTCCTCCCTTGTCACCCATTCCCTCTTGGGAGATAAGTAATTCAGTACATGTTGTACATGTCTGGCTATGCAAAACATTATCATAGTAGATATATTGTACAAGGCTGCTTATAATTCCCTCCCACTCATCCCACCCCCTACCTGGTCCATTCCCTACATGATCCTGTCCCTCTTCTATAGTGGGTACTTCCAACCTCCCCTCACCCCAAGGATGCCTTCCCATCCATCATCCCTCCTCTCATCCCCCTTCCCCCTATCCTGCTGCAGGTTGAGATATCCCATTTAGTATGTATGTCATTCTCTCGATGAACCAAATTCAATGTGAATGTGGTTTTGCCTTTTTAGCCTTCCTATTCTCCCCCTCCCTTGCAACCACTTCCCCTTGCTTCTTCTACTTGGGGTAGTTTACCCTACCCTGTCTCTCCCCATCTCCTCTTGCCACTTTCCTCTCTCACCTCATAGTATCATCCCTTGAGTATTCTCCCTTCCCAACAAATTCAACCTATGCCCTATATCCATATATAACTGTAACCATATACACACACATTCACATATGTATTCATATGACCTCACCCCCTTCTTCCATTATTTTTATAGTAAGAAATATATCATCAGTCACAATTATTGCTTTTCCATATAGGAATGTAAATAGTTCAACTTTGATAAGTTCCTTTTGATTTCTTTTCACTGATTACTTTCTCAGGCATCTCTTCCTTCTTGTGTCTGGATGTCAAATTTTCTATTCAATTCTGGTTTTTTCCTCAAGAATGCTTGAAAGTCCTCTATTCCACTGAATGACCATATTTTCCCATGAAACAAAATACTCAGTTTTGCTGGGTAGGTGACCCTTGGGTTCATTCCAAGTTCTTTTAGCCCTCTGGAATATAATATTCCATGCCCTTCGATCCCTCAGTGTAGAAGCTGCCAGGTCCTGGGCTATTCTGATTGTGTTTCCAAAATATTGAAATTGTTTCTTCCTGGCTGCTTGTAGTATTTTCTCCTTGATCTGGGGATTCTGGAACCTGGCTATAATATTCCTGGGAGTTTTCTTTTTGGGATGTTTTTCAGGAGGTGATCGGTGGATTCTTTCAACCTCTATTTTGCCCTCTGGATCTAAAACATCAGGGCAGTTTTCCTTGAGAATTTCTTGAAGGGTGATTTCTAGGTTCTTTCTTTGATCATGGCTTTCAGGTAGTCCAATAATTTTTAAATTGTCTCTCCTGGATCTATTTTCCAGGTCAGTGGTTTTTCCCATGAGATATTTCACATTGCCTTCTAATCTTTCATTTGTTTGGATCTGCTTAACAGCATCTTGATTTCTCATAAAGTCATTAGCTTCCATTTGCTCCAGTCTAACTCTAAAGGAATGAATCTCCTCAGTGAACTTTTGATATTCTTTTTCCATCTGGCAAATTCGACTTTTTAAGGCATTCTTCTCCTCATTGCCCTTTTGGGCCTCCTTTGACACTTGAGTTAGTCTATTTTTTAAGGTGTTGTTTTCCTCAGTCAGGCTGTTGACCCTCATTTCATACTTTTCCTGCATCCTTCTCATTTCTCTTTCCAATTTTTCCTCCACTTCTCTTATTCGATTTTTAAAGTCCTTCTTAAGGTCCTCTATGGCCTACAACCTGCTCATGTTTTCCCCTGGGGCTTTTGGAGCAGGCTTCTGACCTCACAGTCCTTTTCCCACTCTATGCCCCCAAAATAGGAGTCTAGGGTTGCATTTTTCTGTTTCCTTTGCCTTGGCATGTTGCTACTTAATTGCTTGACTTTTGGGCTTGTTGCCACACTATGGCTTTAAGGCCAGATAGAGGAATTTTCATCCCAAACATGTGTGGGGCAACTTCTGTTTCTGGCAAGCTGTAAACCCACCCACAACTTCCACCCTAGATCACAATCCAGATCCAGGGAGGTTAAAGCAAGAGCGATTACCCCCCAAGACCGATAGCTGGATCTCCCTACAGTTAGCATGCAGGCTGGGAGCTGGAGCTACCTCTGTAAACTACAAAATGGAGTGTCTCCCCAGTGGCTTCTAGCCCTCAGGGGAGGAAGCTCACGAATTCCCCAAATACAGGTCCCACAGTCCATAGGACACTAACCTCTTACTTTGTCCTAGGCATGTCTATGTTGATAATTCTGGAGTCGCCACAGCTCCTGGTGTTCTGGGGTTCCTACAGCCAGCTGCTGGCCCTGCTGCCCTGGGGCTAAAACCTCGGCTCTCTCGGACCTGGGCTCGGCTCCGCTCCTGTGCTCTGTGCTATCCAAGCTGCCAGGTCCCAGACTGCTTCGCTGGTCCTTCCTGCAGGGCTGCTGGGCTGTTCTTTGCGGGAGGTTAGCTTTTCTGTGTCGTTCTGTGGGTGCTGGGGCTCCAGAAGTTGTTCAGAGTCCCCTTTTACATAGTTTGGGGGGAAACTGGGGGCAGAGTGGCTTGGATGAGCTGTTTCTACTCTGCCATCTTGGCTCCGCCCCCCTACATTTATTATTATTTGACCTTGACTTATTTTAGTCCAATTTTTTCCCACAAAATTATAGAACCTTATAGTCTTACAGATTGCTAGTAGCCATCCAGCCCAATCCATGTAGGAAAGGAATACACAATGAATGGTCTTCAAACTTAAAGACCTCTATTGAAGGGGAATTAATTACCTCTCAAGAATGTTTATTTCACTTCCTAAAGTTCAGTTAGAAAGGTAGTTTTTCTTGTTTGTTTCTTTGTCCTTGATATCAAACTATTTTTTCACTACTTCTACTTACTTTTACTAGTTTTACTCTCTTTTGCCAAAGATAGTTTAATGCCTTCTTCATTTGGCAAATTTTGGTTACCTAAAGAGAGTAAATACATCATTGTGAGGTTTGCTTTTTGTTAGGCCTTAGCTGGACAGAAGTGACTCCATGTTTGGTCACTGATCAACTTCTTTACTAGGAAGTACTGGGCTTGGAATCAGAAAGACTCATCTTCAAATCTGGCCTCAGACACTTTCTTATTACCCTGGCCAAGGCATTTAACTCTTTGCCTCAATTTTCCATTTGTAAAATGAGAAGGAAATGGCAAACCAAGACATCTTTGTTGAGAAAATATGATCATGAAGAGTCAGATATGACTGAAAAAATGACTGAATTGACTGACACTAAGAAGTTTGAATGTATACAACCCCTGACTTGGTCAGCTATGTTTAGGGTTAGGAACACACTACCAAACTATAGGCTTAGCAAACTTTACTAATCACAGCATCCATTGGATCAATAAAGTTCACAGTCTAGGCCTTCCACTGATTGATTGCTCTTAAAGTGTCCCTTACACTCAGTGCCTGGGAATCTAATGAGTAACAACAGTCAGATATAAGGATAGCTACTAAGGAGATCTAGGCTCTCAATCAGAGTATGAATCCTGATATATGCCTAAGATATTGTTGATGTATGCTCTTTTGTCTGAAGGCAAAGGAAACACATACACTTGCCACATAAATGCCTGGGAATAATAAACTTTCTTAGTCAGGATTCTCAAAGAGTTTATGTTCTTTATCAGTATCCCCACATCCATTTTCCTCTCATAATCATGGCCTTAGTCTTTGTTTTTAGGTTAAATTACCCCAATTATATCAAATGATTTTCATGTGGCATTGACTCTTTTTTCCTTCCTTCCTACCTTCCTTCCTTCCTTTTTTTTTTCTTTCTTTCTTTCTCTCCCACCCACCCACCACTGTATTCATAAAATTCAAAAATTTCTTTTGTTCCTCCAATTATTACCATTAAGTACAAGCATATAAAATACCACCACCCTTCTTCACATCTCAGTCTTTGTATGATTCTCTGCCTGCTTCTTTTTCGTTCCTGGACTTCATCCTTCATAAAATTATGCTATGAGCTTAGACATGGAGCTCAATAACCTTATTTATCTCATCACTTTTAAGGTGCTTCATATGTAATGCACTTTTTCTATCAACTGACAACAAGCATAATAGGAGCTGGTTTTGTTTTTGTTTTGTTTTGTTTTTGTTTTTGTTTTTGTTTTTTTAATTCTCCGAATTGTGAAGGAGGACATAGAGCATTTTGTTTCATCTCCCTCAATTTGGGTGAAATGGCAAGTTTGAAAATACAATTGTTACCTGCCAATCTCAGAAGAAAAGAGCACATTGATTGACCATTTAGGGGATGTTGGATATTGGCCCAAAATAAGTACCTTGTTACACACAAATTATTCTAAATATTGCCCTTTAGAATTCCTGCCTAAGTCCTATAGCAGGGAGGTTTTCTGAAATAACTATGGTATTTGATTGATTTTTTTTAAATATGATTAAAAGACTATTCTAAAATAAGGAATTAAAGACTCTATACCCTTCACAATAAAAAAATTCAACTGGCCTAGTTTTATGGCTCCCACCATCCCAATAAAAAAATAAAACCTATTTCTTTAGGATTAAAAAATCTCCTTCAAACTGGGGGTAAAAAAATGAGACAGAAAAAAAAAAAGAAAGACATGTAAGTTGTTTGAACTTATATGTTCTAACTTACAAGTTGTCAGGCAATTTGTCTCAAAACAAATGACGAAAATTCCTGCATAAAACAAATTACAATAAGTTAGCATGAGTTAGAGGAAAATGTAATAGAGTTAGAATTATAGTAACTGTGTTCAGTTATTGCCCTTTTTAATTTCTAAATTTAATTTATTCCATTAATTTATTAAAACTTTTTCTCTTTTCTTAAAATTTAGTATTTAAATTTTCCCCAGTTACATATTAAAACAACCTTTAACATTTTTTAAACTTTGAGTTCCATATTCTCTCCCTCACTCCCTCCCTAAACCTCTTTATAGCAATTCAATATAGATTTTACATGTGTATTCATGCAAAACATTTCCCTACTAGTCATATTTTGAAAGAAAATAAAGACCACCTCCAAAAAATTCTCAAGAAAAATAAAGTTAAAAAAAAGTATGTTTCACTGGCTGAGGTGTTGTGCTGTGGAGAAGAGAGGTGCAGTTGTAGGAGCCAGAGAGAGTGATTCTCACCTTTTTGAAACCAATATCATGCTGACACACCTGGGAAAAAGGAGCTTTTTCCATGTCCGACCAGGAAGCCAAGTCTTCTGCTGAGGACTTAGGAGAAAAGAAAGAAGGAGCATACATTAAACTTAAAGTCACTAAGCAGGACTGCAGTGAAATTCACTTCAAGGGGAAAATAACACATCTCAAGAAAATCAGAGAATTGTACTGTCAAAGACAGGGTGTTCCAATGAACTCACTCAGGTTTCTCTTTCCAGGTCAGAAAATTGCAGATAATCTTACTCTAAAAGAGTGGGGCATGGAGGAAGAATATGTGATTGAAGTTTGCCAGGAACAGATGGGGGTCATTTAGAAGTTTAGATCATCTGTTTCCCCCCCAATCCCTCCACCCCCCACGACCCCCCCTCCCGTAATCCTTTTTTTTTTTTTTGGAGGGCAATTGGGGTTAAGTAACTTGCCCAAGGTCACACGGCTAGGTTTTTTTGTTTGTGTATGCGTTAAGTGTCTGAGGCTGGATCAGAACTCAGGTCCTTCTGACTCCAGGGCCAACACTCTACTCACTGTGCCACCTAGCCGCCCCAATCCTTTTTTTTTTTAATTTTTAAACAAGTTCTTTTATAATATGGTATTTTCTTTTTTTCTTTTTTTTACTTTAACATCTGTTTTTAAAATTTTAATTTCCAGATTCTTTCCCTTTTTCCCTCCTCACCTACCCCAACTTGGAAGATAATCAATTCAATATAGGTTGTACATGTATAGTTACACAAAACATTTCCATAGTAGATATAATGTGAAAGACAAACTGTATTTCCCTCCATCCTATACAACCCCCCAGTTATTCTATTTTCTACTTTTACCCTATCCCTTTTCAAAAGTGTGTGCTTCTAACTAGCCTGTCCCCCAATCTTCACTCCCTTCTATCATCCCCCCTCTAATTCCCTTCTCCCATATTTTTCTGTATGGCAAGATACTCAATTAAGTCTGTATGTTATGCCCTCCTTAAGCCAAATTCAGTGCAAGTATGATTGACCCATTCCCTTTCACCTTCCTCTTCTTCTCCTCCTTTGTAACAGTTTTGTCTTGCCACTTTTACAAGAGATAATTTACCCCATTCAGTCTCTATCTCCTCTCATTATATTCCTTTCAAATTTATTTTTTTATTTATTTTCCTATTTATCTCATAATGTGCCCTCCTTCTATGTCTACATGTACACATGTATACACCCACAGACATATGTATTTTTATACTCATATAACCTCCTATATAATCATATATGTATATATTTTTGTAGGTATGTATGTATAAATATACATCCCCTTCAACTCTCCTCATACTGAGAAAAGTCTCATGAGTTACATTTATTGTTTTTTCCATGTAGGAATGTAAATAGTTCAACTTTAATAAGTTCCTTATGATTTCTTTTTTTTCCTGTTTACCTTCTCATGTTTCTCTTGCTTCTTGCATTTAAAAGTCAAATTTTCTCTTCAGCTCTGTTTTTTTATCAATAGTGCTTCAAAGTCCTCTTTTTCTTTGAATACCTTTATTTCCCCCTGAAACATTATACTCAGCTTTGCTGGGTAGGTGATTATTAGTTTTCATCTGGTCTCCTTCGACCTCCATGATATCTTATTTCTAGCCCTTTTATCCCTTAATGTAGAAGCTGCTAGATCTTGTGTTATCTTGATTGCATTGCCACAATACTCAATTTGTTTCTTACTGGCTGTTTGTAATGTTTTCTCCTTGACATGGGAATGCAGGAATTTGGTTCCAATATTCCTAGCTTTTTTTTTTTTTTGGTTAATTTTTGAAGTGGCAATCAGTGAATTATTTCAATTTCTATTTTGCCCTTTGTTTCTAGGATATCAGGACAATTTTCCTTGAGAAGTTCTTAAAGGATGATTTCTGGGTTCTTTTTTAGATCATAGCTTTCAGGTAGTACATAATTTTTAAATTATCTCATTTGCATCTATTTTCCAGGTCAGTGGTTTTTCCCATGAGGTATTTCACATCACCTTCTATTCTTTCATTTGTTTTGATCTGTTTTATAGTATCTTGATTTCTAATAAAGTCATTAGCTTCCATTTACTCCAATCTAATTTTGAAGGAATTATTCTCTTCAGTGAATTTTGAAATTCCTTTTCCATCTGGGCAATTTGGCTTTTTAAAGTATTCTTCTCATTGGCTTTTTGATCCACTAGAGTTAGTCTATTTTTAAGATGTTATTTTCTTCAGTATTTTCGGGGTCTCCTTTAGCAGGCTGTTGACTTGCTTTTCATGATTTTCTTGCATCATTTTCATTTCTCTCCCCAATTTTTCCTCCACTTCCTTTACTTGATTTTCAAAATCCTTCTTTATCTCCTTTATGGCCTGTAACCAATTCATATTTTTCTTGGAAGTTTTTATTCTGGAGTTTTACCTGTGTTGACTCCTCCTGGTTCCATGTTGTGTTCCTTTTTGCACCCCGCCCCAAAATAAAAAAAGAAAATGAAAAAGAAAAAAAGCATACTCTGCTTGCTCATCTTGCCAGCAATTACTTGACTTTGGAGCTCTTTGCTACAGTAGAACTCTGCTTCCAGAGAGGAGAGCTTTGTCCTAAATCACTGGGGTTTTGCTCTTCTCTCATCCAGTTCCAACAGTTGTACAATTCACCTTTTCCTTTTCCTTTGGTGTTTGTGGGTTGAAAAGTTTGGAAACCACAACGACTGCCAGACATTCGGTCCCCTGGGTTCTGCTCTGGCCCCAGGCTATGTAGCCAGTCTGTGCCAACATGGCCTGCATGGGACTGCACTCTGCTCCAAACTTGGTGCAATAGACTCTCCCTGCAGTCTGCAGACTTCCTTCTGAGGGAGATTTGCTTCACTCTGTAATTTTTTGAGTTCTGTATCTCTAAATTTTGTTTAGAGTCATTTTTATATGTATTGAAGGTGATTGGCAGATGAGTTCAAGGAAGTTCCTGCTTTTACTCTTCCATCTTGGATCTGCCCCCTCAGGTTTTTAGAAAAAAAAAAAAAGAAAACAAAAAAATGGAAATGCTTCACTTACATCTGCATTCAGACTATAGTTCTTACTCTAGATGAGGAAAGCATTTTCCATCATGAGTCTTTGGGAATCGTCTTAGATCATTGTATTGCTTAATCAAGAAGCAAGTCTATCATAGTTGAAAATTGCACAATGTTTCTGTTACTAGGTGTAATCTTCTCTTGGCTCTACTCACTCAGAATCAGTTGATGCAATTTTTTCGGATTTTTCTAAAATCTGCCAGCTCATCATTTCTTATAGCACAATATTATTTTATTACATGTATATACCACATCTTGTTTAGCCATTCCCCAATTAGAATTTCCAATTTTTTGCCATTGCAAACAGAGATGTTATAAACATTCTTTTTTCTTCATGTGGGTCATTTTCTCTTTTTTGTGATGTATTTGAGATACAGACTTAACAGTGATATTGCTGGAACAAAGAGTATGCATAGTTTTATAGTCCTTTGGGTATAGTTACAAAGTGCTCTCTAGAACAGTTGGATCAATTCACAACTCCACCAACAATGCATTTGTGGTTCAATTTTCTCACATGTCCAACATTTATCATTTTCTTTTTCTTTTCATATCAGCCAATCTGATAGGTTTGAATTATTACCTCAGGATTTCTTTAATTTGCATTACTCTAATCCACAGTGATTTAAAGCATTGTTGTAGTTCTGTAGATAGGTTTAATTTATTCATATGTAAACTATCTATCTATCTATCTATCTATCTATCTATCTATCTATCTATCTATCTATATCTATATCTATGTCTATATCCTTTTACCATTTATCAATTGGGGAATAACTTATATCCTTATATATTTAAGTTGTCTGTACATTTGAGAAGTGAACACTTTGACTGAAAATTGTTTCCCATCTCTGCTTTTAGTCTTGGTTGCATTGACTTTGTGGAAATTTTTTTTAATTAAATGTAATCAAAATTACCTATTTTACATTTCATAATTTTCTCTATCTCTTCTTTGTTCATAAATTCTTCCCTTCCCCATAGATTTGATTTGTAAACTATTCCTTGCTCTCCTAATTTGCTTATAGTACCACCCTTTATGTCTAAATAATATATCATTTTTTTTGCTCTTTGGAGGGGGAAAGGTAGGACAATTGGGGTTAAGTGACTTGCCAAGGTCACATGCTAGTTTTGTGTTAAGTGTCTGAGGCTGGATTTGAACTCATGTCCTCCTGAATCCAGGGCTGGTGCTCTATTCACCATGAAACCTCCCTCGTGTACCCATTTTGACCTTATCTTGGTATATGGTGTAAAATGTTGGACTATGCCTGGTTTCTGCCAAACTATTTTCACAGACATTTTTGTCAAACAGTGGGATCTTCTCCCAGAAACTAGTGTCTCCGGGCTTAACACAGAGTGGATAACTATAGTTACTGACTCCTGTGTCTTGTCTACCTAAACTATTCCATTGATCCATCATATTATTTCTTAGGCTCTACCAAATAGTTTTGATGATTTCCACTTTATAATCGATCTGGTATGATTAGTCCATCTTACTTTGAATTATTTCCCTTAATTCCCTTGATATCATGAATTTTTTTTTCTCTTCCAGATGAATTTTGTTATTATTTTGTTTTTCCAGATGAATTTTGTTATTTTTTTCTAGCTCTATACAATAATATATTAGTAGTTTGATTTGTATGGCACTGAAAAAAGTTAATTAATTTAGGTAGAATTGTTTCTTTTGTTGTATTAACTTGACCTACCCATGAGCAATTGATATTTTTCCAGTTATTTAGATCTGATTTTATTTGTGCAAAAAGAGTTTGAAATAATCTTCATAGACTTACTGGGTTTGTCTTAGCAGGCAGATTCTCAAATAGTTTGGTTGTCTACAGTTACTTCAAGTAGAATTTCTCTTCCCCTTGCTACTGGACTTTGTTTCTAATATATAGAAATGCAAATGATTTATGTGGCTTTATTTTATATTCTGCAACTTTGCTAAAGTTGTGAATTGTTTCAACTAATTTTTAGTTGACTCTCTAGGATGCCTAGGATTCTCTAGGATTCCTAAGTATACAACTATAGCATCCCGCAGAGTGAGTTTCATTTCCTTATTTTCTCATCTAATTACTTCCATTTATTTTTTTTCCTTATTGTTAAAACTAATGTTTTAGGAGCAATATTAAATAGTAGTGTTGATAATGTACTACCTTGTTTCACCACTGATCCTGTTGGAAATCCTTCTAATTTATTCTCACTACATATAATATTTGCTGATGGTTTTATTTAGATACTACTTACCATTTTGAGGAAAATTCCATTTATACCTATGCTCTCTGGTGGTTTTAATAGGAATAGAATTTCTTCTCTCTTCTGCCCAAAGTCAAGAGGACATATTTTAAATGGGAAGAATATATTAAGAAGTGTCACTGACTTATTAATGCCCTTGCTAAAAAAAATTATATGGTAAGAAAAAAATATATATGGTAAGAAAAAAAATATATGCTACCAAGATCCCCAACCCCCAAACTCAAGTGAATTAAATCAGCCTTAGTGTATTAAAATAACTTATGGGAAACATGGGGAGACAGAGAGACTTCGCATGAGTCAAGATGAGCAAAAATAATCCAGATTAAAAAAACAAAAAGAATGGAAAGCTTTTCTGAGATAAGCAAGGGAAGATTAAAAGCAGAAATATAATAATAGGAGATAATAAATTTATATTGATATTTTTGATGAAACTAGGAAATAACAAGTAGAATCTAAATAGAATAGATATGCCTACATTTTTATAGTAACCTGTTAAAATCAACAACACCACTGAAATTGCTAAATTTGAATTTTTACCATATTGACTTTTTGATTGAAGTACCAATGGTGCTTAATAACTTGAATTTGGATAAAGCAAATTGTCCTGACCAAATATTTCCAGATAAAATGCATGCTGTAAGTAGCATAATTTTAAAGAGGCTCAGGAGTTGATTATCATGTTATCTAAAAGAAAGAAAGATTCCAAGAGAATATGTGGGAGGAACCCAGATATTTGTTTTTAATTTAAATACAGCCCACAATTTTTTTTAAAGCAAGTAATAAGGAATATGGTTACTGTATCATTTACATTATATATCTATGGAAATATCTTAGGGATTCCCCAAAGTAATTTTTTTTCATTTAAAACTTTGAATTCCAGATCCATTCCCTTCCTCCCTTGTCACCCACTCCTGTTGGGAAGATATGCAATTCAGTATATGGTGTACATGTATAGCTATGCAAAACATTACCATAGTAGATATATAGTAAAAGACTGGCTATATTTCCCTCCCACCCATCCCACCTCCACCTGGTCCATTCCCTACGTTGATCCTGTCCTCCTTCAAAAGTGGGTGCCTCCAACCTCCCCTCCCCCATCATGGCCTCCCCTCCATCATTCTGCCTCTCATCACCCTCCCCCCTACTCTCCTGCAGGGTGAGATATCCCATTTAGTATGTATATCATCCTCTCCCCAAGCCAAATTCAATGAGAATAGGTTTTTGCCTTTTTGTCTTCCTGTTCTTCCCCTCCCCTGCAACCACTTCCCCTTGCCTCTTCTACATGAGATAGTTTACCCTACCCTGTCTCTCCCCATCTCCTCTTGCCACATTACTCTCTCACCTCTTAACTTCACTTCTTAAGTATCATCCCTCCCCACCAAATTCTACCTGTGCCCTCTATCCATGTATACCTGTAAAATATATATACACACGTTCACATATGTATTCATATGCCCATATACCCTTCTCCAATAATTTTCATACTGAGAAAGGTTTCATCAGTTACAGTTATCATTTTTCCATGTAGGAATATAAATTTGGTAAGTTCCTTTTGATTTCTTTTCCCTGTTTATCTTCTAAAGCATCTCTTGCTTCTTGTGTCTGAATTTCAAATTTTCTATTCAATTCTGTTTTTTCCTCAAGAACGCTTGAAAGTAATCTTTTCCATTGAATGACCATATTTTCCCCTGAAACAAGATACTCAGTTTTACAGGGTAGGTGATTCTTGGTTTTAATCCCAGCTCTTTTTTTTTTTTGTCGGATAGCCATTTATTTATGCAATTAATTTATGTTTTATATAAGTAGAATATATAGTAAATTCTATCCCCTTCCCCCCAAATCCTGCCATTCATCCTTAAAAAAAATTCTTTTGGGAAATTAAGTAAAGAACGTTTCTAAATACAATTAAATAACTGACTTTAATTTTTAGGAAGCTTTTTTTAAAAATTAGATTTGAGAAGTACCCAAGTTGACATGTGAAATGTGAAGAAAGCTTTAACTTTTTAGTAGCTATATACAGTAAGTATTAGGCTTTAGCTCTTTAATGCATGTCTGCAGTGGCTTCATGACAATATTTAGCAATTTAGTTTTCTTCTTAATACTGAATGCAACTGGTTAGGTTGCATTTAGGTATGGTTTTAGAAAGGGAATAATTTTAGAAGAAAAGTTGTATTTTTATTACTCTATTAAAATAAATTTAGAAACATGATACGTCTAAATTATTTTTTGGTTTCCTATGAAAGTAAACTTTGTAATCCTAGTTTTAAGGTGTAAAACTGGTTAGTTACATGTTTCCTTGTATTCAAAATTCCACGGGTAATTTTAACATCAATTAAACTGTACTTTAAGATTTTCATATTTCAGTGATATGTACATAACTAATCAATTTCAATCACTAAGTTCTTCCTCATCACTGAAATATGCACTTTTCTTTATTCTTGGGCATCTTGAATCATCTGATGTTGAGGGTTCCCCTGCACTGGGTTTCCATCTTTGTTGGTCTTCTTCAATTTTGGCTTGCTGGAAAGCAATGGCTTGGCTGAGGCTATCAAGAGCAGGGTCTTCTCCTTCATCTTCACTTTCTTCCACTTCTTCAATTTCTTCTTCCAGTTCAATAATTTTCTTTCTTTTTTTCTTTTCTTTCTTTTTTGGTGGTTCACGTTCTCCAAGCACATTTTTAGGACAAGCATAACTTAGGTGACCTGTTTCTCCACATTTGTAACACCTAGATTTATCAAAGTAGTTGCGCCTTCAGATGAACTCAGCAGCTCTTCCATTGTCAATAGCAATGCTTGCTTTTATCACTCTCCCAAATAACTGCTTATTATTCAGTACCCTCGAACAGTTTTGTGCTGATTCTTTATCCAAAAACAAAATAAATGCAACACCTTTACTCTTCCTGGTATCTTTATCTTTCATAATAGTAACCTTTACAACTTTTCCATATTTGGAAAATATCCTGTATAAGTCATTGTTTGTCAGAGAAAAAGGCAAATTGGATACATATACAGTACTTTTACTTGGTGCTAATGCACCACTCATTTCTTTCACTCACAGCACAAGGCGCCAGGAAGTCCTCAACGTTTCCCCGCACCACTGGAGATTTAACTCGACTTTACCTCCTTAGCTCCAACAGCAGGAAGGACATCACCAGGCCAGCTTTCTTAAAGACAACCAATCCCAGCTCTTTTTACATCTGGATTATCATATTCCATGCCCTTTGATCCCTCAGTGTAGAAGCTGATAGGTCCTGTGCTATTCTGATTGTGTTTCCACAATATTGAAATTATTTCCTCCTGGCTGCTTGTAGTATTTTCTCCTCGATCTGGGAATTCTGGAGCCTGGATATAACTCCCAGGAATTTTCTTTCTAGGATCTTTTTTAGGAGGTGATCAATGGATTCTTTCAACCTCTATTTTGTTTCTGGGTCTAAAACATCAGGGCAATTTTCTGAAGAATTTCTTAAAGGATTATTTCTTGGTTCTTTTTTTGATCATGGCTTTCACTTAGTCCAATCATTTTAAAATTATCTCTCCTGGTTCTATATTCCAGGTCAGTGGTTTTTCCCATGAGATATTTCACGTTGCCTTCTATTCTTTCAATTGCTTGGATCTTCTTAACAGCATCTTGCTTTCTCATAAAGTCACTAGCTTCCTTTTGCTCCAGTCTAACTCTGAAGGAATGAATCTCCTCAGTGAGCTCTTGAGATTCTTTTTCCATCTGGCAAAGCCAGATTTTTAACGGATTCTTCTCATTGCCTTTTTGTGCCTCTTTTGCCATTTGAGTTAGTCTATTTTATAAGGTGTTATTTTCTTCAGTCAGGCTGCTGACTCTCATTTCATACTTTTCCTGCATCCTTCTCATTTCTCTTTCCAATTTTTCCTACACTTCTCTTATTTGGTTTTTAAAATCCTTCTTAAGGTCATCTATGGGCTATAACCTACACCTATTTTCATTTGGGGCTTTTGGTGTAGGACTTCTGACCTCCCAGTTCTCTTCCTATTCCATGCTTCACTCCTCTTTGGCCTCAAAATAGGAGTCTAATTTTGAATTTTTCTGTTTATATTGTTTCCTTTGCTTAGGCATGTTGCCACTTAATTACTTGACTTTTGGGCTTGTTGCCACAGTAGGATTCTGCCACCAGACAGGGGACCTTCTATCCCAAACATTGGGGTCTTCTCAACTGCCAGAGGGATTGGTTGGATGCCCTCCCTGAAGCCTCCACACACTCTGGCAAGCTGGTCTCACACCCTAAGACCTCTACCCCAGACAGAAATCCAGATCCAAGCAGGTTAAAGCAAGAGCCATTTCCCCCCACCCTGTTTGCCAGATCCCCCTATAGTCTGAGTCCACAGGCCAGGAGCTGAAGCTGCAACTTCAGTTGCAAAATGGCAGTGTGGCTCCTCAGTGGCTTTGCACTCCCAGGGGAAGAAGCTGGTGTGCTCCCAAATACTGGTCCCAAATACCATAAGGCACTAACCTCTTACTTTGTCCTAGGCATCTATGTGTTGGTAATTCTGGAAACACCACAGCTGCTGGTATTCTGGGGTCCCTCCAGCCGGCTGCTTGTCTCACCACCTTGGGGCTAAAACTTCCAACTCACAAGGTCCTGGGCTCTACTCCCACAGTGCTGCACTGGCCTCTCCCTGTAAGGCTGCTAGGCTGTCCTCAGTGGGAGGTTAGCTTTTCTGTGTCATTTTGTGGTTTCTGTAGCTACAAAATATTGTCAGAGTCCCCTTTTACATAATTTTGAAGTGGTGTGGGCTAGAGTGCCATGAAGTGCTGTTTCTACCCCGCCATCTTGACTCCTCCGCCCCCAGCCCCTCCAAAGTCATTCTTAATAAAAACATGAGAATGAAACAGGAAGACATTTATAGATGATTTCTCATGACTGAACATATCTTTATAATTAATCATACACCTGACTGAAGGGTGGAGAATAGGTAAGATTCACTTGCATTAGTTGATGACAAATACGCCATGCATTTTGCTTAATAGAAAGCAACCAGGCTTGAGGGTTCTCTTCAGAAATGGAAACTCCTATTCACTGAATGATTTATGTAAACAATCAGACTGTTTTGTTCTGAAATCTTTTGGGGTACTAAACTCCAAATATTTGAGAAAAAGAAACTTTTCTTAAAGCTCGTTTGTAAGCCTTTTATTACTATACTGACCAAATTGGAGACAAATATAAAGTGTGAAAAATACAACGTCCCATATTCCCAAAATACATTCCTTTATAGAGTGTATAAAGTGTTTGGGGAGGGGACATTGCATAGTTCAAGTGTTTACTCTTATCATGAAAGAGATTTCAGGTTTACAGGATCACTATATATCAGAGTATGAATAAGCCAACTACAGAAACAAACTATTACATTCCATATGAGGCCAAGAATGGTCTCTTGATGTTTGAACATTTCCCCTGAGAGACTGAAGCCTCAAGGCATCTCTTACTACTTTTGGATGCTATATAAATTCTAAAGGAAAAATGTCCTATTGCTGGAATTTACCAAATGCTCTTTATTTACAGATTATTTTCAGCTAATTGCACATATCCCAGGAACACTGCATCTTTTTAATGAATTTGAGTATAATCAGAATGAGATTGGTCTAATTATCTACTATTGAAAAATAAAATGTCTGAAAAATGCATATCGTCTGGATTATACCATACAGCCCAGTGGGTAGGCTGTTGAATTAGTGCATCAATGTGTATTTTGAAAAAAAAATATTCCTGCTAAATAATGAGCTGGGCCCAGAATTAAAGAAAAAAAATAGAAAGTCAGAAAGAATTTTGGAACTTCTATAGGGCTTCAAGGATTCCTAAATAGTTCTCTCTTAACAAAAGTCATTATCTAAAATAAAGATATTCTCATGGTGACTCTATATTTTGTGAAATGTGCAACACCATGATCTTATAAGAATCACAATGATGAGCAAGGAATTAGCAAATTAACAATTTATGACTGTTCCTAATTGGAAGGAGATCAATTGGCTTCCCTGGCCATACAGGCCTTCAAGCAGAGGTTGCAAAGTCACTTACAAGAATATTATAAAGGAGATTAGTCTGGTAATAATAGGATTAGAGGGCCTTGGAGTGCTTTTTTTTTAATTAAACAAATGCTTTATTAACTTCTGGTTTACATCATTCATTTCCTCCAGATTATGAGTTACATTTCCCCCCCATTTTTTCCCTACCCACCACCCCAGAATAGCAGTCCCACTAGATATCCCCTCATCCAATCTGCTCTCTCCCATATCTTCTCCCATACCCCCTTCGACTTTGCCATTAGGGCAAGGTGAATCTCTGAGCCCCACTGCTTGGACTCTTATGAAACATTTAATTTTAAAACTTTGATTTTCAGATCCATTCCCTTCCTCCCTTGTCACCCACTCCCTCTGAGGAGATAAGCAATTCAGTATGTGTTGTACATATATAGCTATGCAAAACATTACCATAGTAGATATATTGTAAAAGACTGCTTATATTTCCCTCCCACCTGTGTAGCCTCCCACCTGGTCCATTCCCTACTTTGATCCTGGCCCACTTTGATAGTGGGTACTTCCAACCTCCCCTCCCCCCAGAATGCCCTCCCCCCATCATCCCCCCTCTCATCCCCCTTTCCCCTACTCAGGAGAGTGAGTGAGGGTAAGATATTCCATTTAGTATGTATGTGATTCTCTCCTTGAGCCAACTTCAATGAGAATATGCTTTTGCTTTTTTGCCTTCCTGTTCTTCCCCTCCCCTGCAACTACTTCCCCTTGCCTCTTCTACATGAGATAGTTTGCCCTACCCTGTCTCTCTCCATCTCCTCTTGCCACTTTCCTCTCTCACCTCTTGACTTCACCCCTTAAGAATCATCCCTTCCTTGGGGCAGCTAGGTGGTGCAGCGAGCAGAGAGCCAGCCCTGGAGCCAGAAGGACCCGAGCTCGGATCTGGCCCCAGACACCCAACACACAAACAAAAACCCAGCCATGTGAAGCTGGGCAAGTCACCCAACCCCACTTGCCCTCCAAAAAAAAAAATCATCCTTTCCCATCAAATTCAACCTGTGCCCTCTATCCATGTATACCTCTGAACATATGCCATGTACCCTTCTTCAATTATTTTCATAATGAGAAAGGTTTCATCAAACACAGTTATTGTTTTTCCATGTAGGACTGTAAATAGTCCAACTTTGATAAGTTCCTTTTGATTTCTTTTCCTTGATTACCTTCTCAAGCATCTCTTGCTTCTTGTGTCTAGATGTCAGATTTTCTATTCAACTCTGGTTTTTTCATCAAGAATGTTTGAAAGTCCTCTATTCCACTGAATGACCATATTTTCCCCTGAAACAAGATACTCAGTTTTGCTGGGTAGGTGACCCTTGGGTTCATTCCCAGCTCTTTTGCCCTTTGGAATATCATATTCCATGCCCTTCTGTCCTTCAATGTAGAAGCTGCCAGGTCCTGTGCTATTCTGATTGTGTTTCCACAATATTGAAATTGTTTCTTCCTGGCTGCTTGTAGTATTTTCTCCTTGATCTGTG
This sequence comes from Gymnobelideus leadbeateri, assembly GCA_011680675.1. NCBI lineage: Eukaryota > Metazoa > Chordata > Mammalia > Diprotodontia > Petauridae > Gymnobelideus > Gymnobelideus leadbeateri. The sequence continues at coordinate 182,386 of WOXC01008906.1, read as the reverse complement.
GATTCTGGAACCTGGCTATAATATTCCTGGGAGTTTTCTTTTTGGGATCTTTTTCAGGAGGTGATCTGTGGATTCTTTCAACCTCTATTTTGCCCTCTGGGTCTAAAACATCAGGGCAATTTTCCTTGAGAATTTCTTTAAGGATGATTTCTAGGTTCTTTCTTTGATCATGGCTTTCAGGTAGTCCAATAATTTTTAAATTATCTCTCCTGGATCTATTTTGCAGGTCAGTGGTTTTTCCCATGAGATATTTCACATTGCCTTCTATTCTTTCATTTGTTTGGATCTGTTTAATAGTATCTTGATTTCGCATAAAGTCACTAGCTTCCATTTGCTCCAGTCTAACTCTGAAGGAATGAATCTCCTCAGTGAGCTTTTGAGATTCTTTTCCCATCTGGCAAATTCAACTTTTTAAGGCATTCTTCTCCTCATTGCCTTTCTGAGCCTCTTTTGCCATTTGAGTTAGTCTATTTTTTAAGGTGTTATTTTCCTCAGTCAGGCTGTTGACTGTCATTTCATACTTTTCTTGCATCTTTTTCATTTCTCTTCCCAAATTTTCCCCCACTTCTCTTATCTTCTTCTTAAGGTCCTTTATGGCCTGTAGCTAGCTTGTACTTTCATTTGGGGCTTTAGGTGCAGGAGTTCTGATCTCACAGTCCTCCTCCATGCTTTGAGCCTCTTTGCCCCTAAAACCGGAGTCCAATGTTGAATTTTTCTGTTTATTTTGTTTCATTTGCCTAGGCATATTGCCACTTAATTACTTGATTTTTGGTCTTGTTGCCACAGTAGGACTCTGCCACCAGACAGGGGAGCTTCTGCCCAAACGTGGGTTCTTCACAACTTCCGCCAGTTGGGTGGCCTCTGTAAAGCCTCCACCCACTCTGGCAAGTTGGATACCCACCCCAAACTTCTCCCCCAGACCACAATCCAGATCCAGGCAGTTTAAAGCATAAGCGATTTACCCCCAGACTGATTGCTGGATCTTCCTACAGTTCGCAGACCAGGAGCTAGAGCCACTACTGACACTGCAAAATGGCTTCTGTGCAGCTGTTTCTTTAGCAGCTTTTTGCCCCCAGGGGAGGAAGCCACGTGTTCCCCAAATACTGGTCCCAAAGTCCATAGGGCACTAACCTCTCACTTTGTCCTAGGCATAGCTGTGCTGATAATTCTGGAATTGCCACAATTGCTGGTGTTCTGGGGTTCCAACAGGCTGAAGGCCCGGCCACCCTGGGGCTAAAACCTCGGACCTGGGCTCGGCTCTCCGGGCTGTGCTGTAGGTTCCCAGCAAGCTGTGCTGCCTGCTCTCAGAGCGCTGCGCTGGCTGCTCCCTGCAGGGCTGCTGGGCTGTCCTCAGCAGGAGGTTAGCTTCTCTGTGCTGTTCTGTGGGCACTGTGGCTCCAGAAGTTGTTTGGAGCTTGCTTTCACATTGTTTGAAATTTGTGTGGGGCAGAGTACATTGGAAATGCTGTTTCTACTCCGCCATCTTGGCTCTGCCCCCTTGGAGTTCTTTTTTAAATTTTTCAGTCAGTCTGCAAGCATTTATTAAGTGATAAGACATCGTACTGAGGCAGCTAGGTGGTTCAGTGGAGAGAATTCTAGGTCTAGAATCAAAAAGACCAGAGTTCAAATGCAGCCTCAGACACTTACTAGCTTTTTGACACTGGACCAGTGCTTTAACCTCTTTTTGGCTTAATGCAATGGAGAAAAAATATGATAAACCTTTCTAGTATCTTCCTGGAAAAACCTCATGAATTATATTAATGTGCTGTGATCCATGGAGTCATGAAGAGTCAGACTCAACTGAATCTATAAAAAACAATAAGGTATTATACTAGGGGTGGACAATACAAAAAAAATAGGCAAAAGACAGTTTCTGTTCTTGAAGACCTCATAGTCTGGTGGGATAGAAAACATTCACTAAGCTTTGTACTTACAAGTCATATACAAGATAAATTGGATATAATCAAGAGAGGGAAGTTTTTTATTGTATTTTATTTACTTTTTGTCTTTATTAATTTATTTGTTTACCTCTAGTTTACAAGATTCAGTTCCACCATACCTTGGGTTTAAAATTTTCTCCTCCTCCCCCTTTCCCCTCCATGATGGCATGCAATAAAATATAGAATCTGCAAATGCTTTCACATTAGACATTAGTCAGGTTGTAAAGAAGTATTGTAACTGATGGAATGAAAAATGGAAAAGAGGAAACAAAACCAAACAAGAAAAAGAAAGAAAGCAGGTAGTTTGCTTCAGTCTACATTCAAACTCAATTCTTTCTAGTTGTTTCTTTGAATGCAGACATTTCCTTCCATCTTGAGTCTTTTGGAGTTGTCTTATAACTTGCATTACTAAGAAGAATCCAGTCTATCAAGGTTGGTTGTCACACATATGTTGTGTCTGTAATTGTGTACAAATTTCTTCCGATTCTGCTCTTCTCACTCAACATCATTTGGTATAATCCTTCCAGGGTGTCTTGGGCTGGAGATGTGTTTCATTCTCTCTTTTTGTAGATTCTGTAGCTCTAAAATTTATTTATAGTCATTTTTGCAGGTATTTGGAAGGGTTTTGGGGAAAACCCAAACCAGTCCCTGCTTTTATTCCACCATCTTGGCTCCACCCCTACTACTAGTGCAGTCTTGAAAACACCAAATTAAGTTCATTCTTTTTACTTTTACATAGATAGATAGATAGATAGATAGATAGATAGATAGATATAGATATATATAGTCTCTATTGGAGGGTATATGGGTGTATGAATACATATGTGAATTTGTGTATACATATATATGTGTATATATATATATATATATATATATATATATATATATATATATATATATATATCTTTACAGGTATACATAGAGGGCACAGGACCAATTTAATAGGATGGGATGATATTTAAAAGGTGAAATTAAGTGGTCATAGAGCAATATAATGTGAGGAGATGGGGAGAGACAGAATGGTGTAAACTATCTCATATAGAAGAGGCAAGGGAAAATGTTTACAAAGGAGGGGAAGAACAGGAAGGCATAAGGGAATGGGTCAACCTTATTCTCATTAAATTTTGCTCAGGGAGGGAATGACATACACATGAAATAGGGTATCTCACCCTTCAGAAGAGTAGGGGAGTAGGGGATGTGAGGGGGGTGATGGAAAGTGTACAGCCTGAGGGGGGATTTGGAGGCCCACACTTTTGCAAAGGGACAGGACCAAAGTAGAGAGTAGAACCAGTGGGAGGTGGGATAGGAGGGTGGGAAATATAATCAGTTTTATACAATATACCTACTATGGTAATGTTTTGCATTAGCTACACATATAAAACCCATAATGAATTGCTTATCTTCCCAGTAAGGGTGGGTGTCAATGGAGGAAGGGAATGAATTTAAAAAAATGTAATTTTCCTCAAAATGCTAAGTAGCACCTTTCTAAAACAATCAGCAAGAATCTATTAGTAAATATTTAACTTAATATTTAAATATTTTATATAATAGGTATATTACATTATTATTTACTATGAAATATATATTCTTCATATTATCCTATAAAATGCTTTAAATCATTATTGACTAGAGAACTACAAACCAAATAATCTCTGAGGTACTACATCACACATATTAGATTTTCTAATATGGCAAAACAGTTACATGGCAAATATTGGAAAAGATGTGGGAAAATTGGAACTCAGAAGTTCTTGGTGGAATTGTGAACTGATCCAACCATTCTGGAAAGCAGTTTGGAACTATAGGAATATAAAATTTTACATACCCTTTGATCTAGCAATACCGCTACCTTGTCTGTATCCCAAAGAGATTTTTTAAAAGGAGAAAAATAGAGCACCCATGTACAAAAGCATTATAGCAGCTCTTTTTTGTCATGGCAAAGAATTGAAAATTGCACTGATGCCCATCAATTTGGAAATTAATGAGGAAGTTGTGCATATGAATGAAATGGAGCACTCTTATTCTTTAAGAAACAATGAACAGGCAGATTTCAGGAAAAATCTAGGAAGAGTTACATGAACTTATATTGTATGAGATCAGCAGAACCAAGAGAACATTGTATGTAGTGCCAGCAACATTGAACAATGAGCAACTTTGATGTAATTCATTCTTAGTATTGGGATGATGTAACACAGTTCCAAAAGTCTCATGATGAAAAATGCTATCCCCATCCAGAGAAAGAACTATATAATCTAAAGGCAGAGTGAAGCATATGTTTTTTTTTCTTTCTCATTGTTTTACTCTTCTATTTTGATTTTTCTTTTGCCACACAAATGATGTGGAAATATATTTAATATGATTTTACATGTGTAGCCTGCATCAGATTACATGTCATCTTGGGGAGGTGGAAGGTGATGGAGGTAGAAAAAATTAGAACTCAAAATCATATAAAAGTGATTGCTGAAAACTAAAAATAAATATATAAAAATTAAAAAGGAATGAATGACTTTAATAATTGCAACATTATAAATTTTTGAAAGCTCTATATTTGTTATTATTTAGTCATTTAAGTCATGTCTGAGTATCTGTGACCTCATGTTATGTTTTTTTTTGGCATGGATAGTGGAGTAGTTCACCATTTACTTTTCCAGTTCATTTTTTACAGATGAGGAAACTAAGGTAAGGTGAATTTCCCAAGGTCATATACCTAAAACATGTTTAAAGTTTGATTTGAATACAGGTTTTCTTGACTCCAGGTCTAAAGCTCTGTCTACTGCATCACCTACCTTGTAAGAAAATATGATTATTCCAATGATCATCCATGATTTGAGGGGGCCCATAATAAAACATGCTGGCTGTTGCTGAGAAGTCATTGATTTAGGTTATAAAATGACATTTGTGTAAGTCTATTTATTTACTATATGTTATTAAAAGAATTTATTTTTCCCAATGGGGTAGAGAAGTGGCTGGTAGAGAAAACAGATTGCCTTCCTTTTTAAAAGTACTTAAATAAGGTTTGCTACAGAAATGAAATACTGCTTGAACTTTCAGAACAGTTCACTGTATTACATATTTTGCTTAACTAATTTTTTATTACAGATGGGATTTTTTTCTCACTAAGTGGGATTAAGCTGTAAATATATGCAATGTGAGAAGAAAACACATCTATAAAATGTAAAGAAAAATATAAATTGGATGAGGAGTGGTCTGTATCTTTTTAGAGAAATGCAATTATTTTGTTTTCCTTGTTACCCACTGGAAAAAAGGGAATCAATACCCATTTATGTTTTTTTTTTTTTATTTTCTCCCTTAGAACTTCACGTAACTAATTTCCTGATTTACCTTCTGCAATTTTAAGCCATAATATTCCACATAATCCTCTCTCAACTCTGGGAAGCTTCTCTCAATAAATCTAGTTTTCAATGGGAAGTTATCCATGGTTTTCTTCTTCTTTCTCAAACAAGTTTTGAAAACATAGTGGTCTTACCTTCTTATTCTACGGGCACCCAGATACCCTTTCTTTTTAGTCTTATAGTCTGGTTTTCTTTGTTGGTAAGAATAAAATTCATTTTTTTATATGATTCCTTCCACTAACCCCGAAATGTAGAAAATAATTTATTGGATTTTTAAGTATATAATCCTGAATCATTTTAAAGTATTGTGGTTGCTGCTAACATCTATTATTCTCCAAAATACAAATATACCCTCAGAAGTCACAAAGATATACAAGCATGCATGTATGTATGTACACATCCACATATGTATTATGATACACATATATTCATATATCTCTGCATATGTACACATGTATACACATGTATGTTTGTCCTTATACAATATGGCCATAAAGTCTTATCTTTTTAGAATTCCTTACTTTTCACATTTTTTCCTTCCCCTTACTTTTTGTGATCACTCCCTGCTTCTGTCTACAAGATCCTTGTATATTTCCATTTAGCTAAGATTAAAGGAAGTACATGTGATATCCATTACATTCATTCTTTCCATGTTTCTATTTAGTTTTATTTTAGTAGCCCTATGACGAACATTAATTCTTTAGTGTTTACCCTGATTTCTCAATTTGTGTAATTTCCTTCATCCCTTTTTAATGTTTCATTTACAGGAACAGAAAAATAGAACAAAAACTATACATACGTGTATACATACATGTCTTTATATGTGTATACATGAATGATGCATACAATAGACATGTATGCATCTATGTATGCACGCATAAATTTTTTCTTATTTGACTACCTCTAGAAACACTTGTTACAGTACTATTCTGAGAGATCCCTTTTAAAACACCCTAATTAGGATGGACACATTTCATACTGATAAAATTTATTTTTCTTCACTCATATTTATACTTCAAAGTTCATTTTCAACAACAGTTATTGACTGAGTAATGATGATTTATGGATTTTATCAGATTCTATTGTGCAGTTAAAAATTTAAAAAGTATATTGTTTCTAAAAAGTCACGCAAAGACATGAACTGAAATAAAGTAAATTAATCAGAATCAGAATAATTTAAATAACATCTATAATTTTGAAGACTTTTCTAAATTGATAAAAATTAAAATGAATCAAAGAGAAAAATATACACAAACATCAACACTGTAAAGACAAACAACTTTGAAAGCTATAATATCTATGACCATCTATGACTGTCATCTATGAATGATGAAACACTCAACCTGTTTTCTGAAAGAGAATTGGCAGATTTAAGGTACAGAGTGAGACTCAAATTTTTGTTTCCAGGCAAGGAGAGAATTATTTTTTGCTTGAGTAAGCAAATTTATTACACTAAATTTCTCTTACTTTTCCTTTCTTCCCCAATGTGGCAGTAGGAGAGAAGGAAAAAAGATTTTTGCATTATATTTGTGTGTATATGTATAACAATATACATATTTATGCACCCATGTATGCATATGTACATATATGCATGTGTTATAGGAATGCACACAATGATGTATAGAAGTATGTGTATATGCAAATACACATATGCAAAGACATTCATGCATATATACATATATCTATATATCTATCAATATGTCTATAAATCTATAGGCATACACATACCTCTATGATGTCTGTATGATTGTATATGTGTGTGTATATACACACACATATATGGTGTGGGTTGGGGAACTGCTACAAATGTGTTATAAGTATTTTAGAGTGAAATCCCTTTATTTTTAATTTTTATTAGTTTTATTTTGCTACAAAAGATATATCATGGAGTGAGGGTAGATATCACAAATTAGTCAGTAGGTGAGTAAATGTGAGGTAGTTAAGGCACTGGATGACCGACATGATTTAAAAAGGTTTTCAGTGTGGAATATTAGCATGAGTTTATGACACTGTGATTTAATAAGGGTAAATGTCAAATATTAAAAATAAAACAAAACATAAGGGAGGCATGGTTAGATAACTGACCATCTGAAAGTGGTCTCAGAGTTTACCAGGAATTAAAATTGAAATCAGCGCAACATCTGATGGGACCGAAGAAAGAAGAATCCAGTCCTAGGCTACTACAAGAGAGGTACAGTTTAAGAGAGTGAAAAAAATTTAATCCTACTGTGCTGTAGTCAGACAACATCTGGGATATTGTTTTCATTCCTTCACCCTATATTTAAGGCACATTGATTAGTTGAAGGGCCCTTATTTGTCAAGTAAGAGCATATTTTAAAAAAATAACTTAAAAATAAATGAAATCAAATATATCTTTTGAATGAATAAATATATGTTGCTTCTATGTTGATTACTTTCCATAAAATAAAATCTTAGAAGCAAGAGAGCTACATCTATCTATCTATCTATCTATCTATCTATCTATCTATCTATCTATCCATCCTGGCTGTGAACCTATATGAACAATATGTATGCAATTCATTATTTTATTTATTACTATCTATGTAAATAGGAACTCCTCTATCCCTTAGTAGATAATAATGGGAAGACAGTGAAACTTTGAAATAATAGACATATACAATAAAAAGTAAAAACAAAACATTTCTCTGTACAACCTTAAAGTTATTGATATGGACCTTAAAATATGGAGATAGGAAACAATCCAGATGTTGTCTGACTAGAGCACTATATTTATTGTGTGATTTATATTTACTTTTCTTTTTCATACTGTACTGTTGATGCCTAGGATTAGAATGAACATTTTTGTTTGTCCATGTCACACTATGGAGTGATTTTAGCTTTGTATCCAATGTGAACTCCAAGACCACTTTCAACTGGTCTGCTATCTAGTAATGTCTACCTCATGTTTTAAGACATCACATTTATGCCTGTTGAGTTGTAGCTTCTTAGATTCATACCAGTAATGTAGTCTGTTATCTTTTGATTCTTTTTCTATCATCCAGCACATTAGTTTCTTTCCATCCATCCACCCTAACCTCTCATTTTGTGGTTGGCAAATTTGATAAGCATGCAAACCTTGCCATTATCCAAGGCCCAAATGAATACCACAAGATTAAGTGAAATTGTATTTTATTTTATTACATAAGTTAATCCTCCTAACATAACTTTCTTTTTTCTATATTTTCCTGATTTAGTGAAATAAAATAATTTCAGAATGACTAATAAGCCTCATTAATGCCCATTCATCAACATCTTCTATTATACACCATTATATACTCTTTTACTCCATGAGACACACTTCATAATATTATATATTAATATAAAGTGCACAACAAATTTTAATTTAGAAGAATAAAGTACTTCCTTATTGAGAAATAAGTAGACAGTTTGGCAAATTATGTATTTTGTGGGTAAGGTTTATGGGTATCCACTTATTTAGAGTGATGCTATTTATTCACACTATGCAACTTTTATTACAGTGACATTAATTTGACATTGCCATCTAAACTCTTAATTAAACTTTATAATACCTATCCTCCAAAATTCACAAAACTTCAGAAGAATAAAATTTTTAAAATAAAACAAAAACTTCTAAATATGTTAACCCTGTATATTTAAACCAATAGAAAGGAAGAAAAACAATTGCAGAGATGGTATGAGGATGAAGAAGAAAATAATTATATAATAGTCAGATAAAAGACTATGTTAAGTATATTCAAATTAAATTTTCAGGATGATACTGAAATAAATAGTTTGTTGGTATAATTTTATGAAGACATTATTAATATTTTAAAATAGATTAATTCAACTATGGCCCTATAGATCCATTAAGGAGAAGGTTTGATAAAACAAGAATAAGTAATATAAGGACTTAAATCTTTTTTTTGTTTTTTTGCCTTTTGGAGGGCAATTGGGGTTAAGTAACTTGCCCAAGGTCACACAGCTAGGTTTTTGTTTTTTGTGTGTGCGTTAAGTGTCTGAGGCCGGATCCAAACTTAGGTCCTGACTCCAGCGTCGGTGCTCTACTCACTGCGCCACCTAGCCGCCCCAGGACTTAAATCTTTAGGGGAGATGGCATTCAATATACTTCTTCTTGGTGGTTCATTACATCTTCCTGATGAGTAGAATTGATATTTAATACATAACAAATTATTTTATTTTCCACATATATGGCTACATGGAATACTATGAATTTTAAAGGATATAAATATACATAAGCCAACAATTTGATAATTGGCCTATTGCTAGGCCCTGATAATAGTGATTCTTTATTTGATCACTGATTTACCTGCCTTTATACAAGAGTGTTTTGTTTTTTTTTGTTTTGTTTTTTTTAAACACAATACTGGTTTGGTCAGCTGTGTCTAAGGGAATGATGCTCAGTTAGCAAACTACCAATTTACCAAAGTTTCTGCAATCATAGCTCCCTCCTAAAAGGGAGGAGGAGAAGGTCTCAGTATAAGTCAGTAGTTTATTGTCCCTAAAATCCCAAGTCCTCTCTTAGTCCCTCTGAATCTATTCTGCAATAATAAATATGAGGGCTAATTTCCAGGAGTCACATTGCAAGGTGAGGGTGATGAAAGCTTTCATATCAAATGTTCTTGCACCTTACTCAATATCTATTTCTAAAAAACCTATATGAGTCTGACTGAATAATTGATAATCATAGTGGTAAAATAATGGTAGGGGTTCATGTGCAGTAGCACTTAAAACATACCACACTTCCCTTAACCTCTTGAGGCTAACCCTAGAATCCTATATAGTAGTTTTATTCTTGGGACCAGTTTCATTTCTGTGAAGGGAAATTGTGTTACTTGATCCCTGGACTACACATAACCATATTCATTCATATACATAGACATTCATATGTCTATGGATGTTTATATAATTTCACTGCTTATATATGTTTATAATTTGCATATGTATATATATATATACATAATCGACTTTATAATTCAATGCCTACATAATTCTTATGCTTGTGCCTCCTTACATAAAATTTAATTGAAAATAATGGCTTTTTCATTTTTATCTTTTTTATCCCCATGCAAATAGTTTAATGAAAGGCTCATAGTTGATCTTTAAAAAGTGCTCATTGAATGAGTGCATGGATGGATGGATGGATGTGTATGTATATGCATATATGTATACATGAAAATATTAGTGTATGTAATGTTTATGTGTATGGATGTTTGCATATGAATGTCTTTGTGAATATAGAAATATATGCACATATATATTTAAAGATGAGTGTGTATATAGACATATACACATATATAGTTTCCCTATAGCAGTTAGTGGTACAGTGGATAGAGTACTGTACTTAGAATCAATAATAATCATCTTTAGGAGTTTAAATTCAGCCTCCACCAGGTAGTTTTCAAATATAAAATGATATAAAAATTTTATACTGAAGAATATCGAGAGAAATGTCAAGTGAATTAATATGTCAACTGCTAATTCTTATGATCAACATCAATGCTGCCATAAGGGACCTAGAATATCCATATTTATGGAGAATTTGCTTGCTATTTTTTTTTTTGTTTTACCAGAATCATTGGCTGTGTCAATCAGCACAATCACATTCCCACAAAAATATTTAATAAAATAACTTTAATGCTAATACCCTCCTAAAAAGTATTCTGAAGACAATGACTGTTTCATTTTGTCTTCCTATCCCCTAGAACTAGCCAAGTGATCGACTCATAGTACATCTTTTTTATGGCAGCTAGGTGGTACAGTAGCTAGCTGGAATAGATTTTGTAATTAAAATTAATCTTGTCAACAAGCTTGTGTGCCTGAACAACAGACTCATACAATGTTATTGTCTTTTGTGGGACAGTATGACTCCACCATCATCAGTGCATATGCTCCCATCATGACAAACTCTGATGAAGTCAAAGAAAAAATTATATGAAGACCTGGAGACCCTCATTATCAATTTGTTGATAGAAGACAAGTTCATTATTCTACGTGACTTTAGTTCCAAAATAGGCACAGACTATCAGTCATGGTATGGAATCCTTGGGAGGAATGTATTCAGAAACAGCAGTGGTCACTTATTACTGAAGATGTGTGAATCTTATGACCTTCTTATCATCAGAAAAGTCTTCCATTGATCTAAATATAATAAAACTTCATATATCCACATTTACAGCAAATGTTTGCATTTAATGATTTGTCATTGTAAGGAGAAGAGAAAGACAGATATGAGAGAGAGGAAGACAATGTGTGGTACAGATTACTAATTTGATCATAGATTTATCCTCTCTAAACTGTACATTCACATTCAACAAAAGGAGTGGTACCAAGGCAAAGTGTGTATCAGAAGACTTAATTTCAGCAAATTTACAACATTTCTCCCTGCATGAACTTTTCATTGCTAACTTAAAGAGAGTTGAGTCAATATACATTTGCGAACAGTGAAAAGCTTACATAGATTTGATGTACAGCAATGTATTTACTCATCTGGGCTAGAACCCTCACAAACCTCAAGATTAGTTTGACAAAAATGAGGGAAAATTCAGAAGGTGATAAATGAAAAATAAGAAGTCCACAGGGTTTGCCATCAGGATAGTTCATCCATCTCTAAGAAGGTATCATATAACTCCATCAAAAGTAAGGTACAAATGAAGCTTAGAGAGACACAAGGTTCTTGGCTCAATAATAAGGGAGATGAAATTCAGTGTTATGCTGATACTAACAATCTAAAATGTTTTATGATGCCCTGAATGCTATTTATGAGCCAAAGACCTATGGTACATCTCAACTACTCAGTGCTGATGAAGCCACATTAATTAGTAATAAGAATGTGATCTTGGAGAGATGAGCTGACCTGTCCATACTGTTCACAACAGACTGTCATATTCAATGCTGAAACTACTGACAATATAAGTCAGGTAGGAGGCAATCCCACTTTAGTTAAACCTCCATCTGAAGATGTTTTGAATGCAATCTGACTCCTCTTATGTGACAAAGCATCTGGTGCTGATTCTATTCTATCTGGTGCTGATTTACAAGGCAGGAGATCCACTGCTTATACAAAAGCTGATAGAATTTTTCTGGGTTATATGACAAGAGGAGGTTATCCCTCAGGAGTTCAAGGATCTCTACGTTGTTCATCTCTCTAAAAGATAAAATCTATTACCTTATTTTTGCCAAGAAAATCCCAAATAGGGTCATGAAGAGTCAGACATTTCTGGAAATGACTGAAAAAGAACAAATAACTTTAAAAAGTGGTCATTGATTGAGTTAATGAATTATATTTATATGAAAAATATGGTTTTCTACAAACTAGGTTATGGGGCAATTAGAAGAAAGCAGAGCTAAATTAATGATGGTCCAAAAGGGTAGTAATACATGTTTCCATGTCACCTTAAAAGGTAATCTCTAGTTGAATGATCTCAGGCAACTGTATTTGAATGTCTTACTTTTAGATCCTTTAGCAATGATAAAAGCATTGGATAAAAACACTTGGATAAAAGCATGAAGTATACATAAACATAGTATACGCTTTCCAAATTTGCACAATTTTACTAAAACTTCTATCCAGGATAGGAAATGTATGGTCTGATGGAGTCAGATCTAACAGTTAGAAAATAGTTTGAAAGACTAGAACATCATATCTTCTAGAAAAGCAGAAATAGTGCTGTTCCATGTTTGTCCATGTCACACATATGGCACAGCATTCAGGTCTGTGTACCACTTTTTTGAAAGGCAATTTGATGAACTTATGGTGGAAAGGTACTGATATAATGAAGTGATGAATTTCTGTCATATTATGAGGATTTTTTTGAAAGAACTGGGAAGTAGAGACGATTTAGGTGTGGTCTATTAACTATTCTCAAATATTTGAAGTATTCATATGCCCAATGAAGATTAGACTTGTTCTACTTGGCCTCAATCAAAAACATGATTAAAAGAATAGAGCAGAAGTTTAGTGGAAAAAAAAAAAAACAGATCAACAACACAAAATGTAGCCTAAAACAGTTTGCATAGAATGAAAGCTATTTAAAAGTAGAATGCATTCATATGGGAGATAGTGCTTAGCAGAGAAAAATATATCTATTAGATGTCTGGATATTTTAAGTCTTCTGACACTAATATATTTTGCCTTGTTGCAAGTTTGTGATTTTTAAAAATTCCTCATTTATTTTTCATCTGCCTAGGATTTCTATACTGTCGTTTTATGACAATCTCACTTTTATTTCTTCTTCCATTGATCTTCACCCACATGTTCTCCATATTTCAATTCCTAGTTCCTTATTTTACTATATCATTACAATATAAAATCTTTTTAAAACCTTTTTCTCTTATCTATTATTTTTAATTTTGAATACATTTTATTCTATCACATTCAGATTGTTAGTCTAGTTATATTAAGTTTATGATAGATATTATATTTTAAAAAGTTTAACTTGAGAAAAGTAGGAAATTCTAATTGATTAGATACTCAATGAATATTTCCTAATAGCATAAAATAAGGGACTAAAAATTCTGGATAGCTGTCTTTCTTCAGAATTTGGCATGTAATTGTTCAATTTAGTTACATGGTGAATGATTTTTTGAAAACACTTCAGAGTCAAGAAGTTGTGTGTGTGTGTGTGTGTGTGTGTGTGTGTGTGTGTGTGTGTGTGTGTGTGTTTGGGAAAAAGTTAGTCTCCATTTGACTCTGATGGCTTTCAATTAGAAACCAACATCCTGAAAATAATTCACACTTTTACTAAGCTGTTACATAATTTGTGCCAACTGCATTGTTACTTAATGAATACATTATCTTGCAGTTAAGACAATACTTTTTCTTGTGTTGTTTTTTTTTTTTAATTTGCAGAATGTTAACTTTATGGAATTGCCCTTCTTTGAAAGGGTAGTATGACAATTTAATATGAACAGAAATAATACTAATAAATATTTATTATTTCATGGTACCTCTGTGAATTTTTAGAGACTTTTGGATCACACATACACACATGTGTGTTTGTATGTATGTATATATGTGTATGCATGTACATATAATCTATAGTCTTATCTTTATATACATATCTACATATATACATATCACAATTTATATTTTTTACTTTATCTGCTATTTTATTTTTACTTTAAATAATAACATAAAATATAAAATATTATATATTGTACACAATATATAATATAAATATATACATGTAATATATACTACATATATGTTATAATGTTATATTAATAATAACAATTTTTTTTATTTTAACTTTACCATTTTACTTTATCTGCTGAGTTTTATTTCCCATTTATTACTGAAATTTCTCTCTTTCAACAAATCATAAAGCATATAGCCTAAGAGGAAGCAAGTTATCCCCTGTGAATATGAAGCTTCTCCTTCACTTGGCTTTTTATCTTCCCAGAAGCCTTCTGATACTCTTTTTTTCCTACCCCACATCCAAACAGGTCCTCTAAAAAAATAATTCTTGGTAGAAGCTCATCCACACATCTAGCACTGATTTCAATCATGAAGCCTTGTTATTCACTGTACTATTTTCTATCTCTCGCACTACCCCACGTATCATCAGGAAACATGCTGGCAAACATTTAACAATTGTAACTCTATGGGGAATCGTATGCATCATATACTTTTAGGTTTGATTCATGTTATTAACATTTTTTCCATTATTTAAGTCAAGATGCTCAACAAGACAGTAAATCAAGCCTGGATTTGTATTATTTGTTGTCTTCCAAGATACAAATTTTCACAGTGAAAATATAACAATGCCTAGGTTGAAATGACTTCATCAGATCTCTCTTATAATAGTTCTTATCATCTCTTCCTCCCCATTTCTTTGTATTTTTTTACTCTTATTACTATAATCAAATAACTACCACTGGCTCTTGGAAAAGATGTGTCATTTGATTGTACTATTGTTCTATTTCTCTCTTTTGGGACTTCCCAGAATTTTCTTGGTCACAAGTATCTTAAATATTATACATTTCACAACTATATTTATATCACCAGCATTTGAATTATTGCTTGTCATATAGAAAGTACTTATTAAATATTTTTCATTCATTAATTAATATCACAGAAGAAATAGTATCATAGAGTGGATAATCCTGTCTTGTTTATATGATTCCTGTGAAAGACATTTAGCAACCCTAAACATTAGAGTTCTCATCTGTAAATGTTGACAATTCTGTTCATAGTACCTAGATCACAGAATTATTTTTAAAATCAAGTAAAATAATATAGGAAAAATATTTTTAGAAAAAATATAAGCCCAATATAAATTTTGATGGTGATGGTGATGATTATCATTAATGTATCCTTTTTATGGGGTTTAAATAGAAAAAGTAGAAATTAGTATTTATACTATTAGTACTACTACTATTGCTACTAATACCACTATTATTTTCTCCTCCTCCTTCTACTACCACTACTAATAATAATATTAATGCTATTATCATTATTGTTAATGCTATAAAGAGAATATCACAGTTGTATGAAGAAACTTCCCTTTGCAAGTGAATAAACGTATTTGGATATGAGCTCATCTACTCCATGCTCACTAAAAATATTTTCAGGAGAATTAAACTAGGAGGAAGGACATTATATATACCTTATCTTTTTACCATATGATTTTGATTTCTTTTGCTAGATCCTAATATTTCAAAAGCATTTTTTCCACACAGAATGTTTGTAGTGAATATTTCAAATGGCAACCACTGCTCTGCAATTTCTTAGTCAGTAAACATTTATTATATAATTTTGTGCCCCACACTTTGCTCAACCCTGACAATTCAAAGATAAAAAGATGATGCTTTCTCTCTAGGGTCTCACCTAATGAGGGAGACATGTAAATAGCTACATAAAAACATTTATGTACAGACTAAATTGGAAAAAAATTCTAGAGAGAGAGAAGGCACAAAAATTAAGGAGGAACTAGAAAGGCCAACAGAAGGTAGGATGTTAAATAAGAATTGGAGGAAGCAAGGTGTCGTGTTGTTGTTGTTGTCATTGCTCTTGTAATGTTTTATCAGTTGCTGTGAGAGTATCAATCCCTTTCGTCTTTTTGAAGAGAAATTATTAGTAATTTTATGGCTACTATAAGATTATGAACCATGTGTTATCCATTGGTTCAATTTGACCTCCTGATTTAATCTTACATCCTACCATATATTATATTAATTATTTTACTCTGATTTAGTAAAATGATATAAAAAAAACTAGAGAAAGATACATCTTGATGTGGTACCTCTGTATAATATAGAGATTTGATGGAGTCATATGGAGCGAATGAAGTGGATTAGAACAGTAAGTGTTAGTGGGGATTGAATGAATCACATTGACTCCATCTTGTGACTCACATTTCAAGTAAGCTAAGATTCTTTTCTTTTTTTTGTCTTTATAATAATACTTTTATTATAGAAATTGTTCTGCTGGTTCCATTCATCTTACTCTGCATCACTTCATACAAGTCTTCTTAGTTTTCTCTTAAACTGTCCCCTTCTTAATTTTTTTTTTTTTAAGCAATTGGGGTTAAGTAACTTGCTCAAGGTTACATGGCTAGTCGTTATTTATGTGTGGGTGCGCATTTTCTGAGGCCAGTTTCGATCTCCAGTCATCCCAACTCCAAGGCCGATGCTCTTACTCACTATGCCCCCTAGCCGCCCCTTTTTCCCCTCCCCTGCAACTACTTCCCCCTGCTTCCTCTACATGAGATAGTTTACCCCACCTTGTCTTTCCCCATCACTTCCTGCCACTTTCCTCTCTCACCTCACAACTTCACCCCTTGAGTATCCTCCCTTCCCAACAAATTCAACCTATGCCCTCTATCCATATATAACTGTAACCATATACACACACATTCACATATGTATTCACATGACCATACACCCTTCTTCCATTATTTTCATAGTGAGAAAGATTTCCTCAGTCACAGTTATTGTTTTTCCATATAGGAATGTAAATAGTTCAACTTTGATAAGTTCCTTTTGATTTCTTTTCCCTGATTACCTTCTCAGGCATCTCTTGCTTCTTGTGTCTTGATGTCAAATTTTCTATTCAATTCTGGTTTTTTCCTCAAGAGTGCTTGAAAGTCCTCTATTCCACTGAATGACCATATTTTCCCCTGAAATAAAATACTCAGTTTTGCTGGGTAGGTGACCCTTGGGTTCATTCCCAGCTCTTTTGACATCTGGATTATCATATTCCATGCCCTTCAATCCCTCAGTGTAGAAGCAGACAGGTCCTGTGCTATTCTTTTTTTTTTTTTTTTAAAGCAATTGGGGTTAAGTAACTTGCTCAAGATTACACGGTTAGTCATTTGATTTATGCGTGGGTGCTCATTTTCTGAGGCTGGATCTGATCTCGGGTCATCCAAACTCCGCGGCCAGCACTCTTACTCACTGCGCCACCTAGCCGCCCCTTTAGGGCAATTGGGGTTAAGTAACTTGCCCAAGGTTACACGGCTAGGTTTTAGTTTGTGCGGATTAAGTGTCGGAGGCCGCCTCCGAACTCAGGTCCTTCTGATTCCAGGGCCGGCGCTCTATTCACTGCGCCACCTAGCCGCCCCTGGTCCTGTGCTATTCTGATTGTGTTTCCACAATATTGAAATTGTTTCTTCCTGGCTGCTTGTAGTATTTTCTCCCTGATCTGGGGATTCTGGAACCTGGCTATAATATTCCTGAGAGTTTTCTTTTTGGGATTTTTTCAGGAGGTGATCAGTGGATTCTTTCAACCTCTATTTTGACCTCTGGATCTAAAACATCAGGGCAATTTTCCTTGAGAATTTCTTGAAGGGTGATTTCTAGGTTCTTTCTTTGATCATGGCTTTCAGGTAGTCCAATAATTTTTAAATTGTCTCTCCTGGATCTATTTTCCAGGTCAGTGGTTTTTCCCATGAGATATTTCACATTGCCTTCTAATCTTTCATTTGTTTGGATCTGCTTAACAGCATCTTGATTTCTCATAAAGTCATTAGCTTCCATTTGCTCCAGTCTAACTCTGAAGGAATGAATCTCCTCAGTGAACTTTTGTGATTCTTTTTCCATCTGGCAAATTCGGCTTTTTAAGGCATTCTTCTCCTCATTGCCCTTCTGGGCCTCCTTTGCCATTTGAGTTAGTCTATTTTTTAAGGTGTTGTTTATCTCAGTCAGGCTGTTGACCCTCATTTCATACTTTTCCTGTATCCTTCTCATTTATCTTTCCAATTTTTCCTCCACTTCTCTTATTTGATTTTTAAAGTCCTTCTTAAAGTCCTCTATGGCCTGCAACCCACTCATGTTTTCCCCTGGGGCTTTTGGAGCAGTACTTCTGACCTCACAATACTCTTCCCACTCCATGCTTCAACCTCCTTGCCCCTAAAGTAGGAGTCTAGGGTTGCATTTTTCTGTTTAATTTGTTTCCTTTGCCTTGGCATGTTGCCACTTAATTACTTGACTTTTGGGCTTGTTGCCACACTATGTCTTTGCCGACAGATAGGGGAATTTTCGTCCTGAACGTGTGGGAGGGCAACTTCCATTTCTGGCAAGCTGGAAACACACCCACAACTTCCACCCCAGATCACAATCCAGATCCAGGGAGGTCAAAGCAAGAGCGATTACCCCTCAAGACTGATAGCTGGATCTCCCTACAGTTCACAGGCCAGGAACTGGAGCTGCCTCTGAAAACTACAAAATGGAGTGTCTCCTCAGTGGCTTCTAGCCCCCAGGGGAGGAAGCCCACGTGTTCCCCAAATACTGGTCCCAAAGTCCATAGGACACTAACCTCTTACTTTGTCCTAGGCATGTCTATATTGATAATTCTGGAATTGCCACAGCTGCTGGTGTTCTGGGGTCCCTCCAGCCAGCTGCTGGCCCTGCCACCCTGGGGCTAAAACTGCAACTCGGGCAAACCGGACCTATGCTCAGCTCCCTGCACTCTGTGTGCTGCAGGTGAGCTGGTCCTTCCTGCAGGGCTGCTGAACTGCTCTCAGTGGGAGGTTAGCTTCTCTGTGTCATTCTGTGGGTGCTGGGGTTCCAGAAGTTGTTCAGAGTTCCCTTTTACATAGTTTGGAGGAAATCTGGGGACAGAGTGGCTTGGACATGCTGTTTCTACTCCGCCATCTTGGCTCTGCCCCCGTAAGTTTCTTTTCTATATAATTATGGGTCCAGCCAAAGCTCTGTCTTGCAAGAAAACTTTATTCAAGTGTGGTAATTGTGAGAGGACTTTCTTGCATTATTTTAACCTAGTCGTGTGTGGCTGGGAATTTGGATCATTTCTACTCTCCACTTAGAGACTCTTGATTAAGGACATAGGTTGCATTGAGCTGAAACCCAATCAGATCTGAAGACTGATACAAGGAGTTTCATGACAATTGTACATCTCAAGCAGCCCATGTGTTTTATCTGAAAATTGGCCCCATAATATTATTGTTTCTATGTTTCTTTGATTGTATACAGACACTTGAGGGGAATGGAATATGTCTTATTCCGGATTCAGGGATTTGCAACTGTTCACTCTCCCCTTTCTGACTAGGAAAGTCTCTAAGTTTTTGTCCAGTTAGAAATCAGATGACCTTATTTTGGAAAAGAGAATCTGTTGTCTTTTAACCAATTAATTGTATTTGATCAAATATTTTTAACATAAAAAATGTGTTTGCTTCTTATTCAGGGTCCACTGCCAAAGCTGAAGAAGGCAACTGGTCTGATTTGTTGGGCAACTGGCATTCATTGCTTAATGAATCAATATGCTCAAAAGTTTGAGTCTTTTTTCCTTAGTGGTTTGAACTTTCTTGTATTTACACACACACACACACACACACACACACACACACACACACACACACACACTAACATACATATTTATATGCATTTCAAGTGATTAATAAGATTTTAATTTTAAAGTAGTTAAATACAACTCTATTCAAGAAAAATGACTAAGGCGAGTTAGAGTCATAATTAGCTTAAACAGTCTCCCTGAAAGATGTCACATTTTGCATTTATTGTTGCTTATATTATTACATCTGTGACGTGTTTAAAATATATGATAATTTTCAATGTGGACTTTAAATGCTCTAGAATTTTCCCTTTACTATAATTGGGACTTTATTATAATTTTAATAAATAGGTAAGTCATAAGTTCAGAATTGAAATAAAGTGTTTGAGATAGTAAACATTACACTCCTTTTGGATAGCTTGTTTTATAATTATCAAATGGTTAATCAGTTGTTCCTATACCCCTAGGACTTTTTGGTTAACTGTTTTAGATACTTAAGCAATATTTATATTTTCTAATATGTTAGATTTTTTTAACATGATAGAATCTCTGAATGTTTTCTACAAACTTCATAAATATGTAGTCAACCTATATGTTGACAAGACACAGGAATTTGCTTTTTTTCATAGTATTTCATAGCTTTTGATATAGTCACTGTCATAAATAAGAGACAATTCTGGTAAAATCCTATGTTCATAATTCATGAAATACTGGAAGCACTCAAGCTACTATTTTTAGGTATTATGTGATTCTACCCTTGTCCCATTTTGCAGAAAAGCTAGAGTTCTATTTACTTATCTTTTTCTCATTTCATCCAAAGTTTTTTTTTTTTTTCGTTTTGGGATCTGTCCATCCCTTTATGCCATGGACTATGGGTTGTGCTTTGAGGGGAATATAGTTTTTAGCTCATTTTTCACATTTTTTGATGAGGCTTAAATAAAGATATATAGATATATAGATATATATAGATATATATATATATTCTGGGAATACCTATATTGTGTCCTATTCTGTTATTTTAAATTATTTTTTATTTGGATAAAATATTTGTTTTTGAAGTTGTATATAGTTAGTAATTAGAAATTTATTAAGAGCTTACTTTGTGTCAGATACTGTGCTAAGAAATGGATATGTAACAATAGTCAAGAGGCACTACTTATCCTTGAAAAATATATAATCTAATGAGAAAACATCATGAACTATATGTAAATAAAATATAAAAATTATATATAGGAAATAATCAGTAGAGAGACATCAGTAGAATAAAGAACTGGAGAAAGTATTCCTATAAAAGATATTGTTAAAAAAAAAAAAGGGGCGGCTAGGTGGTGCAATGAGTAGAGCACCAGCCCTGGAGTCAGAAGGACCTCAGTTTGGATCTGGCCTCAGACATTTAACACACCCAAACAAAAACCCAGCCGTGTGACCTTGGGCAAGTTACTTAACCCAAATTACCCTCCAAAAAGCAAAAAAAAAAAAAAAGATATTGTTTTATGTTTAATAAGAATGTATATGCAAATCATTTATCAGATTGCATGCCATCTAGGAGAGGAGAAGGGGAGAGAAGCAGAGGATATGTAATACTCAAACACATATGGAAGTGTATATTGAAAAATAAAATTAATAAATTTTTTTTAAAAAGATAATATGTTAGCTGTGGCTTGAAGGAATTTGGGTAGCTCAGGATATGGAAATGAAAAGGGAGAATATTCCATTGTGGAGGACAAGTGATGAAATATCCAGAACCAAGAGATGGAGTATCTTGTCAGAAGAAAAGAAAGAGGACAGTGTCACTGGATTGAAGAAGTCATGGTAGGGTACAGAGAATGTAATATGCCTGAAGAATGGTGGGGTAGGGAATAGAATTTGAAGGGTTTTGAATACTAATACAATGTTGTAGCATAAAACAGAGTGTATGAATCTTACTGTGTTCTCATTGAATTTTTTATTGTTTTTAACTCAGTCTATATTTAAAGACTTTCTTTTTCTCTTTCTCCCCTCTTATAGAAAATGAATATGATGGAATGAATAGTAGGGCAACTTTGGAAGACTGGGCTCAAATTTTCCCTCTAAAAACACAATTGACATGACCAATGGCCAGTTACTTCTTAATCTTCATGTCCCAAGAAACTTTCCAAGACTGTAAATTACAGATATGTGGCTAATCTGAATTTGCTGAAGAAGTTTACATACAGCCAGTTTCTTACTCTGAGGAAAACCTAAGATTAAAAAGAAAATACCTCAATACTCTATTATATCTGTGATCTCACCAGTATGGATACTCATTTCAACAACAAAGATCATAATCTATCATCCATGCTTTCACACCCTGTGTCATTTTCATGCATCTTCTCCCATATATTTTACTCTGGGAGTTATATACCATATACTATGAGTCTTGCCTTTGTTCTTTTTATTTTTTAACATTATCTAAATTTTATGCTTTTATAAACTTTGCAAACATTTCCCAATTACATTTTTAAAAATCTGTTTATTCATTTGACTCTGTAAGAAAATTTCTAGTGTTATATGCAAAAGAGATCATCGAAGTGGGAAGACAACCCATATGTACAAAAATATTTATTGCAGCTCTTTCTGTGTTGGCAAAGAATTGGAAATTAAGAGTATGCCCATCAATTGGGGAATGGTTAAACAAGTTGTGGTATATGACTATAATATAATACGATTTTGCTATAAGAAATGAGGAGGAGATAGACTTCATATTTACCTGGAGAGACTTATACAAACTTCTACACAACATATGTGTGACAAACAACTTTGATAGACTGGACTCTTCTTAGCAGTGCAAGGTTATATTACAACTTCAAAAGTCTCATGATAGAAGGAGATGTCTACATTCGGAGAAAGAACTAGAAAGGTAACTGTGATTTGTTATGGAAGTATATAATGGTTGGACAGTTTGGAAGCCTGTCTGCTTGATCTGCTTGTCTGTCTTGTAAATTCTGTCTGTATACTCTGAAGTTTAGGTTGCTGACCTTTATCCCCTGAAATAAGTAAATGAAATATATGTCCTTGCTGCTACACATTTTTCATTCCATCAGTTACAATCCTTTTTTTTTTTTTTTTTTTGCTTTTTGGAGGGCAATTGGGGTTAAGTAACTTGCCCAAGGTCATACAGCTGGGTTTTTTGTTTGTGTGTGTTAAGTGTTTGAGGCCGGAACTGAACTCAGGTCCTTCTGACTCCAGGGCTGGTGCTCTACTCACTGCACCACCTAGCCACCCCCTACAATCCTTCTTAAAACCTGACTAATGCCTAACGGGAAAGTATTTGCAGATCCTGTAGTTGATTGCATGCCTCTATGGTGGTCAAGGAGCAGGAAAGAAAGGGAGGAGGAGAAAACTTGAAGCTCAAGGGATTGTGCAAGTGAATCTTGTAAGTTAAAGGTAAACAAACAAAATAATACAGATCAAAAAAGAGAAAAGAAAATATATATATATATATATATATATATATATATTTGCTCATTTTTAGTTTTCAACATTTATTTCTACAAGATTTTGAGTTATAAATTTTCTCCCTGTCTTTCTCCTTCTCCCCACTCCAAAATAGCAAGCCTACTGAATATCCCTTCTCTTATATCCTCTCCCATGCCTCCTCTAATAGGGCAAGATGGATTTCTATACTGAAGTGCCTGTATACCAGTATATCTTATTTCTCAGTTGCATGTAAAGCAATTTTTTTAACATTTTTTTTAAAACTTTGATGTCCAGATTCTTTCTCTTCTTCCCTCCTCATCCACCCCCACTGGGAAGATGAACAATTCAATATGGGTTGAACATCTGTAGTTATGAAATATTTCCATAGTAGATATATTGTTAAAGACTAACTATATCTCTCCATCCTATCCTACTCCCCACTTATTCTATTTTCTACTATGATAACACAGTCCTTTTTCAGAATATGTGCTTCTAAGTATGCTCTCCCCCAACTTGCTCTCCCTTCTATCATCTGCCCTCTTATACCTTTCCCTTCTATTTTACTGTAGGGCAAGATGCACACTTGAGTGTGTATGTTATTCCCTCCTTAAGCCAAATTAAATGAAAATGTGGTTGACTCCTCCCAAACTACGTAAAAGGGGACTCTGAACAACTTCTGGAGCTCCAGCACCCACAGAACGACACAGAGAAGCTAACCTCCCACTGAGGACAGCCAAGCAGCCCTGCAGGAAGGACCAGTGCAGCAGTCTGGGACCTGGCAGCTCACAGCACTCAGAGCACAGAAGCTGAGCCGAGCCCAGGTCCGTGTGAGCCAAGGTTTTAGCCCCAGGGTGGCAGGGCCAGCAGCCAGCTGGAGGAACCCCAGAACACCAGCAGCCGTGGCAACTCCAGAATTATCAACACATACTTGCCTAGGACAAAGTAAGAGGTTAGTGTCCTATGGACTTTGGGACCCATATTTAGGGAATGCATCGGCACCCTCCCCTGGGGGCTAGAAGCCACTGAGGAAAAACGCCATTCTGTAGTTTCCAGAGGCAGCTCCAGCTCCCAGCCTGCAAATTTGTAGGGAGATCCAGCGATCAGTCTTGGGGGGTAATCGCTCTTGCTTTAACCTCCCTGGATCTGGATTGTGATCTAGGGTGGAAGTTGTGGGTGGGTTTATAGCTTGCCAGAAACGGAAGTTGCCCCCCACACGTTCGGGACGAAAATTCCTCTATCTGGCCTTAAAGCCATAGTGTGGCAACAAGCCCAAAAGTCAAGCAATTAAGTGGCAACATGCCAAGGCAAAGGAAACAGAAAAATGCAACCCTAGACTCCTATTTTAGGGGCATAGAGTGGGAAAAGGACTGTGAGGTCAGAAGTCCTGCTCCAAAAGCCCCAGGGGAAAACATGAGCAAGTTGCAGGCCATAGAGGACCTTAAGAAGGACTTTAAAAATCAAATAAGAGAAGTGGAGGAAAAATTGGAAAGAGAAATGAGAAGGATGCAGGAAAAGTATGAAATGAGGGTCAACAGCTTGAATGAGGAAAACAACACCCTAAAAAATAGACTTACTCAAATGGCAAAGGAGGCCCAAAAGGGCAATGAGGAGAAGAATGCCATAAAAAGTCGAATTTGCCAGATGGAAAAAGAATCTCAAAAGTTCACTGAGGAGATTCATTCCTTCAGAGTTAGACTGGAGCAAATGGAAGCTAATGACTTTATGAGAAATCAAGATGCTGTTAAGCAGATCCAAACAAACGAAAGATTAGAAGGCAATGTGAAATATCTCATGGGAAAAACCACTGACCTGGAAAATAGATCCAGGAGAGACAATTTAAAAATTATTGGACTACCTGAAAGCCATGATCAAAGAAAGAACCTAGAAATCACCCTTCAAGAAATTCTCAAGGAAAATTGCCCTGATGTTTTAGATCCAGAGGTCAAAATAGAGGTTGAAAGAATCCATCGATCACCTCCTGAAAAAGATCCCCAAAAGAAAACTCCCAGGAATATTATAGCCAGGTTCCAGAATCCCCAGATCAAGGAGAAAATACTCCAAGCAGCCAGGAAGAAACAATTTCAATATTGTGGAAACACAATCAGAATAGCCCAGGACCTGGCTGCTTCTACACTGAGGGATTGAGGGAAAAAGAACTGGGAATGAACCCAAGGGTCATCTATGCAGCAAAACTGAGTATTTTGTTTCAGGGGAAAATATGGTCATTCAGTGGAATAGAGGACTTTCAAGCAATCTTGAGGAAAAAACCAGCATTGAATAGAAAATTTGACATCCAGACACAAGAAGCAAGAGATGCCTGAGAAGGTAATCAGGGAAAAGAAATCAAAAGGAACTTATCAAAGTTGAAGTATTTACATTCCTATATGGAAAAGCAATAACTGTGACTGAGGAAATCTTTCTCAGTATGAAAATAATGGAAGAAGGGCCTATGGTCATGTGAATACATATGTGAATGTGTGTGTATATGGTTACAGTTATATATGGATAGAGGGCATAGGTTGAATTTGTTGGGAAGGGAGGATACTCAAGGGGTGAAGTTGTGAGGTGAGAGAGGAAAGTGGCAGGAAGTGATGGGGAAAGACAAGGTGGGGTAAACTATCTCATGTAGAGGAAGCAGGGGGAAGTGGTTGCAAGGGAGGGGGAGAATAGGAAGGGAAAAAGGCAAATCCACATTCTCATTGAATTTGGTTCAGGAAGAGAATGACTTACATACTAAATGGGATATCTCAACCTGCAGCAGAATAGGGGGAAGGGGGATGAGAGGAGGGATGATTGATGGGGGGGGGGCATCTTTGGGGGGAGGGGAGGTTGGAAGTACCCACTATAGAAGAGGGACAGGATCATGTAGGGAATGGACCAGGTGGGGGGTGGGATGAGTGGGAGGGAATTATAAGCAGCCTTGTACAATATATCTACTATGATAATGTTTTGCATAGCTAGACATGTACAACATATACTGAATTACTTATCTCCCCAGAGGGAATGGGTGACAAGGGAGGAAGGAAATGGATCTGAAAGTCGAGGTCTTAACATTAAATGTTTCAAATATATATAAATACTATTATTAATACTCTTTTGCTTATAATTGGGAGATAAAATGTGCAGGCATTGGGACACAAAGATTTACCTTCCTCTAATGGAAAAGTCGAAGGGGGTATGGGAGAAAGTATGGGAGAGAGCAGATTGGAGGAAGCGCTATCTTGTGGGACTGCTCTTCTGGGAGGTTGGGTAGGGGAATAACGGGGGGAAAATGATTGTAACTCAAAATTTGGCGGAAATGAATGATGTAAAACAGAAGTTAATAAAGCATTTGTTTAAAAAAAAGAAAAAAAGTAAAAAAAAGAAAAAAAAGGAAATGTGGTTGATCTATTCCCTTTCGCTTTCCTCTTCTTCCCCACCATTGTAACAGTTTTCTCTTTCCTCTTTCATATGAGATAATTTGCCCTGTTCTATCTCACCCTACCTCCTTCTCTCATTATATTCTTCTCTCACCTCTTAATTTTATTTTTTAGATATCATCCTTTCCTATTCAATTCATCCTATGCTCACTGTCTATCTGTACATGTACACATATATACACTCACTCACATAGGCATTTATATACACAAACACCCTCCTATATAAACATACATGTATATGTAATATACATAATGCATATATGCAGAGATACATGTGTACATCCATGTACATATACATATATATGCCTATAAATACATATATACACACATATTCCCTTCAACTCTCCTCATACTGATAAAAGCCTCATGAGTTACAATTATCATCTTTCCATGTAGGAATATAAATCATTAAACTTTAATAAGTTCCTTATGATTTCTTTTTCCTGTCTCATACTTTTTTGCTCCTTGTATTTGAACATTAAATTTTCTGTTCAGCTCTGGGTTTTTTTTTTTTCATCAGTAATGCTTCAAAGTCCTCTATTTCATTGAATGACCATATTTTCCCCTGAAACACAACATTCAGTTTTGCTAGTTAGATAATTCTTGGTTTTAATTCTAGTTCCTTTGACCTCCAGAATATCTTATTCCAGCCCTTTGTTCCTTTAATATAGAAAGTGCTAGATCTTGTGTTATTCGGATTGATTTCCACAATACTCAAACTGCTTCTTCATGGCTGCTTGTAATCTTTTCTCCTCAACTCAGAAGCTCTAGACATTGGCTATAATATTCCTAGAAGTTTTCTTTTGGGGATCGTTTTCAAGAGGCAATCAGGGAATTGTTTCAATATCTATTTTGCCCTCTGTTTCTAGAATATCATGGCAATTTTCTTTGAGAGTTTTTTGAAGAATGATTTCTTGCTTCGTTTTTTTTTAAGCAAATGCTTTATTAACTTCTGGTTTACATCATTCATTTCCGCCAGTTTTTGAGTTACAATTTTTACCCATTTTTCCCCTACCCACCACCCCAGAATAGCAGTCCCACAAGATATCCCCTAATCCAATCTGCTCTCTCCCATATCTTCTCCCATACCAACTTAGACTTTACCATTAGCTCGAGGTGAATCTCTGTGCCCCAATACCTGAACATCTTATCTCCCAATTACATGCAAAATAGGACTAACAATAGTATTTATATACATTTGAAACATTTAATTTTAAATCTTTGAAATTCAGATCCATTCCCTTCCTCCGTTGTCACCCATTCCATCTGGGAAGATAAGCAATTCAGTATGTGTTGTACATGTATAGCTATGCAAAACATTACCATAGTAGATATATTGTAAAAGGCTGCTTATAATTCCATCCCACCCATCCCACCCCCTACTTGGTCCATTCCCTACTTTGATCCTGTCCCACTTCGATAGTGGGTACTTCCAACCTCCCCTCCCCCCAGAATACCTTCTCCTCCATCATCCCTCCTCTCATCCCCCTACCCCCTACTCTGCAGCAGGGTGAGATATCCCAATTAATATGTATGTCATTCTCTCCCTGAGCCAAATTCAATGAGAATATTGTTTTGCCTTATTAGCTTCCTGTTATTCCCCTCATCTGCAACCACTTCCCCTTGCTTCTTCTACATGAAATAGTTTACCCTACCCTGTCTCTCCCCATCTCCTCTTGCCACTTTCCTCTCTCACCTCATAACTTCACCCCTTATGTATCATCCCTTCCAACCAAATTCAACCTGTGCCCTCTATCCATGTATAACAGTAAAAATATATACACACATTCACATATGTATTCATATGCCCATATACCCTTCTTCCATTATTTTCATACTGAGAAAGGTTTCATCAGTCACAGTTATTGTTTTTCCATGTAGAAATGTAAATAGGTCAACTTTGATAAGTTCCTTTTGATTTCTTTTCCCTGATTACCTTCTCAGACATCTGTCGCTTCTTGAGTCTAGATATCAAATTTTCTATTCGATTCTGGTTTTTTCCTCAAGAATACTTGAAAGTCCTCTATTCCACTGAATAACCATATTTTCCCCTGAAACAAAATACTCAGTTTTTCTGGATAGGTGATTCTTGGTTTTAATCCCAGCTCTTTTGACATCTGGATTATCATATTCCATGCCCTTTGATCCCTAAGTATAGAAGCTGCCAGGTCCTGTGCTATTCTGATTGTGTTTCCACAATATTGAAATCGTTTCTTCCTGGCTGCTTGTAGTATTTTTCTCCTTGATCTGGGAATTCTGGAACCTGGCTATAATATTCCTGGGAGTTTTCTTTTTGGGATCTTTTTTAGGAGGTGATCAGTGGATTCTTTCAACCTCTATTTTGCCCTCTGGGCCTAAAGCATCAGGGTAATTTTCCTTGAGAATTTCTTGAAGGGTGATTTCTAGATTCTTTCTTTGATCATGGCTTTCAGGTAGTCCAATAATTTTTAAATTATCTCTCCTGGATCTATTTTCAAGGTCAGTGGTTTTTCCCATGAGATATTTCATATTGCCTTCTGTTCTTTCATTTGTTTGGATCTGTTTAACAGCGTCTTAATTTCTCATAAAGTCATTAGCTTCCATTTGATCCAGTCTAACTCTGAAGGAATGAGTCTCCTCAGTGAGCTTTTGAGATGTATTTTTCCATCTGGCAAACTTGGCTTTTTAAGGCATTCTTCTCCTCATTGCCCTTTTGGGCCTCCTTTGCCAGTCTATTTTTTTAAGTTGTTATTTTCCTCAGTCAGGCTGTTGACCCTCATTTCATACTTTTCCTGCATCCTTCTCATTGTCTTCCTAATTTTTCCTCCACTTCTCTTATTTGATTTTTAAAATCCTTCTTAAGGTCATCTATGGCCTGTAAGCCACTTGTCTTTTCCTTTGGGAGTTTTGGAGCCGGAGTTCTGACCTCACAGTCTTCCTCCTCTTCCATGCTCCCGTCCTCTTTGCTCCCAAAATAGGAGTCTAATGTTAAATTTTTCCGTTTATTTTGTTTCCTTTGCCTAGGCATGTTGCCACTTAATTACTTGACTTTGGGGCTTGTTGCCACAGTAGGACTCTGCCACCAGAAAGGGGAGCTTCCATGCAGAAAGTCGGTGTCTTCCCAGCTTCCAGTTCTGGCAAGTTGGATACCCACCCCAGACCTCCCCCCTAGATCATAATCCAGATCCAAGCAGGTTAAAGCAAGAGTGATTCGCCCCCAAGAATGATCACTGGATCTCCCTACAGTTCACAGGTCAGGAGCTGAAGCTGCCACTGAAGCTGCAAAATGTCGAGTGTGCCTTGTCTCCTCAGCAGCTTCTAGCCCCCAGGGTAGGAAGCTGATGCATTCCCCAAATACTGGTCCCAAAGTCCATAGGGCAATAACCTCTCACTTTGTCCTAGGCATGTCTGTGTTGATAATTCTGGAATGACCACAGCTGCTGGTGTTCTGGGGTCCCTCCAGCTGGCTGCTGGCCCAGCCACCCTGGGGCTAATACCAGGACTTAAGGAGACCTGGGTTTGGCTCCCCGTGCACAGTTCTGTCGGCTCCCAGAGTGCTGTGCTGGCTGCTCCCTGCAGGGCTGCTGGGCTGTCCTCAGTGGAAGGTTAGCTTCTCTGTGTTGTTCTGTGGGTGCTGGGGCTCCAGAAGTTGTTAAAAATCCCCCTTTACATGGTTTGGAATTGTTCTGGGGGGAGAGTACCTTGGGATTGCTGTTTTTACTCTTCCATCTTGCCTCTGCCACCTGCTTTACTTTTTTTTTTGATCATGGCTTTCAAATAGTCCAATGATTTTTAAATTTTCTCTCCTATTTCTATTTTTCAGGTCCATGATTTTTTGAACACATATTTCATATCGCCTTCTCTTTTTTCATTTGTTTGGATCTGTTTTATAGTATCTTCATTTCTCATAAAGTCATTAGCTTCCATTTGCCCCAATCCAATTTTGAAGGAATTATTTTCTTCAGTGAGTTTTTGAAATTTCTTTTCCATCTGGGCAATTTGGCTTTTTAAGGCGTTATTCCCCTCTTTGTCTTTTTGGCTCTCTTTTGCTGTTTGAGTTAGTCTGTTTTTAAGGTGTTATTTCCTTCAGTATTTTTGGGTCTCCTTTATCAGGCTCTTGACTTACTTTTCATGATTTTCTGCCATCATTCTCCTTTCTATTCCCAATTTTTCCTCCACTTCTCTTATATTATTTTCAAAATCCTTCTTGAGCTCTTCCATGGGATGTAAACAGTTGATATTTTTCTTCAAAGTTTTTGAGGCATGAGTTTTGTCTTTGTTGACTTATTCTGGTTCCATGTTTTGATCCTTTTTGTCCCCAAAAAAGGATTCTATGGTCTGATTGTGCTTGCTCTGCTTGTTCATCTTATCAGCCAATTACTTGACTTTTGAGCTCTTTGCCATTGTAGAACTCTGCTCACAGTTCATAGGTTTGTTCCAAATTGCTTGGGTTTTCACAAATGTTTTCAGAGGTCTGAGGAGGGTACCCTCTTTATAGCCACCACAAGCTCTGGCAAACTGGCATTTCTCTGCACAGGGCCATAGAGACCCAGATCCAAGCAGGACAAAAAAGAGTGATTACCATATGAATGCTTTCCTGGTCCCCTTACAATCCACAAGCCAGGAACTCTGGAGGCAGCCATGAGACAGCAGCTGAAGAGACCACACCTCTTCCACCTTTTGCCCCTTGGGCTGGGGCCAGACCACACTCTTCCATCATATACTTCCAACAGAGTTCCCCACTGACCTTTTACTTTCTCTTTGGCATTTATGGGTTGAGAAGTCTGGAAACCACTACAACTGGTGGTTATTCACTCTTCTGAAGCCTGCTCCAGCCAGTCTGGGCCACTGGTCAGGGCCACCCAGGTCTCATCACAGCTTATGTGGTACTGTGCATAATTCCCAGCTCGATGTGGTAGACCCTTCCTGTTGGCCTTCCTAACTGGCTTCAGTGGGAGATTTGTTGTTGTTGTTTTTTTTTTTCTATCACTTTGTGGTCTCTGTAACTCTAATATTTGTTTAGAGTCATATTGTACTGGTATTGGCAGTGGTTGTGGCTGGATCTCATAGAATTTTTTGTTTCTACTCCACCCTCTTGGCACTTCCCCTCCCCCCCTTTGTTCTTTTTATATTGTGAGGATGTCATGGATTGTCAATAGATAATCCCTTGCATTCAAATAATCATGTACTAATTGTAGTTGTGGTGGTTATGGTGGTGGTGGTGGTGGTGGTAGTGGAAGTGGTGGTGGTAGAGCTGATGTTTGTGGTGGTGGTAAAAGTAGTAATAGTAATAGTTGTAGTAGTGGTACTAGTAGTACTAGTAGTAGTTTGAGGAAGAAAAAGAAGAGCAAGAGATAGAAGAGAAAGAGGAGAGTAAGAAGAGAAGGGGAAGAGGGAGGAGAAGGAGAGGAAGATGAGCTAGAAAAAGGAAAAAACAAAGAGGAGAATTGGTGGTAGTTGTAGTAGAGGTGGTGGTGGTGGCATTGTTCTTGTAGTAATAAAGTTCTTTAGACCTCAAAAAATACTGTTCTTATAACATAACTGAACTCTGAATAGCAAATATAATTATCTATATAAGAGTAACAGTGCTTTTTGAAAAAAAATCTTATTTTATATCTCATGAATCATAGTACTTATGCCAGAATACAGAAGAGGTCATCGTTATTTTAGTGATAACATCCTTATTATGCATCAAAGTATAAATGACCATACAACATGTTCTTACAGATCAAATAAAAATCCAGTTTGTGAATAGCATCAAACAATTTTTTCATGAGAGACATGCAAATCCCTTGAGAGTAAGTCTGACTTCTGTCATTGTTTGACCTTGTAACTATTACCTGAGGAATCTCATTGAATTTCAATACATAAGGCTAAAGTGTAAACAAAAATTCCAATAATAATAGTGATGATAACAATGTCCACCTCACAGGGGTGCTATGAGTCTTTGCTAGTTAATGCTTATAACTTTCAAGGCTGATGAATGATATTGCTTATATGAACCGGATTAGTTGGTATAATTAGAGTCCTGCTATAAGGGAAAGAGATCAAAGAAAAAGCATTATTATGAAGAAAGAGCAAAGGATAGAAGCAAATTTTCAATTTAAGCCATGTAGTGGTATGAAGGACTATTTTTTTCACAGATCAAAAGATCTTTTTGACCGAATTTGTTTTTGCAGTTATTGAATACTGACTGGAATACAATGGAGAAGTTTTATCAATAGGGGTTTCACACTGATTGATATCCCTATAATTAAAATAAAATAATTTATGCATGAGTGAAGCTATAAAAATCATAAAACAGCAGGGATCAAAGACTTTTGTCTTCTTTTAGTAACACTCACTGGCTACCTTGTCTATGTTAGAACAAGTGAAGGGTTTTTTTTTTTTTAAGTCCAGTATCCTTATTAATGTCTTCCAAGTAACTGAGAGTCAAAATATAGCATTGACTCAATGCAACAAATTTGATTTAATTACACTGACATAAAAATTCACTTATTTTTCTGGAATTGAAATTGGAATTATGTTGAAAAAATGTCTTTCAGACTTCTGTTAGTGCATGGGTGCCACTTGGAGATAAGAAGGAAATGGGAGTCCAAATGTTGACATTGAAACTCATATTTTAGTTGTAATGAGAGGCAACGGTGTTATTGGAACTATTTGGCCAAGGATTCATGGTTCAAATTCTGGATTTGCTACATGTTTCCTATGTTACCTTAGGTAAGTCACTTAGCATCTCTACTCATCAGAACTCTCATATATATAATAAAGGGGTTGGAATAGATGAATTCCGAGTTCCCTTCTCGGTCTAAATCCATGATCTGTTAAAAATAAATGATATCAAAATTTAAAGTTCAATTTTCTAGCTTACTTATTGTGCTTTTAAAGCATCAGATGTCACTAACCCTTTGTTGCTTAGGCTGCATTTCTATCAAAGCAATAAACATATTTACATGGATAGGAGAGTACTTAACTAGCATGGAGGGTCAATAATTTTCAATTTGTGGTGCTATGGAAAGAGTGCCAAAATGAAATATAGAAGAGGCAGTCACATTTCAGGTTGGCTACCTGCCACCTATATCACCTTGGATAGATAATTTAATCTCTCTGGGCCCCAGTAATTCTCCATTTGCATCATGGGGAGGATGAATTAGATAACTTCTAAGGACTTTCCATTTTACATCTAAGGTCCTATAACTCAATCATCTTTGTTCACTTCTGTGACCCAGTAAAGCAATACTTGATTGATTCCTTGTTAGTGATGATTATTTCATCATCATTATTATTACCCCTTATAAAATATATGGAACACAGAGTGCTTTATAAATGCTTGGTGAATGATTGATTGATTTGTTAAAAGTTTAGAGTATTTGTTGAGTACTGGTGATTTATTTTTTTTTCCTGCTCACTCACAATAATCTTTGGAACCCATGATACATTATTATGCCAGTCTTCATGAATGAAGATGGCCAGAGGTCAGGAGAAAATGAGCCTGACATGTTTTGTTTTGTTTTGTTTTTAATGGTGTTGTTATATCAGATTTAAGAAATTCCTGTCCTCTTACTTTGCCCCCTGGGATCAATAGCACACTTTTACATGGCAACTGTCTTCCATTTATGTGACCAAATTGTGGCTACAGAAAAGAGCAAATTTTACTGGGGGAGCAAACTCATGACCTTGTCCTTGTTAGCACAAAGCTCCAACAAATGGATAAGAACATCCATAGACATATACATATGATTAATAAATATCTATCACATTTCTAAATGTGTGCTGATTGAAAAGCCCAGCAAGTGCTGCATTACATGAGATTCATGTAAAAGAGTGAAATTTAAAACAGATTGTCAAGACAAGTTTTCCATTCACAATAAAGAGGAAATAATGAAGTTCTGACCTGGCAAATAAGAGAGAGACAGAGACAGAGAGAGACAGAGAGAGACAGAGAGAGAGACAGAGAGAGAGAGAGACAGAGAGAGAGAGAGAGACAGAGAGAGAGAGAGACAGAGAGAGAGAGAGAGAGAGAGAGAGAGAGAGAGAGAGAGAGAGAGAGAGAGAGAGAGATTAGCAAAGACAGAGAGACAGAGGGAAACAGCAACACAGAGACAAAAATTTTTCCTTTATTGTTTCTGCTACCAAGTATTTGGACCTTGTCACTGCAGATCTCTCCATCAACTTAAAGCTTTATTTGAAAGTTAAAGTGATGACATATTAAACCTTTTTTAAAAAGTTAGTAAATAACATAGAATTCTATTCTATCCTCAGTCCCAATAGCACCTGTGAACATGATATTAGTTTCCAAAGAGGAGCTAACAAATAAAGTGCCTCTTCTACATTTTTTTCCTCCCTGTTGTAAAGATAGTATAACCCAAATCTGTATAGGAAAACTCTAAGTATTTTAAAGACTTGGTCCTCTTTAGTACTAGGAAGGAATGGACTTACATCAAAGTTATAAAGTAAACAATATGTATCTTTGTACCTCCCTTTTTATAGTTCTTCTATGCTGCAAATTCTACAGTATTCAGAGTCTGAGAAATTGGACTTAAAACTTATCTGTGCTATTTGCAACTCCCTATGATGTTAGGAAAGTCAGCTAAAAATTCATCTAGGCTCATTCCTTACCTGACCTAGATGAATTATAACTTTGAATCCTGAATCAACTGGTATATGTATCAATCACTATTACAAGCACTTTGCAAACATTATTTTATTTGATCCTCATAACAACACTTCGAAGTAGGTGCTATTATTTCTATTTTACAAATGAGAAAAATGAGGCAAAGAGAGGTTAAGTGACTTGTTCAGGATCACATAGCTAGAAAGTATCTGATGTGAGATTTGAACTCAGTCTTCCTGATCTCAGGCCCAGTACTTTATCCAGTCTGCCACCTACCTGCTGATTAAAAAGATCATAAAAACAAGGTATCAATGGATTCATTAAACAACTAGGATATGTTAACACATAGTAGTGGGGACAGAAATATAAAGAATGATACAATTGGCACAGGTCAAGAGCTTATATTCCAATGGTGAAAATAAAAAGTTTTTGATAAACATACAACATGTACAATACAACATATATAACATAAATATACAGTTAATAAATGTAAATACATGCAAAATAATTAAATACAAACTACTTTGGAAAGAAAGGC
Source organism: Gymnobelideus leadbeateri (assembly GCA_011680675.1). Taxonomy (NCBI): domain Eukaryota; kingdom Metazoa; phylum Chordata; class Mammalia; order Diprotodontia; family Petauridae; genus Gymnobelideus; species Gymnobelideus leadbeateri. The sequence goes on along the minus strand of WOXC01008906.1, from coordinate 146,356 downwards.
AATGACAATTAGGAAAGATTTCATTCAGAAGATAGTGTCTGATTTGTATATTAAAGGAAAAGATGGACTCTGGATTTGGAAGCAAGGAAAGAATGAATTCAAGGCATCAGAGGTGACCAGTGCAAAGACATGGAGATGGGGGATAGAGTGATATTTGTGAAAAATAGAAAGTAAGCAAGTATAACTAATTCATAAAGTGAAGGAAGGGAAGTAATGTTCGATGAAACTGGATAAAATGACTTAGAATAGGCTTTGAAGGACTTTAAAAATTAGCAGTGGAGTTTTTATCTGATCCAATAGGCAATAGGAAGACATCAGTTGATGGAGAATTTACATGCTTGGATTTGTACTTAAGGAAAATATATTTGGGCAAAAAATGCCCCAAATACTAGTCTGTCTTTGAATGAACTGGAGTGGAAAAAAATGCTGTGCTAATTTCAAAGAAAGGAAAAGTGTCTATGGACCAGTGAGTTTAACTAAAAATCCTAAGGAAATTCATGCATTCACTCTGTGAGCCATTAAATGCAGATGATCTGCTAAGAATTGCTCTAATAAGTTGGGATAAAAAAGAGCCACAAATGTCTGCTCTAGAGATCACAGTCTAAAGAAAGGGATAATATGAAAACAACTATGCAAAAACATTTTGTACAATATTAATTTATATAATATTAGTTAGAATAACCTCAGAGAAAAAGATTCTAAGATTAAGGAGGGATGTGAGAAAGATTTCTTGTTGTAAGTAGTGTTTTAGTTGAAATTTTAACGGGGTGGCTAGGTGGCGCAGTGAGTAGAGCGCCGGCCCTGGAGTCAGAAGGACCTGAGTTCGGATCCGGCCTCAGACACTTAACCCACACAAACAAAAACGTAGCCATGTAACCTTGGGCAAGTTACTTAACCCCAATTGCCCTAAAAGGGGTGGCTAGGTGGTGCAGTGAGTAAGAGTGCCGGCCTCGGAGTTGGGATGACCCGAGATCAAATCCGGCCTCAGAAAATGAGCACCCACGCATAAATAATGACTAGCCGTGTAACCTTGAGCAAGTTACTTAACCCCAATTGCTTAAAAAAAAAATTAAGGTAGTCTTTGAAGCCAGGAGTGGAGATGAGGAGGAAGACCATACCAGGATTAATAGATAGGCAGTGAAAAAGCAGACATTTTTATAGTAAGGAAATGGAGTTTTATGTCTGAGAATTAGCAATGTGGTCAGGGTCAATGGAATGCAGAATACAAGAAGGGCAATAAAGTTTAAAGACTGGAAAGATATGAATAGGTTCAAGTTATGAAAGTCAATTTACACATACCCAGAAAAACCAAGTATAATACTTCAGGGGAAAAACTGGACATTCAAAGACATAGAGCACTTTCAAGCATTCTTAATGAAAAGATCAGAGCTGTATAGGAAATTTGACTTTCAAATACAAGAATCAAGAAAAGTATGAAAAGGTAAACAGGAAAGAGAAATCACAAGGGACTGGTTAAAGTTGAATTGTTTATATTCCTACATGTTAAAGATGATATTTGTAATTCATGAAACCTTTCTCAGTATTAGGGTACTTGGACAAAATGAAATAGATATAGATTGATAGATAGATAGATAGATAGATAGATAGATAGATAGATAGATGGCATAGGATGAGTTGAATATGAGGGGATAATATCTAAAACTAAAATTAAAGGGTGAAAGAAGACTTTTTTTGGGAGAAGGAGAAAGAGAGAGATACAATGGGGGTAAATTAACTCACATATAAGAAATAAGAAAAAGGTTTCACAATGTAGGGGAATATGGGGGAGGTGAGAGGGAATTTGTAAACCTTAACTTTCATTGTATTTGGCTTAAGGTGGGAATAGCATACAAACTCAATTGGGTATCTTACCCTAAGTAAGGGGGAAGGAAACAAATCAGGAGGTATGATAGAAGGGAGGGAAGATTAGAGGAGAGGGGTGTCAGAAGCAAACACTTTTGAAAAAGACAGGCTCAAAGGAGAAAAACAGAGTAAGTGATGGGATGGATTAGATGGAGGGAAATATAGTTAGTCTCTCACAACATGAATATTATGAAAGTGTTTTGCATAACTGCACGTGGATTAACTATATTGAATAAGCTTGACTCCTCAGTGAGTGTGGGAGGAGAGTGAAGATGGGAGAGAATTTGGGACGCAATATTTTAAAAAAATTGAAAATTGTTCCTACAAAACCTGAGAGGATGGGGACAAGATGGAAAAGTAAAAGCAGGGGTGGCTAGGTGGTGCAGTGAGTAGAGTGCTGGCCCTAGAGTCAGAAGGACCTGAGTTGGGATCTGACCTCAGACACTTAACACACACAAACAAAAACCCAGCCTTGGGCAAATTACTTAACCCCAATTGCCCTAAAAAAAAAAAAAAAAAGTAAAAGCAGGAACTTTCTTTAGCTTGTTGCCCAATTACCACCATTACCTATAAAAAAAAGGCTCTAAACAAATTTTAGAGCTACAGAACCGATCAGAAGACATCGTGAAACAAATCTTCCATGGAAAGCAGTCTTGCAGGCTGATAAGAAGGGTCTATTGGACCAAGCCAGGAGAATAGCACAGTCCCATGTGGCCCATGCTGAGAGAAACTGGCTACATCACCCAGGGCCACAGCAGACCACAGGGGATTGAATCTCTGGCAGTTGGGGTGGTTTGCAAACTCCTCGGTCCACAAACATCAAAGTAAAATTAAAAGGTCAGTGGAGAAACTCTGTTTGACCTGGATGAGAGAAGAACACAGTCCAGCCCCTCCCCCCAGTTTAGCAGCAAAGGCAGCAACAAGAGCTGCTTATGAAGCTGCACACCAACAGATGGGGGGTGGGGGTGGGACAAGCTACTGGTCAGAAGGCTATTTATTGCAGAAATCTCTTTGCTGGCACTGAGTTAAAATTCTCTTGCCTTGTCCTGCTTGAATCTGGGTCATAGTTTTGGGTGGTGGTCCTGGGGTGAGGAGGAGCACTGACTTGGCAGAGCTGGTGGGGACTGGAGAAGAAATCCTTCTCACAGTTCTGAGGCATATGCCTAGAAGAAGTATGACAACAGCTGCACTAACGCCCAGAAATTTGGGACACGTCTCTCTCCAATCTGGAAACAGAGTCCTATCATGGCAAAGATCTCAAAAACCAAGTTATTGGCTGGAAAAGTGAGCCAACAGAAGAAAAGAAATCAGACTATCAAATTGCTCTTCGGTGACAAAGAAGATCAAAACAGAACTAGAAGACAACAAAGTAAAAACTCCTGTATCAAAAGCCCCCAAGAAAAATATGAATTGGTCGCAGGTAATGGGGGAGTTGAAAATGGATTTTGAAAATCAAATAAGAGAAGTAAATTAGGAAGAAAAGTAAAGGAGACCCCAAAAATAGTGAAGAAAATAACACCTTAAAATAAGAGACTAATTCAAATGGCAAAAGAGGCCCAAAAAGCCAATGTAGAAGAAGTATGTCTTAAAAAGCAGCAAGGGTCAAAAGTGAGAGGAGGTCCAAAACTCACGGAAGAAAATAATTCCTTCAAAATTAGATTGGAGAAAATGGAATTAAATTACTTTATGAGAAATCAAGATATTATAAAACAAATAGAAAATAACAAAAAAAAAATAGAAGACTGTGAAATATCTCATTGGAAAAAAGCACTAACCTGGAAAATAGATGCAGGAGAAAACACTGAAAAATTATTGAACTACCTGAAAGCCATGATAAAAAAACAAAAGAGTCTAGACAACATCTTTCAAGAAATTACCAAGGAAAACTACCCTGATATTTTATAACCAGAGGGTGAAATAAAATTTGAAGAAAACATCAATCACCTCTTGAAAAAGATCCCCAAGAGAAAACTCCTAGGAATATTACAGCCAAATTCTAGAGTTCCCAGGCCAAAGGGGAAATATTAGAAGCTGTCAGGAAGAAACATTTTGAGTATTGTGGAAACACAGTAAGAACAACATGAGATCTAGCAGCTTCTACATTAAAGGACTGAAGAAATTGGAATATGATATTATGGAGGTCAACGATGCTACAATTAAAACCAAGAGTGAAGTGACCTACCCAGCAAAATTTAAAATAATATTTCAGGGAAAATATGGACATTTAATGAAATAGAGGACTTTCAAACATACTTGATGAAAACAGTAGAGCTGAATAGAAAAAATGAATTTCAAATACAAAAATCAGGAGAAGAATAAAAAGTTAAACAGGAAAGAAAAATCAGAAGGAACTTATTAAAGTTGAGCTGCTTGCATTCCTACATGGAAAGACAATATTATAATTCATGAGACTTTTCTCAGTATTTGGAGAGTTGAAGGGAATACTCACACACATATTTATGTATAGCTGTATACATATGTGTGTGTGTGTGTGTGTGTGTGTGTGTGTGTGTGTGTGCTTATGTATACATAAGGCACAGGGTTAGGTCAATATGAGGGGATGATGACTAAAAAATAAAATTAAGAAATGAGAGATGAATATAGTGGGAGAAGGAGAGATAGAATAGGGGAAATTATCTCACATTAAAGAGGCAAAAAATGTTACAATGGAGGGAAATAGCAGGGAGGTGAAAGAGAATGAGTCAACCTTACTGTCTTTGGACTTGGCTTAAGGATGTTATAGCATACATATTCAGTTAGGTATCTTACCTCACATGAAAGTTTGGGAGCAGGGGATAATTGGGGAAGTTGATAGAAAGGAGGGCAAATTTGTGGAGGTAGTAGTCAGAAGCAAATACTTTTGAAAAAGGATAGGGTCAAAGGAGAAAATAAAATAAATTGGGGGGCAGGATAGGATGTAGGGAAATGTAGTTAGTCTTTCACAATATGACTGCTATGGAAATGTATTGAATAATTACTCATGTATAAACTCTCTTGAACTACTTGTATTCTCAGTGGGGGTATGTTAGGAGGGAAGATGAAAAAGAATCTGGAACTCAAAGTTTAAAAAAAAAAACTAATGTTAAACATACATTGTGTCTGTGATTGTGTTCAAATTTCTCCTGGTTCTATTATTCTCACTCAGCATCAGTTTGCAATGCAGGGTTATAAGTCTACCTGGAAAGACTCATGATGGAGAGAGATGTTTACATCCAGAGGAACTAGAAAGGACTGAGTTTGAATCCAGATTGAAGCAAACTACCTGATCTTTTTATTTTTCTTGTTTGGTTGTGTTTCCTCTTTCCCATTGTTCATTCCATCTGATATAATCCTTCTTTATAACCTGACTAACGTCTAATGTGAAAGTATTTGCAGATACTATACTTGAATGTATGCCATTATGGTGGGGGGCGGGGCTGAGGGGAAGGAGGGAGAAAAAATTTGAAACTCAAGGAATTGCAGAACTGAAACTTGTAAACTAAAAGTAAACAAACAACTTAATATAGACAATTTTTTTTTTTGAAAAGTAATGTTAGGGGTGGCTAGGTGGTGCAGTGAATAGAGCGCCGGCCCTGAAATCAGAAGGACCTGAGTTCAGAGCTGGCCTCAGACACTTAATCCACACAAACAAAAACCTAGCTGTGTAACCTTGGGCAAATTACTTAATCCCAATTGCCCTAAAGGGGCGGCTAGGTGGCGCAGTGAGTAAGAGCGCCGGCCTCGGAGTTGGGATGACCCGAGATCAAATTCAGCCTCAGAAAATGAGCACCCACACATAAATAGTGACTAGCCATGCAACCTTGAGCAAGTTACTTAACCCCAATTGCTTAAAAAAAAAAAAAAGTAATGTTAAAAATTGTTTTTACATGCAAACAGAAAATATACAGTCAATGGAGTATAGAAACCCACCTTCCCCTAAAAGAAAGTAAGGGGGAAGTGGATAATTGAGGGATAGAGGGGATATAAGAGAGGTCAGACTGGAGGAAGGGGTTATCAGTATTTTTGTCCTCTTAGGGTGGGAAGTAGGGGACAGGTTGTGAGAAAATTTGGAATTCAAATCTTGTGGAAATGAATGTTGAAAACTAAAAATAAAATAATTAATATATAAAAAGTAAATTTAAAGATTTTATATTTGATCCCAAAGGCACTAAGAAGCAAATGCAGATTTTTAAAATAGGAGGTAAAGGGTAATATTCTGAATTTTAGGGCAATCAGTTTAAAAGCTGAATGGCAGATGAATTAGAGTGGTGTGATATTTGAGGCAGGAAGAACAACCAGTCAACTATTGCCATAGTGATGAGGGACTACACTAGTGTAGTGACCATATCAGAGGTGAGAAGAGGATATACAGAAGAGATGTTTTGAAGGTAGAGATACCAAGGTTTGACACCTGATTGAATACAAGGAAAGAATGAGGCTTCAAGGATGAAACATATAATTCCAGCCTAAGTTACTAGGGAGAGTGGTAACCTCAGAATTAATAGAAAAGTTAAGAAGAAGGGAAAGTTTAAAGAAAAATATGAGTTCAGTTTTAGATCCAATGAGTTAAAGGAAACAATGAAAGATAATGAGTAAAACCTGGGGAAAAAAGGAAGTGGTAATTATAAAGACTTGACATGACACCATCAAAAACATCATAGCAAATCAACCTCATTTATTTTTTGATGAAATTCCTGGAATAGTCCATGATGGTAATATTGTGGGTAGAGTTTTTTTTTCTAGATTTTAGTAAAGCTTTAGATAAAGTACATTATTCTATTCTTGTGGGAAAGAATATAATATATTGGGTGGACAAAAATACAGTGTAATCAGTTGTATTGATACATGATTTACATTGTATATAAATATAAATATTAAAAAATATACCAGTTAGTTGGCCAGAGTCAATAAGTGATTGTTAATGTTTTAATGTCAATATGATAATAAATCACTAGTGGACTACCCCAAGTATCAGTGCTTGCCCCTCTGCCATTTAAATTTTTAGGAGTGACTTAGATAAAGACACAGAAAATTTTCTAATCAAATTTACATATGATAAGCCTGGATGGATAGTTAACCTGTTGGAATATGGTGTCAAGAGCTCAACTTATTTTAAAGAACTAGAAAACTGGATTAAATTTAATGAAAAGTTTTTGTTCAGTCAGTTTTTAGTTATACCTGACACTTTGTGAGGCTATTTGGGGTTTTCCTGACAAAGATACTGAAGTGGTTTACCATTTCCTTCTCTAGCTCATTTTATAGAAGAGGAAACTGAGGCAAACAGCGTTAAGTGCTTTGCCCAGGGTTACTCATCTTGTAAGTTGCAATGGAATGGGAATCTGACATTCTTCCCTGCCCCTTGACAGTCTTAAGAGAATCTGAAAATGTACTCTGCCCCCTAATAGGCTGAATGTGGTCACATGAAGCCTGTGACAGGAGACTTGTTTTTCAAGAATGTCCATACCTTGTTACTTTGTGATTGGGCAGTGAGTCAAGAGGGTTGTGACATCCTCTGACCCAGGAGAAGGCTATATATACCCTGATGTGAGGTTTTGCTTGGAGGTTAATTTGGGAAGAGTTGCATGATTTGGCCAGATGAGACTCTGGACAGCTGTTGAGCCCCACAGCATTGAAAAAGCAGTTGTTGGTGCTTCCCTCTCTGGTAACTAACTAGGTAAGGGTGTAATGTTCAGACAGCTAGAAGTCCTCTATCCTTAACTGTGGTGTTTTCTGTTGTAACTTTTGTTTGTATTCTCTGAAGTAGAGGGTGTTGACTTTTTCCCCTGAACTAAGTAAATGACATTATGTTTGATTGATTAAAGTAAGATTGTTAACCCTTTTTGAGTTGCTTTCCTTTAGAAAAGCAGATCTAAGAACCTATACTAATAACCATCCTGGGTATGCTAAGTTGCTTGTTACTATATAATTATCTGTGAATAAATTTGAACTCAGGAAGAGGAGTCTTCCAGACTCTAGGTACAGCACTCGATCCACTGCACCATGCAACTGTCCTAATAAAATGATATTGCTTATACTGTATATGTGTGTATGTATATATGCAAATACATGCAATAAATATATATATATGTATATATAATAAATATAAAACATTGCGCTTTAGTAGAAAATATCAATCTTACACATATAAGGTTGAGGTTGATATCTGTAGTTGGCATTTTCCTGAAAACACATGTTAATGTTTTATTTTATTTCTTGTTCAATATATACCGAGGGCCAAAACAAGCAAATGGATGTGAAGTTCAAGGATTTTTTTTTTCTTTTTTGGAGTGCTATAGGGTTTAAGTAACTTGCCCAAGGTCACACAGCTAGGTTTTTTGTTTGTGTTTGTTAAGTGTCTGAGGCCAGGTCTGAACTCAGATCCTTCTGACTCCACGGCCGGTGCTCTACTCACTGCACCACCTAGCCACCCTAGGTTCAAGGATTTTTGAGCTGGAACAAATGTTTGTAATGAAAGATAAAATTAAAAGCTTTGGACTCATGGTTCTACTGGTTAGAAAGAAAAGGCCATAGATACTCTAGTCCAGTGTGAATGCATATAACTATATAGACAAAAATGTTGATGGATGGATGTGTATGCACAATTAAATCCATCTATAGATAGTGATATTCTATTTCACTTTGATTATTTTCCTTTGAAATACTAAGTATATTGTTTTAGACGTTTACAAACATTACTCTCAGAATAGGTTAAAAGGCTTTTGTGACATACACAAAAAAATTAAGAAATGTTCCATGGCAAACACATAATAGATTTATTAAAAATGTATATGTACAGAAGGTGTAAGGACAAATAAAATCAGATAACTATAAAATTGTAATACAGTACTGTAAAAGTAGTGCCAATTGCTTCAAATTGTAGAGTAATCTGAGGCTAAGTGAAGAAACTTAAAGTTGAAAATAATGTTTTTTATTTTGTTTTTTAAAAGTTATTTTAAGAAAATTTCGATAAAATATATATTAATCACCCTGGTTGTAGGGGGTAACAATTGATAACAGATAAACCATAGAGCTTCTGAATCCTTATATTTTTTTATCTTATTTACTAAGCCTAAGAAAATAACCTTAACTTGGTAAAGAATTTGACAAAATACATGATAGAAAAAGACTGTCTGCTCATACTATTACCCTCAGCAACAATATCTCCTATTTGTATTTGGATTATTGTAAAAAAATCATAGTGGCCTATGAATTTGGAAGTTTTTTTTTTTAATTAATTTATTAGTTTAGTTTCAGTTAGCAAGATTCAATTCCATAGTTCCTTGATTTTCAAATTTCCTTTACTTCCCTCCCCCTCCCCTCATGACATCATATAGTACAGTATAGGGTCTGCAAATGCATTCATATTAAACATTATTCCAATTACAAAGGCATATTGTACTAGGTGGGATGAAAGATGGTAAGGAAGAAGTAAAACCAAACAATGAGAAGAACAAGATCATTTAGTTTGCTTCCATCAGGATTCAGGCTCAGTTCTTTCTAGTTATATCTCTGGATGGCGCATTTCTCACTTTCTTGAGTCATTCCGGATTAATTTATATCACTGCATTGCTGAAAAGAGTCCAGTCTGTCATAGTTGGTCATCACAGATATGGTATGTCTGTGATTGTATACAAATTTCTTCTGATTCTACTCTTCTCGCTCAGCATCAGTTTGTATAAGTCTCTCCAGGTAATTATGAAATCCATCACCTCCTCGTTTCTTATAGCACAATAAAATTCCATTACATTCATATACCACAACTTGTTTAGCCATTCCCCAATTGATGGGCACCCCTTTAGTTTCCAATTCTTTGCAACCACAAAAAGGGCTGCTAAAAATATTTTTGTACATATGGTTCTTCCTCCCACTACTATGATCTCTTTGGGATATAACCCTAGGAGTGGTATGGCTGGGTCAAAGGGTATGAAATTATTTATAATCCTTTGGGCATAATTCCAGATTGCTCTCCAGAATGGTTGGATAAGTTCACAACTCCACCAGCAATGTATTAGCGTTCCAATTTGCCCACATCCTCTCCAGCATTTGTCACTTTCTTGTTTTGTCATCTTAGCCAATCTGACTGGAGAGATGTGGTATCTCAGAGTTGTTTTGATTTGCATTTCTCTAATTAATAGTGATTTAGAGCATTTCTTCATATGCTTATAGATATCTTTAATTTCTTTCTCTGAAAACTTCCTATTCATATCCTTTGACCATTTCTCAATTGGGGAATGACTTGTATTCATATAGATTTGGCTCAATTCTCTATAAATTTTAGAAATGAGTCCTTTATCAGAGACACAGGTTGTAAAAATTCTTTCCCAATTTCCCACCTCCCTCTTGATCTTGGTTACATTGGCTTTGTTTGTGCAGAAGCTTTTCAATTTAATGTAATCAAAATTATCCATTTTGCATTTTATAATGCTCTCTAATTCTTGTTTGGTCCTAAAATCTTCCCCTCTCCACAGATCTGTCAGGTAAACTATTCCTTGCTTTCCCAAATTGCTTACAGTATCATCCTTTACACCTAGATCATGCACCCATTTAGACTTGATTTTGGTATATGGTGTTAGATAATGATCTATGCCCAGTTTCTGCCATACTGTATTCCAGTTTTCCCAGCAGTTTTTGTCAAATAGTGCATTCTTATCCCAAAAACTGGGGTCTTTGGGTTTATCGAACAATAGATTGCTATATTCATTAACTGCTGGGTCTCCTGCACCTAATCTATTCCATTGATCCACTACTCTACACCTCTGCCAGTACCAAGCAGTTTTGATGACTGCTGCTGTATAATACAGATTAAGATCTGGCATAGCTAGTCCACCTTCCCTAGCATTTCTTTTCATTAATTCCCTTGATATTCTAGACCGTTTGTTTTTCCAAATAAATTTTGTTATTATTTTGTCTAACTCTACAAAGTAGTTTTTTGGTAAATTGATTGGTATGGCACTAAATATATAATTTAGTTTGGGTAAAATTGTCATTTTTATTATATTAGCTCGACCCAGCCACGAGCAATTGATATTTTTCCAACTATTTAGATCTGTTTTTATTTGTGTGAGAAGTGTTTTGTAGTTTTGATCATATAGATTCTGGGTTTGTTTTGGCAAGTAGATTCCCAAATATTTTATAATGTCTACAGTGACTTTAAATGGGATTTCTCTTTCTATCTCTTGCTGTTGAGTTTTATTAGAGATGTACAGGAATGCTGAGGATTTATGTGGGTTTATTTTATATCCTGCAACTTTGCCAAATTTATTTATTGTCTCAAGTAATTTTTTACTTGATTCTCTAGGATTCTCTAAGTATATCATCATATCATCTGCAAAGAGTGACACCTTGGTCACTTCTTTGCCTAATTTGATTCCTTTGATTTCTTTTCCTTCTCTAATTGCTACTGCTAACATTTCAAGTACCAGATTAAATAAGAGGGGTGATAGTGGACACCCTTGTTTCATGCCTGATCTTATTGGAAAGGCTTCTAGTTTATCCCCATTGCATATAATACTTGCTGATGGTTTTAGATAGATGCTAGCAACTATTTTAAGGAAGGCTCCATTTATTCCTATACTTTCTAGTGTTTTTAATAGGAATGGATGTTGTACTTTGTCAAAAGCCTTTTCTGCATCTATTGAGATGATCATGTGGTTTTTGCTAGTTTTGTTGTTGATATGCTCAATTATATTGATGGTTTTCCTAATATTAAACCATCCTTGCATTCCTGGAATGAATCCTACCTGATCAGGGTGTATTATTTTTGTGATAAGTTGTTGGAGTCTTTTGGCTAATATTTTATTTAGAATTTTTGCGTCTAAATTCATGAGGGAGATTGGTCTATAATTTTCTTTCTCTGTTTTATCTCTTCCTGATTTAGGAATCAGTACCATATTTGTGTCATAGAAAGAGTTTGGTAGGACTCCTTCTTCACTAATTTTCCCAAATAGTTTGTAGAGTATTGGAATCAATTGTTCTTTAAATGTTTGATAGAATTCACTAGTGAACCCATCTGGCCCTGGAGATTTTTTCCTAGGGAGTTCATTGATGGCTTGTTTGATTTCTTTTTCTGAGATGGGGTTATTTAGGTAATTCACTTCCTCTTCAGTTAATCTGGGCAACTTGTGATTTTGTAAATATTCATCCATTTCACTAAGATTGTCATATTTATGTGCATACAATTGGGAAAAATAATTCCTCATTATTTTTTGATTTCCTCTTCATTGGAGGTAGATTCACCCTTTTTATTTTTGATACTCATAATTTGGTTTTCTTCTTTCTTTTTTTTTATCATATTGACTAAGGGTCTATCAATTTTGTTGATTTTTTCATAAAACCAGCTCTTGGTTTTATTTATTAATTCAATGGTTTTCTTAATTTCAATTTTATTAATCTCACCTTTGGTTTTCAATATTTCTAATTTAGTACTAAATTGGGGATTTTCAATTTGTTCTTTTTCTAGAGTTTTCAATTGCATGTCCAATTCACTGACTTCCCTTCTCTCTGCTTTAGTTAAGTATGCACTCAGGGATATAAAACTTCCCCTGAGAACTGCCTTTAGTGCATCCCACAAATTTTGGTATGTTGTTTCATTATTATCATTCTCTTGGATGAAATTATTGATTGTTTCTATAATTTCTTCTTTGACCCACCAATTTTTTAGGATTAAATTGTTTAGTTTCCAATTAGTTTTTAGTCTATCTTTCCATGGCCCTTTATTGCATATAATTTTTATTGCATCATGATCTGAGAATGATGTGGTTACTATTTCTGCCTTTCTGCACTGGATTGTGATGTTTTTATGCCCTAGTACATGGTCTATTTTTGAGTATGTAGCATGCACTGCTGAGAAGAAAGTAAATTCCTTTTTATCCCCGTTCAGTTTTCTCCAGAGATCCATCATATCTAGTCTCTCTAAGATTCTATTCACCTCCTTAACTTCTTTCTTGTTTATTTTGAGGTTAGATTTATCGAGTTCAGAGAGGGGAGATTAAGGTCCCCCACTAGTATAGTTTTGCTATCTATTTCTTCCTCTAATTCCTTTAACTTCTCCTCTAGGAATTTGGATGCTATACCACTTGGTGCATATATATTAAGTAGTGATATTGCTTCATTCTCAGTGGTGCCTTTTAGTAGGATATAGTTTCCTTCCTTATCTCTTTTAATTAGATCTATGTTTGCTTTTGCTTTATTTGAGATAAGTATTGCTACCCCTGCTTTTTTTACTTTAGCTGAGGCATAATAAATTTTACTCCAACCTTTTACCTTTACCCTGTGGGTATCCCTTTGTTTCAAATGTGTTTCTTGAAGACAGCATATTGTAGGATTATGGTTTTTAATCCATTCTGCTATCTGACTTTTATGGGAGCCTTCATCCCATTCACATTCACAGTAATGATGACAATCTGTCTCTTCCCCTCCATCCTATTCCCTTCCCTGTTTATGTTTTTGTTTCTTCCTTCTCCCTTCCCCTCCTTGAAGTTTTCCCTTTTGACTGCCCCCTCCCTCAGTGTTCCCACCCAGTGACCCCCCTTCTTAATCTACCCTCTCCCCTTACTACTATTTCCCTCCCTTACAATCCCTCCCTTTAGTCTCCTCCTTTTCACCCCCCCCTTACCCTCCCACTATCTATAGGACACAACAAATTTTTATACTTATCAGAGTAAATTACTCCCCGTTTGATTCCAAACCAATGAGAGTAAATTTCAAACAATGCTCGTCTCCCTCCCTCCAATTCCTCTATTTAATGAATTTATGTGTCTATTCACGTTAGATTGTTAAACTTCACTGATTAATTTGATCCTTCTTTGAACCAGAACCAGTGAGAATAGTGTTTAAATGATGTTCTTCTCCCTCTTTCTTTCCCCTCTTCTATAGTGTGTTTTGATGCCTCTCCAGATGGCATATTTTACCTTTTCCTAGCTCATCCTTTCCTTTTTCCCATTACAGTACCATTGATCCCCTTAATAGTCTTTTTTTTTTTTTTAGACTCCATGTTAGTGCATTCATACCCATACCCTCTAAGTATAACCCTTTTGCAGGTCATGATAATCATAGAGATTTCAAATATTGACAGTTATCAGCTCCACATATAGGGATGTGAACATTTTGCTCTTGTTGCATCCCAGGTAATGAGCTTGTGTTTGTGGGTGTGGGTGTGTGTACTTCTGCATGTGTGAGTCTATGTTACCCTTGTTTACCTTTTTATGTTCTTCTGGAGTCTTGTAATTGGAGATCAAATTTTCCATTGAGCTCTGGCATTTTCATTAGGAAAGTCTGGAAGTCCCTTACTTCATTAAACATCCATCTCCTTGCCTGAAAGATTATGCTCAGTTTTGCCGGGTAGTTAATCCTTGGTTGTAGTCCTAGCTCTCTTGCCCTACAAAATATCAAATTCCAGTCCCTCCGCTCTTTTAATGTAGAAGCTGCTAGGTCCTGTGTGATCCTAACTGTAGTTCCTCGATATTTGAATTGTTTCTTTTGGGCTGCTTGTAGAATTTTTTCTTTAATCTTATAATTCTGGAATTTGGCTACTATATTTCTTGGAGTTTTCAGTTTGGGATCTCTTTCAGGAGGAGTCCGATGAATTCTATCAATAGCTATTTTATCTTCTGATTCCAGGACCTCAGGACAGTTTTCTTTGACAATCTCTTGGAGGATGTTGTCTAGACTGCTTTTCTCATCGTGGCTTTCTGGTAGACCAATAATTCTTAGGTTGTCTCTCCTGGATCTGTTCTCTAGGTCAGTTATTTTCCAGTGAGATATTTTACATTTTCTTGCAATTTTTCGATCATCTTGTTTTTTTCGATTGACTCCTGCTGCATCATAGAGTTCTGAGTTTCAGTTTGGTTGTATCTAATTTTTAGTGACTTATGGTCTTCAGTAAGTTTTTGAAGTTCCTTTTTTAGGGAGGTATTTTCTTTTTCCAAGTTGGTCATTGCCTCCCTGATTTGGTCTTTAAAATTTTTCTTAAGCTCCTCCAAGAATGCTATTTGGGCTTGAGACCAGATCATGTTTCCTTCTGTGGTCTCTGGTGTGGGCAGAGAGTCTATATTGTCCTTTGTGTTTTGTTGTTCTTGCCCTGCATAGTATGCTCGAATAGACTTTCTTGCCTTCCCCTTCTCCTTTTCAGCTTCCTTCCTTCCCATTGTGACTTCCTGTTTCTTAGTGTCTCAGGCTATGAGTCTGGGGCCTGATCCTTGACTTTGAATACCTCTGGGTGGCTAGTTTATGGCTAAGTCCGGGAAGTCAGTGAGGAATGTAGATGTGTAGGTGGGGATGAGTCTGACCACTTCAGATTTCAGCCTCTATACCCCTGGGCTATAAGTAGGCTTTTGTTGGTGAGGTGAGGTGGAGCTAGTTGGGTCCCCTCCCTCTCTTCTCTTCAGATTCCTGGCTGTCTCAGTTACACCCTTTCTTGGAGATTCTCAAGCCTGAGGCTATTTCCATTAACTTGGGATTTCAGTCTGGGTGGGAGACTTATCTTTGGGTTTTCTGCTTCATGAAGGAGGGATGGGAGGATCAGAGCAGCTAGAATTTATTTTGCCATTCCAGCCCCTGTATCATACAGGCAGGCAGTTTCTAAATTTCCAGGCTGGGGGCTGAATGCAGCCTGAGAAGCCACTCTCTCCACTGGGGGCCCGACTCTCCTACCTGGCTCCAGTGATCAGTTCCCTCTTCGAGATGACTGCAATTCGTCCTTGGTAAGTCTGCAGGCTGGGGCTTTTTCTCTCTCTGGTGTAGTCTGCTTGCCTGCTCTTAGGTCTGAGCTGTGCAGACGACACGCGCTCGACCTGTGTGGACACTCTGGGCAACCTCCTGGGCTGGATTCTGCCACACTCTGTCTTCCACTGGGCTTCGTCACTCCGGAATCTGCTCAGATTTACCCTTTTGGACTTAGTGACAGAGGAGCTCATCGAGGTTACTGCTTCCTTTCTGCCATCTTGGCTCCGCCCCGAATTTGGAAGTTTTTTATTGATAATCTTTTGGTTGGTCATTATTTTTGCTTATAATTTTGTATTTTTTTACATCTTTGAAACTTTCTTCTGTTACTTTGAAAAGTTGATCTTTTAAAAATGGTTATATCTCCATCATGCACTTCCTCTGTGAATATCTATACTTAATTTAGTTGATTTTCCCAACTTTGGAAGAATATTAAAAATAAAATTATGGCTCTTTCTTTCCAAGAAGTGTGGGTTCATTAAAATGTTTCAAATTTATTCTAGGTCTCTATTCTACTTTTTCATTCTGGGCACAGAATATTAACCATAGAAATTGTCCATTCTATTGACCCAGCAATACCACTTCTAGGGTTATATCCCAAAGAGATCATAGAAGAGGGAGAAGTCCCAAATGTACAAAAATATTTATAGCAGCTCTTTTTGTGGGTGCAAAGAATTGGTAATTAAAGGGCTGCCCATCAATTGGGGAATGAATGGCTAAACAAGCTGTGGTATATGAATGTAATGGAATATTATTGTGCTATAAGAAATGAGGAGGAGACAGATTTCATATTTACCTGGAGAGGCTTATACAAACTGATGCTGAGTGAGAAGAGTAGAATCGGAAGAAATGTGTATACAATCCCAGACACATCATATGTGTGATGACCAACTATGACATACTGGACTCTTTTCAGCAATGCAATGATATAAGTCAATCCCAAAAGACTCATGAAGGAGAGAAATTCAACATCCAGAGATATAACTAGAAAGAACTGAGCTTGAATCCTGATGGAAGCAAACTTATTGATCTTTTTCTTTGCATTGTTTGGTTTTATTTCTTCTTTACCATTTTCCATCCCACCTAGTACAATATGCCTTTGTAATTGGACTAATGTCTAATATGAATGTATTTGCAGATCCTATACTGGACTATATGCTGTCGGGGGGCAGCATGGGGGGAGGGAGGTAAAGGAAATTTGAAAATCAAGGAACTATGGAATTGAATCCTGTTAACTGAAACTAAACTAATAAAGTAATTACAAAAAAAAAAAGAAATTGTCCATTCTAGAGCTACCTTTTGATAGGCCACTGGGTAATTGATCTTATTAGAAGTCATCACATGAAGAAAAAGTTTATCTCACATCTGCATCAAAGTGAGCCAGGAAGTCATACTTAGAAAAGGAAAAGTTGAACTTCTCACGGAGAAAGTGTTCAACAAGTCCATTTTCATCAAGGAGGGAAGGAGGGGAAATTGTTCCACAGTGAAAAGTGTGACAGCAGGGAGGAGAAACCAGTGAGCTGTGGACAGTAGGGGGAACAACAGTATAGATGAGAACATGACATGCCTGAATGGTCACTGATATTTTTATACCATCTGCTCCTTCAGGTTCTCTAATCTTCTTTGAGGCACCAGGAAATGATTCAAAGTCAAGTAAGGTCACCTATTTCTTCTGCAAAGTCATTACAATTTAAAAAAAAAAGTTCTAAGGAATGGATCATTTACTTTCACAAAACATGTGTGACATATTTCTTTCACAGTCCCTGAAACGTATATTGCATATTTCTTTTCTATAATGAAAAGGTTCATATTATTATTTTTCAAACAAGCCTTATTCTCCATTGCTTTAAAAATTACTTCCTTCATTTCACAATTATTTATTTTTTATTTCTAAAAAATCACTATTTTAATAAATATTTGTAATAATTCAAGGGGTCAAGCTTAATTGTGCCCAAAAGACTTCAGGTCATGGAGTTAGGAAGACCTCTATTAAACCTCTATCTCTGATCATTATTAGCTGTGTGACCATTTAAAAGTTATTTAATTTCTTCTAAAACTCAGGTGACCCACTAAGAGTATCTGTCTAGTTATCTAGGTACTGAATGACTCAATGGAATTTCCAAAAGTATAGGTGCTTGACAAGAATTGTCAAATATTACTTGAAAATCTTTTCATTTTTTAGTCTTGCTTTTATAATTAAAATTAAGTAGGCACAATTAATGGAACTATGCTTAATTCAATCCAGAAAATATTTCCTGATTATCTAATATATAACACTAAAAATAGTCAACTTTATAAGTAGAAAATATTATTACAGTAGGATATTAATGGGAATAGAGTATAGCTGAAACCTGAAGATCATTTTAGTGCTAATGAAGGATCTGGGGGCAGCTAGGTGGCACAGTGAATAGAGCACCAGCCCCAGAGTCAGGAGGACCTCAGTTCAAATCCAGCCTCAGACATTTACTAGCTGTGTGACCTTGGGGAAGTCACTTAACTCCAATTGCCCTACCTTTCCCCCTCCAAAAAAAAAAGACAAAAGATAAAGAAGGATATGAATTATGGTCACAGAATTGGAAACAAAGACACAGAAATGAATTGAAGAGCCATTTTATGACTATGTTGATCAGGACATGATATCAGATTACATATGGACAGTGAGAGAAAAAGAAGGGTGAGAGTTGACTTTGACATTTTGATATTAGGGGAAGGGTAGAAGTATAGTACTATGATCAATAATAGGAAGTTAGAAGAATACTTTTTTTCTACATGAATTTTTTTCTTTTTTTCATACATGAATAAAAAATTGTACATGGAGTAGGGAAGAAATGACTTTAAATCCTATCTTACACATTTACTACCTCTGCATACTTGATCAAGTAAATTATTTTCTCTGTGAATTGGTTTCCTCATCTGTAAAATAAAGAAGTTGGATGAAATCCAACTAAGAATCCTTATCGTTATTTTTTCAATTTATATATTTTTAGTTTTCAACATTCACTTCCATGCGTTTTAAATTTTATTTCTCTCTCTCCCCTCCTCCTTCCCTAAGACACCATGCAATCTGTTATAGACCCTATGTATACATTACTATCAAGCAGTCCTCTTTCAAAATTTACCATGTTGTATAGAAGAATCGTAAAGAATTCGAGAAACCATGAGAACGTAAAAAACAACAAAAAACAAAATCATCTGTTTTGCTTTGCATTCAGACTCCCTAGTTCTTTCTCTGGATGTGGATGGCTTTTTCCATCATGAGTCTTTTGGAATTGTTTTAGGTCCTTGCATTAATGAGAAAGACTAAGTCTATCAAAATCGGTCATCACCCATTGTGGCTGTTACTGCATTCAATGTTCTCCAGGTTTTGCTCACTTAATGCAGCATCAGTTCATACAAGTCTTTACAGGATTTTTTCTGAAGTCCATCTGTTTATCATTCCTGATAGAACAATAGCATTCTATTACATTCATGTGTTAGCAATTTCTTTCTTTTCTTTCTTTTTTTTTTTTTTTTGCCTTTTTTGGAAGGCAATTGGGGTTAAGTAACTTGCCCAAGGTCACACGGCTAGGTTTTTGTTTGTGTGTGCATTAAGTGTCTGAGGCCGGATCCGAACTCAGGTCCTTCTGACTCCAGGGCCGACGCTCTACTCACTGCACCACTGAGCTGCCCCCATTCCATTACATTCATAAGCCACAGCTTGTTCAGTCATTCCCCAATTAATAACCATTACCTCAAATTCCAGTTCTTGGTCATCATAAAAAGAGCTGAAATAAACATGTTTGTATATGTGGATCTTTTCCCAATTTTTATGGTCTTTTTGGGATACATCCCTAAAAGTGGCATTGCTGGGTCAAAGGGTATGTACATTTTTACAGCCATTTGGGCATGCATCCTTATCATTCTAAATCCCTGATATTGTGTAATAGAAGCCACTGTGTTACATAGGAAAAGAAATGTATAATGAATAATCTGGGAAGAGGAAAAGTAAATACATTATTAGAATAAAGGGAGGCTCAGTTTTTAGCTGGTCTGAAAACAAGCATGGGTCACTATAATTTTAAAAAGAAAGACAAGCTTTCATGGCATTGTATGACTATAGCTACCCTTCAATCTTTTCTTTTTTCTCAGAAACACAACATTTTATGGACACTGAGGCACATTCCTTTCTTTCCCTTATCACACTCTGAATATACATATCCTCCCTCTACTCACTTCCCTCTTTCCAAATACAACACAAATAAAGTTCTAGCATGACACTCCTCTCTGTCTTTTACCTTCAATTAGTTTGTTTCATTTTAGGACTAGGTAGAATTAATAGTTTTCCTTGTATTTTATCTCAAGAAATATAAATGCTGAGGTAAGTAAAATTGGAGAGAAGGAGGAAACAGTGCACTCAGGGCTATGATGGTAAATATTTAACAACCAATATAATTTTGAAAAATGTACACATTGCATGTTTTGAAGTTTAACCTATGTTATTGTCCATTATTTTCTAAACAGTGAGCAAATAAATAAATAAATCCTTACTTATTATGTTTGCCAATTTCCAAAGTATAAATACTAACACTCAAAATTTGGTAATTGCCTCTCAAACTCACATGAACTGGTTCCTGCAAACACTCTCCTCAACAACTTCTCCACAAATAAGTAGGAAATTCATCAGACCAAATCCTGATTGGGAAATTTAAGTGGGGAAAGCATAGTGAATCATTATTCCAGTACATAGAAATAGGAAAAAAATAAAGAGGTCTTCAAACACTTGGGACAGGGTCTACCTAGGGATGTACTGCAGAAGAGCAGGACTGAAAAAAATGACAGATCTAAGCTGTGTGCTACTGCAAGATGAGGTTGCAGAAGAAGCATAGAGAGACTTAACCTTGAGCAGGCAGCAGGAATGATTGCCAACTGACAGCTCTCTTGGTCACACCACAGAAATAAGAATTACATTCAGTGTGAACTAAGGACGATATCTGTATCTTTGAGATATGTGTCTTGGTTCAGGACAAAGATTAATAGAGGGACTAAGGTTTTTGTTTTGTGTGTGTGTGTGTGTGAGTGTTTTTTTTTTTAAGTAATCTTTCAAGTACTGAACAATACAGGAGGTATTTGGCTTTTACCCTGTAAGTGGAGCAGGCTTTCAGATTCAGTTAATCAGAACCACAATTCTAAATTAAATAGAAATAGGAAGTGCTCACACTGTAAACATTAAGGGTATGTGAGAATCATTGATAGCAGGAGTAGTCTATTTGAATTTGAACCCAGATTAAGGCTGTATTTTTGCTGCTCAGACCTAATCAGAGATTAGGAAGTAGTATAGTCAGACTGGGAAGTTAGAGTTCACACTTTTTTTCTAAATCAAATCACTTTTGGTGCACTGAATGAATTCAGGTACCTAGCTTTAGCTATGCCAAAGGTTCCCAAATACAATAAAACAATAGTTATTCCCCTAGGAAAATAGCAGTAAGATTCAAAAAAAATAATGAAAAATAGAACCAAACACTTCTCAGACGTTCTCTCCAGGAGTGGAAGGAGCCTCATTTTTACACAAAGCCCAAAATGAAAAGTAAGGCTAATATAATTAGGAAACAAATAATTCCCAACATAAAAATTTATTTTCATAACAGAAAGGCCCAAGAAACTAACCCAAAAGCAGAGAATAATCCCCAAACATATAAAAGAAAACCAAAAAAAAATTACACAAAATTTCAACTAGAATTCCCAGAAAAATTAGAACAGTTCTTCAAAGAGATATAACAATTATATGTTAAATTAAACAATATTGATATAGAAAATATGAATTGAAAATAAATGGTAATTATGGAAGGAAGGGGTTTACAAAAGAATTACAAAATTTTGAAGATTGCAGAGGGAAGCCAGGAAATTCCTTGTCAACCCTCTAAATGAATTCTGGAGTGACATACTCTACCCCCAAAATGGAGTGAAACAATTTCCCAGAACAATATAACTTAGAAAAGTAAAAGTCTGTTGTTTCTCAGGAAAGGTCTGTTGCAATAGGATGAAGGAGTGCTGCCCATGGCCAGTGAAGTCTGGACAAGCTCATCAGAGGTCCTTAGTCACGGCACAGGTCAGCAAGTGAGGCCTTACAGTTTGGGCACAGCAGCCCAGTGGTACAGTAGCAGGCCAGCCATGAGGCCTCCAAACCAATGTATAAGGCAAACTTCTAGCCCTGTAACCCTGGGCACAACATATGTGACTAGACCATGCCACCCCAGAGCAGTGGGCAAGCCACCAGCACAAGAGACCATGGTGGAGACAGTCTTGCTTCCCAGTGCAAGAAACTTGGGACAGTGCCCCTTGTACTCCAGAAGCAGAACACAATTTTAGAAAATAAGCAAAAATGAAAAAAGATCCCTGACCATGGAAAGTTTCTGTGGCAACAGGGAAAATCTAAACACAAAGTCAGACAAGGTTCACAGTGTCAAAATGCTTACATACAAAGTCTCAGAAGACAGTATGATGATATCAAGTCCAAAATTTTATCTTGGAAAATCTCAAAAAAAGGATTTTAAAAATCAAGTAAGAGAGGTAGAAGAAAAATTGGGAAAATAAGTGAAAGTTGTGCAAGAGAATAGAGAAAAACAATCAACAGCTTGGAAAAGGAAGCATAAAAATTGACAGAAGTAAACAATTCCTTTAAAAATAGAATTGGTCCAATGGAAAAGGAGTTACAAAAGCTAAGTGAAGAGAATAATTGCTTAAAAATTATAATTTGGCAAGTGAAAATTAATGATTTTATGAGACAGCAAGAATCAGTCAAATAAAATAAAAATAATGGAAAAATTGAATAAAATGGAAAACACCTCATTGGAAAAAGAAATGACTTAGAAAATAGATCCAGGAGTGATAATTTAAGAATTATTTGACTGCCTGAAAGTCATGATCAAAAAAAGAGCCTGGAATTTCAAGAAATTATCAAGAAAAATTGCCCTGACATTCTAGAACAAGAGCATAAAATCATCATTGAAAGAATCAACTGATCACCTCCTGAAAAAGATTCCAAAATGAAAACTCTAAAGAATAATGTAATCAAATTCCAGAATTATCAGGTCAAGGAGAGAATACTGGAAGCAACCAGAAAAAAAAAAAAACCAATTTAAATATCAAGGGGTCAATATCAGGATTACACAAGACTTATTATCTTCTACATTAAAGAATTAGAGGGCTTGGAATATGATATCCAAGAAAGCAAAGGAGCTTAAAATATAACTAAGAGTCAACTACCCAGCAAAACTGAGCATAACATTTCAGGGGAAAAGATGGGCATTTACTAATAAAAATATCAGGGCTGGACAGAAAATTTGATTTTCAAATACAAAAGTTAAACAAATCTTAAAAAGGTAAACAAAAAATTTAAAAAATGATATTCAGTAAGGTTAAACTGCTTAAATCTGCACATGAGAAAATGTTACTTGTAAATTCTGAAAACTATATCTCCATATCTCTATTAGGACAGTTAGAAGTAGTATACATAGGCATAGAGTATATATAAATTGAATTTAATGTGATGATACAAAATATTAAAATAATAGTAAAAATAAAAAGGATTGCACTGGACAAAGAGGAAAGGAAGAGACAGAATGAGGTAAATTATGTCACATGAAGAAGCATGAAAATTAATGACCATAGAGAGAAAGATTGGAGGGGTAAAGCACTATTTGCACCTTAATTCTATTGGATTTGGCTCAAAGAGGGAATAATATACACACTCAGTTGGGTAGAGAAGACTATCTCCACTGGTGGGGGGAAGTAGAAATAAAAAAGGAGGAGGGATTATGGAAGGGCTGAAGTAGGAGGGAAAAGAGGCAAGAAAATGGAGGGGGGATGATAGAAGGGAAGGAAGATTGGAAAAGGCAGTGGTCAGAAGAAAAACCCTGGTAAGAAGGGACAGGATGAGAGGAGGCAGAAAAGAATAAAAAGGGGGGAAATTGGATGAAAGGAAATTTATAGTAATCATCACTTCCTCAGGTCTAAAGAATAAACAACACATCAGTCTCTGATTTGTGGTCATCTAATTTCTGAGGTATAAATATTCATATTCAACCAACTTATTGGAGCTATCCCTGGAAACACTGGGCACTTGCTACTATAGCAGCTGTGACAACTGTTGTGACAGAATCCATGGCAGTGGTAAAAAGTTGGGGGAGAGAGAGAGAGAGAGAGAGAGAGAGAGAGAGAGAGAGAGAGAGAGAGAGAGAGAGAAAGTTATCACTTGAACCACTTTGTGTTAATCAAGTTATAATTAGTGAAGGTGAAATGTAAAATAGCTAATGAGCATTCCTGTTATACAAATTCCAATAAGGCTTGCATATTAGACTGTGAACTAATTTTAATTATTCTATGACTCTTCTTTAGCAGTTCCCTTTCTTTACAGGAATAAATTATTTGTAATTGAGCTGTTTTTGAAAGAAATTTTTCTAGGAAGGATTTGAAATGTAGTTGGCCTTCTGCCAGCCAGAAAATTTGAACAGATATTTTAAAGCACAGAAACAATAGAGTTCTGAAGTGGTTGGATCTCATTAAGTTGAAAGGAATAGGAGGGGGAAAGAGTTATTTATTTAATAATTGCAAACATATGGAGTTTCACGGAAATTTTTGTTCTTCATATCCATAAGGAGTGATTTCTATAAATGGAACATATAATTTTCAATAGTTACTTTAAAGACACAGATGTAAAATCAATTCTGAAAATAGGATGATATTAAATCCCCTCTCCTGGGAAAACTACACCTTGATGAGTTTATAGATGCCTCTCTACTTCAAAGCAAACCCAGATGAGGGAGGAGGGACATTGTCACTTGTGTATTTTATGACAAGAAAGAGATAAGGTCATTTCCAAAGTTCTATTGATATTTACTTCTTTCCTAGCAGTTGTAATTGTGTCATATCCTATTAGAATTTTTATACCTTTTGTTTTCTGCACCCATTCTCACAGCTGCATGTAAAATTGAACCTCTTTTTTGTTAGTCCTGCCTTCTTTTATGTTCTCTTATCAACAAGTTTTAGAACATTGTATTCATTTCTAAAACATTTTTAAATCATATAAAGAGAAGTTCAGAAAAAGAAAAAAAACTAAATAACAACATACATACTGAATTTGAAAATCTATGTGGTTTTCCATGAAGGAGGTACATTTCCTTAAGCCAAGCAGATTAATTGTTTATACATGGATATACGCATAGGTATGTGTATTACATATAGGCATCGTGTGTATGTGCATGTGTGTATGTTTGCATGTGTATATGTGTGTGAATGTACATATATGTATTTACAGACACATATCTGTCTATAAATAAAGGCTTTATATATGTATGTATGTATTCACTTATCTACAACTATCAAAACCATTTAGTTTTAATTTTCTGTATAGAAACATATATATTCTATATTTGTATATATATGTAATGTATATACATGATATGTATATACATAACATGTATATATCTATATAGTCATGTGTAAATATACATACATATTAGACCAAGTTAGGCTTTTTAAAATACATGTTTATGGCTTTCGTCTTTCTGCTTCACTCTATGTTAGTTCATATAAACTGTCCATATTTATCTTTGCTCTACATTTCTATTGCTTTTTATAGCATAGTAATAGTCCATTATTTAAATTTGCCACCATATGTTTAACCATTCCCAAACTATCTGGCACCACCTTTGTTTCCATATGCAAAAATTTCTACCACAAAATAGAAAATGTAATTCAGAGAAGATCCTGGGAAGATGGCAGAGAAAGTAAAAAATTCCAAGTTTTCAAGATTTTACACAGTGAAAGAAATGAAATAATGCCTTAGTGCAAATATACAGCAATAAAAATAAATAAGAGTAGGTGCAGAAGAGGTATCCTCCTGGGAAAATCAGAGGAGATCAGAAGAAAAGTTTCAGGAAGGGGCATGCTATCTGTGAAGAGAAAAGATCTCCAGATGAGTTCCAAGTCAGCTTAAAGAACAAGTAGTAAGCCCTAGGGTTACCTATGTAGGGAGGCTGCTTTAGTGGCCCCAGCCACAGGAACATTCACCCCCAGAACAGTGAAGGGTGCTGAGCATTTGATCCAGGGAAGATTGAGGGAAAGATGCTTGTGCTTGGCTTCATATACCCACAGAAACACAAATGTTTCCATATGCATATACATACACATATTCCTGCATACATGTATGTGTCTGTATGCAAAGTCAAGCATGAGCAGATTTCCAGTGGACTGCTACTGTGAACAGCTTTCAAGGTTCTGATTACACAGTATAGTGAATTCTCTATTTATTTAGCAGTAAACTAAGACATCACATTCACAGAAATTAAAATACAGCATTCAGAATGTTATGGCGTAACAACTTATCACTAAAATGGCCACTTAGTTTTCACCAAAATGGTCGTATAGTTTTAAGCAAAAGATAACATTCATTTAGTAAATCTTTAATTCAATCACTCTCAAGGAGGCAAGCCTCCTTAAATGACACAAAGTAAAAAGGTCAAAAGATTTCCACCCCTAGGTTGTCTTAATCTCTTCAGTTAAAAGGTCTTCTTTCTTCTTAATTGGAGATTAGTTTCCAGTCATCCTTAATTAGTAAGTTCTTAACTCAGTCATCTAAATGTAAAGGTCAAAGTACTCCATCCCTAGTAAATCATGATCATCTCAGTTTGCATTAAATACCCAAGGAGAGGTCTTTTTATCTTGATTTAAGACAGGCTCTTAGCTTCCATGGTTCATCTTCCATGGTCCCAGATCCTGCCTGAATCTATGCCACTTTCACCTGAGTTCAAAGGCAGACAGCTCTCAGTTCTTTGTCCAGCTTCTTGTGCAGCTCCTCATCCAGTTCCCATTCCACACTGAAGTTCACAGTGTCTGATCCACCTCAAGCCCTTCACAGTTTCTGTTCCTTGGAAGACAAAGCTTAACAAAGCCAAAATAACATTCATAAACATTGCTGGTATCATCATCAATTCACTTTCTGCCTGTGAAATCAACTCAGACCCACCAACAAGATCTGAGAACTCAACACAAATCATCAGTATAGTCCCAGGGCCCCTGAAATATGCATCAAGCCCTTACTTCAGGATTTCTATAAACATACAAGAAGAAAATACTCTTTCAGGGCTTCTGAACCAGCAACAAGGACTCAGGGCTTCAGTAACAACAGCATCATCCTCTAACAGCAGACAAATTTGAGAAAGTAACATGAAAACAAAATACCACCACAGCCATGCCTCCTCCCAGTTCTCTCTTCTCATTTCTCAGTACTCCTCATTTCTCAGTTCAATTATCAGTTCTCTTCTCTCTTTCCAGCAGTAGAAGATGAGCCTCCAGAAGATATCTCCAAGCAGTTATCTCTCTCTCTCTCCCCAGCACTATCTGCTTTGCCTCCATGATGCTTCCTCGAAGAAGTTCTGTCTCTCTAGCTTGGGCTTTTCTTTATATAAGGTATTAACTCCTCCCTGTTTTCCCATTCCTGTTACAACAGCAACTTCCTCTCACTGTAGAATTCACAAGTTCTAGATCTTAATACTTGACACAATCAAGAGATTGGAACTGGGTGCTAAATACATTTTTGCAAATGCAAGGGGATTTTCAAATTCCATTACTATTACAATGTCTTCCAAATTCAGAAAGAAATAAAATGCTAGGACAATGGGGGGAAGTGGATAAGGGAAGGATAGGGTAGGGGGTGTGTCTGAGGCAAAAGAAATAATTTAACTATCATGGAACAAGAGTTAGGGTTATGCAGGACCTAAAAGTTTCTACATTAAAGGATCAGAGGGTCTGGAATATGATATTCAGGAAGACAAAGGAATTTGGACAACAACCAAGAATCAACCACCCAGCAAAACTGAGCATAATCTTATGAGGAAAAGATGGACATTCAATAAAAATAGGAGACTTTCAAACTTTCCTAATGAAAAATGAAAGTTGAACAGAAAATTCAATCTTCAAATACAAGACTCAAGAGAAGCATAAAAAAGGTAAATAAGTAAGGGGGAAAATGTTATTCAATATGGTTAAATTATTTACTTTCCTAGATGGGAAGATGATACACATAAATCTTGAGAATGGTATCTTTATTAGGACTGTAAGATGGGGCATACATAGGCAGAATATATGGCTAAGTGTTAACTTTGATGTGATGATAAACGATGATTAAAGCATAAAAAAGCATTGTACTAGGAGGAGAGGAACAGAGGTCTCCAAAAAAGGTAAATTACATCAAATGAATTGGGGCAAAGTCCTATTAAAATAGAGGGAAAGAAGTAATGGGAGGCAAGTATTATTTAAACCTTACTCTCCTTATCTATGATATTAGTTCCTCCATGCCCCACCCCTTCCTGTTACATCAACAAGTTCATACCACTATGGGGTTCACAAGTTCTGGGTCTTAATATTTGACAGGATTATGCACTTGGAATTAAGTGCTAAGTACCTGTTAGCTTTCCAATACAAGGGGCATGGAGGATCTTCAAATCCCATTAACATTACAGTATTTATGTGTGTATGTATATGTATATATATATATATGTATATTGTTGTATATATGTATATGTATATATATGTGTGTGTATATATACATATATACACACACAAACAAATACCCACATATATGTACTAAGTAAAAGTTACATAAGGTAATTTCAAGGATCTAAGTGGATATCTTGAAAGTATTAATACAGGTGGTAGATCCTTTAATGTGATATTTATAAGGAAGAATGATAAGAGATTGTATTTTAAATACAATACCACTATTGCAGTGACATAAATGTGTGAGTTAGAGTGCCATGCATGGAGAATTACTAGCCAGTTATAAAAGGTTTAAGGGTTAATAAAAGCTAAAGTTGTTTTATTGTTATTATTATTATTATTATTAATTTTTAATTTGCTGTTACTGTAAATGTGTCTATATGTATTCTCCTATCGAAATTAAATATACTATTATGCCTGGAGGGAAAAAAAAGAAAGAGGAATGATCTAAATGTTCTGAAGAGAAAAAAGGAAGGATGCAAAGGATGGATTTAAGGATGAGAACTGGAGAAGGAAAAGAGAAACAAGGGATCAGGAGTCAAGATGGCAGAGCAGAAAAAGCATATCCGCACAGCTCTGGCTCCCACCATTTCCAGATTTATGTAAAATGGGACTCAGAACAAACTCTGGAGCTCGAAAACCCACAAAATGACACAGAGAAGCTAACCTCCTGCTAAGGACAGCCTGGCAGCCTGGCAGAGAGCAGCCAGCCCAGCACTCTGGGAGCCAAACCCATGCCTGTATGAGTCAGAGGTTTTAACCCCAGGGTGTTCCAAACAGCAACCAGCTGCAGGGACTCCAGAATATCTGCACCTGTGGCATTTCCAGAATTACCAACACAAAGATGCCTAAGTAAAAAAAAAAAAGCCTGAAAGTTAAGGAAACAAAATAAAAAAAGAAAAATTCAACATTAAACTCCTATTTTGGGGGCAAAAAGGACCAAAGCCTGGAACAGGAGGAGAACTGGGGGGTCAGAACTCCTGCACAAAAAACCCCAAATGAAAATACAAGCTGGTGAAAGGCCATAGAGGGCCTTAAGAAGGATTTTAAAAACCAAATAAGAGAAGTGGAGGAAAAATTGGGAAGAGAAATGAGAAAGATGCAAGAAAAGTATGAAATGAGAGTCAACAGCCTGACTGAGGAAAATAGCACTTTAAAAAGTAGACTGGGGGGTGGGGGTGGAGCCAAGATGGAGGAGTAGAAAGAGCACTTCCAAGGTGCTCTCCCACACATCCCTTACCAACAATGTAAAATGTGGACTCAGAACAACTTCTGGAGCTCCACCACCCACAGAACTACACAGAGAAGATAACCTCCCGGGTGATGACAGCCCAGCAGGAAAGGGCCAGCACAGCACACTGTAAATGGCCAGCCCAATACTCTGGGTGCCAAGTCCAGGACCATGTGACCCGCGGTTTTAGCCCCAGGGTGGCCAGGCCAGCAGCTGGCTAGAGGGACCCCAGAGCACCAGCAGCTGCGGTGATTCCAGAATTATCAACAAAGATATGCCTAGGACAAAGTGAGAGGTTAGTGCCCTACGGATTTTGGGACCAGCATTTGGGGAACATGTCATCTTCTTTCCCTGGGGGCCATTTTGCAGCTTCAGTTGCAGCTTCAGCTCCTGATCTGTGAACTGTAGGGAGATCCAGCAATCATTCTGTGTGTTAATCTCTCTTGCTTTAACCTCCCTGGATCTGGATTTTGGTCTGGGGTGGAGGTCTGGGGT
The DNA here is from genome assembly GCA_011680675.1 of Gymnobelideus leadbeateri. Lineage (NCBI taxonomy): Eukaryota > Metazoa > Chordata > Mammalia > Diprotodontia > Petauridae > Gymnobelideus > Gymnobelideus leadbeateri. The sequence continues at coordinate 116,535 of WOXC01008906.1, read as the reverse complement.
GGGTATCCAGCTTGACAGAGCATGTGGAGGCTTCACAGAGGCCACTCAAATAATAAATCCAAAAGTTGTGAAGACCCCAACACTTTGGATGGAAGTTCCCCTGTCTGGTGGCAGAGTCCTACTGTGGCAACAAGCCCAAAAGTCAAGTAATTAAGTGGCAATATGCCTAGGCAAAGAAAACAAAATAAACAAAAAAATGCAACATTCGACTCCTATTTTGGGGGCAAAGAAGATAGAAACATGGAACAGAAGGAGGACTGTGATGTCAGAAATCCTGTTCCAAAAGCCCCAGATGAAAATATGAGTGGGTTACAGGCCAAAGAGGACGTTAAGAAGGATTTCAAAAACCAAATAAGAGAAGTGGAGGAAAAAGTGGAAAGAGAAATGAGAAGGATGCAGGAAAAGTATGAAATGAGAGTCAACAGCCTGACTGAGGAAAACAACACCTTAAAAAATATACTAACTCAAATGGCAAAGGAGGCCCAAAAGGGCAATGAGGAGAAGAATGCCTTAAAAAGTCGAATTTGCCAGATGGAAAAAGAATCTCAAAAGTTCACTGAGGAGATTCATTCCTTCAGAGTTAGACTGGAGCAAATGGAAGCTAATGACTTTATGAGAAATCAAGATGGTGTTAAGCAGATCCAAACAAATGAAAGATTAGAAGGCAATGTGAAATATCTCATGGGGAAAACCACTGACATTGAAAATAGAACCAGGAGAAATAATTTTAAAAATATTGGACTTCCTGAAAGCCATGATCAAAGAAAGTAACTAGAAATCATCCTTCAAGAAATTCTCAAGGAAAATTGCCCTGATGTTTTAAACCCAGATGGCAAAATAGAGGTTGAAAAAATCCACAGATCACATCCTGAAATAGATCCTCAAAAGAAAACTCTTAGGAATATTATAGCCAGGTTCCAGAACTCCCAGATCAAGGAGAAAATACTCCAAGCAGCCAGGAAGAAACAATTTCAATACTGTAGAAACACAGTCCGAATAGCACAGGATCTGGCAGCTTCTACACTGAGGGACTGAAGGGCATGGAATATGATATTCCAGAGGGCAAAAGAGCTGGGGTTAAAATAAAGAATCTCCTACCCAGCAAAACTGAGTATCTTGTTTCAGGGCAAAATATAGTCATTTAGTGGAATAGAGGAGTTTCAAGCATTCTTGAGGAAAAAACCAGAGTTGAATAGAAAATTTGACATTCAGACACAAGAAGCAAGAGGTGCTTGAGAAGGTAATCAGGAAAAAGAAATCAAAAGGAACTTATCAAAGTTGAACTATTTACATTCCTACATGGAAAAACAATAACTGTGACAGATGAAACCTTTATCGTTATGAAAACTATTGAAGAAGGGTATATGGGCATATGAATACATATGTGAATGTGTGTATATATGTTTACAGTTATACATGCATAGAGGGCACTGTTTGAATTTGGTGGGAACGGATGATACTTAAGGGATAAAGTTAAGAGGTGATAGAGGAAAGTGGAAAGAGGAGATGGGGAGAGACAGGGTAGGATATACTATCTCATGTAGAAGAAGCAAGGGGAAGGTGGTTGCAGGGGAGGGGAAGAACAGGAATGGAAAGAGGCAAAACCCTATTCTCATTGAATTTGGCTCAGGAACAGAATGACATACATACTAAATGTGATATCTTGCCCTGCAGGATAGTAGAGGGCAGGGGGACGAGAGGGGTATGATGGAGGGGAAGGCATTCTGGGGGGAGGGGAGTTTGGAAGTACCCACTTTTTTTCTTTATCCATTTATCTTTTATTTGTGATCCCAAGTGTTCCCTTATTTTGTTTATTTTCATAATAGTATTTATATATATTTGAAACATTTAATCTTAAGACCTTGAATTTCAGATCCATTTCCTTCCTCCCTTGTTACCATTCCCTCTGGGGAGATAAGTAATTCAGTATATGTAGTACATGTTTAGCTATGCAAAACATTATCATAGTAGATATATTGTACAAGGCTGCTTATAATTCCCTCCCACTCATCCCACCCCCCACCTGGTTCATTCCCCACTTGATCCTGTCCCTCTTCCATAGTGCGTTCTTCCAACCTCCCCTCCCCCCAAGGATGGCCTCCCATCCATCCTCCCTCCTTTCATCCCCCTTCCCCCCATTCTGTTGTAGGTTGAGATGTCCCACCTAGTATGTATGTCATTCTCTGCCTGAACCAAATTCAATGAGAATGTGGTTTCGCGTTTTTGCCTTCCTATTTTTCCCCTCCCCTGCAAACACTTCCCCCTGCTTCCTCTACATGAGATAGTTTACCCCACCCTGTCTCTCCCCATCTCTTATTTCCACTTTCCTCTCTCACCTCACAACTTCACCCCTTGAGTATCCTCCCTTCCCAACAAATTCAACCTATGCCCACTATCCATATATAACTGTAACCATATACACACACATTCACATATGTATTCACATGACCATACACCCTTCTTCCATTATTTTCATAGTGAGAAAGATCACCCCCCCCAAGACTGATCGCTGGATCTCCCTACAGTTCACAGGCCAGGAGCTGGAGCTGCCTCTGAAAACTACAAAATGACGTGGCTCCTCAGAGGCTTCTAGGCCCCAGGGGAGGAAGCCGACACATTCCACAAATATTGGTCCCAAAGTCCATAGGGCACTGACCTCTCACTTTGTCCTAGGCATATCTATGTTGATAATTCTGGAATCGGCACAGCTGCTGGTGTTCTGGGATCACCTCCAGCCAGCTGCTTGCTTGGCCACCCTGGGGCTAAAACTGCTCACACGGACCTGGTCTGGGCTCCCAGCACTCTGCTGTGCACTGCCGTCTCCCAGACAGCTGTGCTGGTCCTTCCTGCAGGGTTGCTGGGCTGTCCTCAGTGGGAGGTTAGCTTCTCTGTGTCATTCTGTGCATGCTGGGGCTCCAGAAGGTGTTCAGAGTCCCATTTTACATAGTTTGGAGGAAATCTGGGGGCAGAGTGGCTTGGAGGAGCTGTTTCTACTCCGCCGTCTTGGCTCTGCCTGGAAGTACCCACTTTTGAAGAGGTGGAGGATCAAAGTAGGGAATGGACCAGGTGGGGGGTGGGATAGGTGAGAGGGAAATATAAGCAGCCTTTTACAATATATCTACTATGGTAATGTCTTGCATAGCTATACATGTACAACACATACTGAATTGCTTATCTTCCCACAGGGAGTGGGTGACAAGGGAGGAAGGGAATGGATCTGAAATTCAAAGTTTTAAAATTAAATATTTCAAATATATATAAATACTATTATAAATACTATTTTGCATATAATTGGGAGATTAGATATGCAGGCATTGGGGCACAGAGATTCACCTTGTGCTTATGTTAAAGTTGAAGTGAGCATGGGAGAAGATATGGGAGAGAGCAGATTGGATGAGGGGATGTCTTGTGGGACTGCTATTCTGGGGTGCTGGGTAGGGGGGAAATGGGGAAAAATTGTAACTGAAAATCTGGTGGAAATGAATGATGTAAACCAGAAGTTAATAATACATTTGTTAAAAAAAAATGAGAAGCAGATGGACTTCATAATCACCTAGAGAGACTTAAATAAACTATTGCTTAGTGAGTAGAGGAGACCTAGGAGAACTATATACACAATTACAAACACAGTGTATGTGGGACAACTAACTTTGATAGTTTTGGCTCCTCTCAGCAATATAAAGTTATAAGACAACTCCAAAAGACTCATGATGAAAAGGGCTATTCACATTCAGAGAAAAGGACAGTGTCTGAATACAGATTGAAGCAAACTACTTCTCTCTCTCTTTTGTGTTTTGTTTTGTTTTGTTCCTTCTTTCTCATTGTTCACTCCATTGGTTATAATTCTTCTTTACAGATTGGCTAATGTTTAATGCAAAGATATTGGTTGAATATATATCAGATTGCATGCTGCCATGGAGGGGAGAGGGGGGTATATAAGGAGGGGGAGAAAATTTGGAAGTCAAGGCATTGTGGAACTGAATGTTGTAAACTAAAAATAAATTAATAAATTTAAAAAAATATTTACTGAGAGTTAATGAAATCACTGTAAATACCATTATAATTATAACTTCAACTTACAAATACAAAAAGCACTTTATTTTGGGGCAGCTAGGTGGCACAGTGAGTAGAGCATCCGCCCTGGAGTCAGAAGGACCTGAGTTTGCATCTGGCCTCAGACACTTAATGCACACACACACACACACAAATAAATAAATAAAATAAACCTAGGCGAGTGACCTTGGGCAAGTTACTTAATCCCAATTGCCTTCCAAAAAGCAAAAAAAAAAGCACTTTATTTTAAAGGAGATAAGTTATTTTTTAAATTCCTTAACATTGTGTTCCTTGCTTAAATCAATCCCATTTAGGTTGCAAACCAATAGAGAATGTTAATTAATGAGGACCAGAGAAAGGGGCAAAATATATTAGTAAGTATAGGGAAAATATGAAACCCCTTACCATTAAGGGGAAATTCATTTTATGTATCACAAACTTTAATTTGGAAATAACTTTTATTTTTAATCTCCAAAAGAAAAAAAAATATGCCATAAAACATCTAGAACAATACTTCAGTAAAGCCAAACCTATACATAGTGTTACAATATATTATCAGTGTGAAAATTATGAGTGTAAAATAAATACTTCCATGTGATAGCTATTTGAAAATTGAAGAAAGAAAATAGCCAATGGTAAAGGAATTACCTCAGGATAGATATGATCATTCAGAGTCCCCAAAATGAACTCAAAGAAATTACTGTTTATAATAAATTAGCATTAAAATGTACTTCTGGGGGCGGAACCAAGATGGTGGAGTAGAAACAGCTCATCCAAGCCACTCTGCCCCCAGATTCCCCCCAAACTATGTAAAAGGGGACTCTGAACAACTTCTGGAGCCCCAGCATCCACAGAACAGAACAGAGAAGCCGACCTCCTGCTGAGGACAGCCCAGCAGCCCTGTAGGAAGGACCAGCACAGCTGTCTGGGGCCTGCAACGAGCAGCATGCGGAAAGCGGAGCCCAGGTCCCCGTGAGCCAAGGTTTTAGCCTCATGGCGGCAGGGCCAGCAGCCGGCTGGAAGGAACCCCAGAACACCAGCAGCTGTGGAGATTCCAGAATTATCAACATAGACATGCCTAGGACAAAGTAAGAGGTTAGTGTCCTATGGACTTTGGGACCAGTATTTGGGGAATGTGTCGGCTCCCTCCCCTGGGGGCTAGAAGCCACTGAGGAGACATGCCATTCTGTAATTTTCATAGGCAGCTCCAGCTCATGGCCTGCATGCTAATTGTAGGGAGATCCAGCGATCAGTCTTGGGGGGTAATCGCTCTTGCTATGACCTCCCTGGATCTGGATTGTGATCTAGGGTGGAAGTCATGGGTGGGTTTACAGCTTGCCAGAAACGGAAGTTGCCCCCCACACGCTCGGGACAAAAATACCTCTAGCTGGCCTTAAAGCCATAGTGTGGCAACAAGCCCAAAAGTCAAGCAATTAAGTGGCAACATGCCAAGGCAAAGGAAACAGAAAAATGCAACCCTAGACTCCTATTTTGGGGACATAGAGCAGGAAAAGGACTGTGAGGTCAGAAGTCCTGCTCCAAAAGCCCCAGGGGAAAAAATGAGTGGGTTGCAGGCCATAGAGGACCTTAAGAAGGGCTTTAAAAATCAAATAAAAGAAGTGGAGGAAAAATTGGAAAGAGAAATGAGAAGGATGCAGGAAAAGTATGAAATGAGGGTCAACAGCTTGACTGAGGAAAACAACACCTTAAAAAATAGACTAACTCAAATGGCAAAGGAGGCCCAAAAGGGCAATGAGGAGAAGAATGCCTTAAAAAGTCGAATTTGCCAGATGGAAAAAGAATCTCAAAAGTTCACTGAGGAGATTCATTCCTTCAGAGTTAGACTGGAGTAAATGGAAGCTAATGACTTTATGAGAAATCAAGATGGTGTTAAGCAGATCCAAACAAATGAAAGATTAGAAGGCAATGTGAAATATCTCATGGGGAAAACCACTGACCTGGAAAATAGATCCAGGAGAGACAATTTAAAAATCATTGTACTACCTGAAAGCCATTATCAAAGAAAGAACCTAGAAATCACCCTTCAAGAAATTCTCAAGGAAAATTGCCCTGATGTTTTAGATCCAGAGGTCAAAATAGAGGTTGAAAGAATCCACTGATCACCTCCTGAAAAAATCCCAAAAAGAAAACTCTCAGGAATATTATAGCCAGGTTCCAGAATCCCCAGATCAAGGAGAAAATACTACAAGCAGCCAGGAAGAAACCATTTCAATATTGTGGAAACACAATCAGAATAGCACAGGACCTGGCAGCTTCTATACTGAGGGACCGAAGGGCATGGAATATGATATTCCAGAGGGCAAAAGAGCTGGGGTTAAAATCAAGAATCTCCTACCCAGCAAAACTGAGTATCTTGTTTCAGGGAAAAAATATGGTCATTCAGTGGAATAGAGGACTTTCAAGCACTCTTGAGGAAAAAAACCAGAATTGAATAGAAAATTTGACATCCAGACACAAGAAGGAAGAGATGCCTGAGAAGGTAATCAGGGAAAAGAAATCCAAAGGAACTTATCAAAGTTGAACTATTTACTTTCCTATATGGAAAAGCAATAACTGTGACTGATGATATCGTTCCCACTATGAAAACAATGGAAGAAGGGGGTGTGGTCATATGAATACATATGTGAATGTGTGTGTATATGGTTACAGTTATATATGGATAGTGGACATAGGTTGAATTTGTTGGGAAGGGAGAATACTCAAGGGATGAAATTATGAGGTGAGAGAGGAAAGTGGCAAGAGGAGATGGGGAGAGACAGGGTAGGGTAAACTATCTCATGTAGAAGAAGCAAGGGGAAGTTGCAAAGGAGGGGGAGAATAGGAAGCCAAAAAAGGCAAAACCACATTCTCATTGAGTTTGGTTCAGGGAGAGAATGACATACATACTAAATGGGATATCTCAACCTGCAGCAGAATAGGGGGAAGGGGGTTGAGAGGAGGGATGATGAATGGGAGGGCATCCTTGGGGGGAGGGGAGGTTGTAAGTACCCACTATAGAAGAGGGACAGGATCATGTAGGGAATGGACCAGGTGCGGGGTGGAATGAGTGGGAGGGAATTATAAGCAACCCTGTACAATATATCTACTATGATAATGTTTTGCATAGCTAGACATGTACAACATATACTGAATTACTTATCTCCCCAGAGGGAATGGGTGACAACGGAGGAAGGAAATGGATCTGAAATTTGAGGTCTTAACATTAAATGTTTCAAATATATGTAAATACTATTATTAATACTCTTTTGCTTATAATTGGGAGACAAGATGTGCAGGCATTGGGACACAAAGATTCACCTTCCTCTAATGGCAAAGTTGAAGAGGGTATGGGAGAATGTATGGGAGAGAACAGATTGGAGGAAGCGATATCTTGTGGGACAGCTATTCTGGGACATTGGGTAGGGGAATAATGGGGGGAAAATGATTGTAACTCAAAATCTGGCAGAAATGAATGATGTAAAACAGAAGTTAATAAAGCATTTTTTTAAAAAATGTACTTCCGAAGCATAGACAATATATTTTTTTCTTAAATAAATAAGGAAATTTTACATTAGTTTTTATCGATAAAAAAGCACGAAATCTGAAAACGTGAAAGGCCTCAGAGGTTTAGTCACCTATACAGTACCTCCCCAAAATGGTCATATAGCTTTTTCTTAAAGATCTCTTGTGAGGAAGAACATATTATATCTTAAATAATATATTCCTCTTTTAAGTATACCAATTGTTAGGATGGGGTTTTTTCCCTTTACATTGAGCTCAAATCTACATCTTTGCAACTTCAAGTCCATTCTCCTACTTCCATATTCAGGGATAATGTAAAACTAGTCAAATCTCTCTTCTGTGTGAAGGTCGTTAAACTTCTCAGTAATAATTTTTCACATTCCTCCTCAAGACTTCTCCAGGCAACAAATCTTGGAACCATTCCTTATGTGGTATAATCTCTATTGGCTTCGATGTAAATTTTATCCTCTTCTGGACACTATATTGTATAAGTGTCTCTCTTATTTTATGGCAGTCAGCTTAAACATGATATTTTCAAAATGTTCTGATCAAGGCAGAACACAGAAAAACTCTTTCCTTCCTAGTGCTAGATATAATGTCTTTCTAATGAAACTCCCTAAGGCAGTAGTTTGCCCTTAAGAATTTTTTTTTTCTTTCAAGAAAAATTCTGTTCTATCGAAAGTGTATAAACATAATTTTTCCACACTAGGAATATAAACTCTGTATGTTCTATGTAGGTCACTTATTTTTTTCCTTCTTTTTGGTATTAGTTAGAAATGAGATGCTCTAGGTTTTGTAATTTTTTTCCTGGTAGGTACATGGATAAATTGTAATGTCAAAAATGCTTTAAAAATCTTTAACTCCCATATGTCACTCTTTTTTAACCTTAATATCTGAAAGATCAGTAATCCATCTGTTTTACCAATTTCCTAATAATTTTTGTTTTGTTTTTGTTTTCTTGTTTATTTATTTATAGTTTTCAACATTCATTTCCACAAGATTTTTGAGTTAAATTTTTCTCCCCCCTTTCCCCTACCCTGCACCCCAAAACAGCGAGCCTACTGAATATCCCTTCCATCAATGTATTCTCTCTTATATGCTCTCCCATCCCCCTGAAACTTTTTAGTAGGGAAAGATCGATTTCTATAGTGCAGTGCCTGAATATCTTATTTCCCAGTTGCAAGTAAAAAAAAAAAAAACTTTATAAACATTTGTTTTTAAAATTTTCATCTCCAAATTCTTTCTCTACTTCCCTCCTCACCCAGATCCATTGGGAAAACAAGCAATTCAATATAGGTTGTACATGTGTAGTTACACAAATTATTATCATAGTAGTTATATTGTGAAAGATTAACTAGATTTCCCTCCATCCTATCCCACTCCACACTTATTATATTTTCTACTTTGACCCTGTCCCTTTTCAAAGGTATTTGCTCCTAACTGCCCTCTCCCCAATCTGCCCAACCTCTATCATCCCCCCTCTTATTCCCTTCCCCCTACTTTCTTGTAAGATAAGATACCAAATTGAGTTTGAATGTTATTTACTCCTTAAACCAAATTCAATGAAAGTAAGATTGATCCATTCCCTGTCACCTTCCTGCTCTTCCCCTCCATTATAAGTTTCCTCTTGTCTCTTTTATGTGAGATAATTTACCCTATTCTATCTCTCCATTTCACCTTCTCCCCTTATATTCCTCTCTCACCTCTTAATATTAATTTTTATATATCATTCAACTCATCCTGTACCCTCTATGTATACATGTACACACATATACACAAACTCACATATGTATTTATACACATATACATCCTCTTATATATATATATATATATATACATATATATATATATACACATATATATTTCCTCCAACTATCCTCATACTGAGAAAAGTCTCATGAATTATAATTATCATTTTTCCATGTAGGAATGTAAATTGTTCAACTTTAATGAGTTCCTTATGATTTCTTTTCCTATTTACCTTCTCATACTTCTCTTGCTTCTTGTATTTGAAAGTAAAATTTTCTGTTCAGCTCTGGTTTTTTCATCAAGAATTCTTGAAAGACCTCTATTTCATTGAATGATAATATTTTCCCCTTAAGCATTGTACTCAGTGTTTTTCTGGTAGGTTTCAATCCTAACTCCTTTGACCTCGAGAATATCATATTCCAAGCCCTTTCATCCTTTAATGTAGAATCTGCTAGGTCTTGTGTTATATTTCCACAACCCTCAAATTGTTTCTTCCTGACAGCTTGTAATATTTTCTCCTAAACCTGGGAACTCTGGAATATGGCTATAAAATTCCTAGGAGTTTTCTTCTTGGGATCTTTTCAAGAGGTGATCAGAGAATAGTTTAATTTCTATTTTGCCCTCTGGTTCTAGAATATCAGGGCAATTTTCCTTGAGAGTTTCTTGGAGGATGATTTCTAGGCTGTTTATTATCACAGCTTTCTGGTAGTCCAATAATTTTCAAATTATCTCTCCTGGATCTATTTTTCAGGTCAATGGTTTTTCCATTGAGATATTTCATATTACCTTCTATTATTTCATTTGTTTATCTCTGTTTTATTGTATCTTGATTTCTCATAGAGTCACTAGTTTCCATTTGATCCAATTAAATTTTGAAGGAATTATTCTCTTCAATGAATTTTTGAAATTACTTTTCCATATTGTCAGTTTGGCTTTTTAAGGCATTCTTCTCTTCATTGGCTTTTTGGGTCTCTTTACCCATTTGAATTAGTCCTTTTTATGGTGTTATTTTCTTCAGTCAGGCTGCTGACTTTCATTTCATAATTTTCTTGCATTGTTCTTGTTTCTCTTTCCAATTTTTCCTGCACTTCTCTTATTTGGTTTTCAATATCCTTCTTAAACTCACCCATGGCCTGCAACCAGTTCATATTTTTCTTGGAAGCTTTTTATGAAGTAGTTTTGATTTTATTGTTTCCTTCTGGATCTATGTTTTGATCCTTTTTGTCCCTCAAATAGGTTTCTATGATCTGATTGACCTTCTTCTGTTTGCTCATCTTGTCAGCCAATTACTTGACTTTTGAGCTCATTGCCTTTGTAGAACTCTGCTTCCAGAGTAGAGAAAGCTGTGCCCCAAATTTCTAGGGTTCTCACAGTGTTGTCAGAGCTGTTTCAGATCCATAAGGAGGATGCCCTCTCTACAGCTATCACAAGCTCTGACACACTGGTATTCCTCACCCCAGGACCACCACCCAAAACTGTGACCCAGTGCCAACTCTGCTACCCTGGCAATATGGGCCAGACCATACTCTTTTCTGACCCAAGTCCAACTAAGTTTCCTACTGATATTTTACTTTCACTTTGGGGTTTATGGGTTGAGAAGTCTTAAAACTGCTACAGCTGCTAGTCCTTCACTCTCCTGAAGTTTGTTCTGGCCAGTATGGCCCCATGATCAAGGCTTCTCCAGGTCTACACACTCATTGCTCATGCAAGACTGTGCTTGGCTCCCAGCCCTGTGGAATAGACCCTACTTGTTGATCTGCCAGGCTGCCTTCAGTTGGCAATTTATTTCTCTATGTCACTTTGTGGCTTCTGTAGCTCTAAAATTTGTTTAGATCCATTTTTTACAGGTATTGGAGGTGGTTGGAGAAGGGGCTCAAGCAAGTTACTGCTTTAACCCCACCATCTTTGTCTTGCCCCAAGAGCAAAAAAAATGAACTCAAAATGTTACAAAATTAATTTTCAAAAGTATATTTACATGCAATTGGGAAAATATTACTATGAAAAGCTTTATAGTGAAGGTAAAATGGTGGGGGAGCAGATAGTGCTTGAACCTCACTCTCCTCCAAATTGGTTCAAAACATTAATATAAACACTTAAGTGGGTGTAGAAATGTTCCTCTCTCTCTCTCTCTCTCTCTCTCTCTCTCTCTCTCTCTCTCTCTCTCTCTCACACACACACACACGTGTATGTAGATGTATTCATATAAATATATGGATATATGTGTACATATACACACATATATATGTTAGTTTGCATATGTGTGTGTGTAAAACTATTCCATGTATATGTCTATTTAGCCCTTATTTCTCTGGACAAAAAAAAAAATGTATTCCTTCATATATCCTTTGAAGTTAGTTTGGGTATTTCTCTAAGGCAAAATTACTTAGGTACTTAAAGGTGTTCCTAAAACAAAATTGTCTTCCTGGCTCTGCTGATTTCACTGCTAATTATTTTATATAAGTCTATCCATGTTTTTCTAAGATCATTGAACTTATCCTATCCTATAATACAGTAGTATTGTATGACAATCATATACCACAATTGTTCAGTCATTTCTCAATTTACAGGAATGTGCATAATTTCTAGTTCTTTGTTATCATAAAGAGATTTATGGTTTATTTATAAAATCTAAATATTTTAGAACATATAGGTTCTTTTCCTTTTCCCCTAATCATCCTGGGAAAGAGACCTAGTAGTAGTATTGCTGAGAAAAAGAACATAGGAAGTTTAGTAACAAATTGGGCATAATTCCAGATCACTCTTCAAAATGGTTGGAGCAGTTCACCATTTCAAAGTTTTAAAAACAAATATGAAAATTGTTTGTACATGGAAACGGGAAATAAGATATACCAGCAATGGGGTATAGAAATCCATCTTGCCCTACAAGAAAGTAAGGGGGAAGCAGATAAGAGAAAAGACATGATAGAAGGTAGGGCCAACAAAGGGAAGGGGTAATCAGAATGCCTGCCATCTTGGGGTGGGAGAGAGGGGAGACATGGGGAGAAAATTTGGAATTCAAAATCCTATGGAAAGGAATGTTAAAAATTAAAAATGAATGAATTACTTAAAATGTTAATTTAATGTAATCAAAATTATCCATTTTACTTTGAATAATACTCTATATCTTTTGTTTGATTATAAATTCTAACATTTTCCATACATCTGAAATGTAAATTTTACCATGCTCCACTGATTTGCTTATAGTATAACCCTTTCTGTCTAAATCATATTGGTGTGCTCTGCCAATGTGCTCTGCCCCACACAAATTTCAAACAACGTGAAAGGGAGCTCTGAACAACTTCTGGAGCCACAGAACCCACAGAACTGCACAGAGAAGCTAACCTCCTGCTGAGGACAGCCCAGCAGCCCTGCAGGGAGCAGCCAGCACAGCGCTCTGAGAGCAGGCAGCACAGCACACTGGGAACTGACAGCACAGCCCGCAGAGTTGAGCCCAGGCCCGCAGTTTTAGCCCCAGGGCAGCTGGGCCTTCAGCCAGCTGGTGGAACCCCAGAACACCAGCAATTGTGGCGATTCCAGAATTATCAGCACAGATATGCCTAGGACAAAGTGAGAGGTTAGTGCCCTATGGACTTTGGGACCAGTATTTGGGGAACACGTAGCTTCCTCCCCTGGGGGCAAAAAGCTGCTGAATAAACAGCTGCGCAGAAGCCATTTTGCAGTGTCAGTATTGGCTCTAGCTCCTGGTCTTCGAACTGTAGGAAGATCCAGCAATCAGTCTGGGTGTTAATCGCTTTTGCTTTAAACTGCCTGGATCTGGATTGTGGTCTGGGGGGGAAGATTGGGGTGGGTATCCAACTTGCCAGAGTGGGTGGAGGCTTTACAGAGGCCACCCAACTGGAAGTTGTGAAGACCCCACGTTTGGGCAGAAGCTCCCCTTTCTGGTGGCAGAGTCCTACTGTGGCAACAAGCCCAAAATCAAGTAATTAAGTGGCAATATGCCTAGGCAAATGAAACAAAATAAACAGAAAAGTTAAACATTGGACTCCTATTTTAGGGTCAAAGAGGCCCAAAGCATGGAGGAGGACTGTGAGGTCCTGCACCAAAAGCCCCAAATGAAAATGCAAGCTGGCTACAGGCCATAGAGGACCTTAAGAAGCAGATAAGAGAAGTGGGGGAAAATTTGGGAAGAGAAATGAAAAAGATGCAAGAAAAGTATGAAATGACAGTCAACAACCTGACTGAGGAAAATAGCACCTTAAAAAATAGAATAACTCAAATGGCAAAGGAGGCTCAGAAAGGCAAAGAGGAGAAGAATGCCTTAAAAGTCAAATTTGCCAGATGGAAAAAGAATCTCAAAAGCTCACTGAGGAGATTCATTCCTTCAGAGTTAGACTGGAGCAAATGGAAGCTAGTGACTTGATGAGAAATCGAGATACTATAAAACAGATCCAAACAAATGAAAGAATAGAAGGCAATGTGAAATATCTCATGGGGAAAACCACTGACCTGGAAAATAGATCCAGGAGAGATAATTTAAAAATTATTGGACTATGTGAAAGCCATGATCAAAGAAAGAACCTAGAAATCATCCTTAAAGAAATTCTCAAGGAAAATTGCCCTGATATTTTAGACCCAGAGGGCAAAATAGAGGTTGAAAGAATCCACAGATCACCTCCTGAAAAAGATCCCCAAAAGAAAACTCCCAGGAATATTATAGCCAGGTTCCAGAATCCACAGATCAAGGAGAAAATACTACAAGCAGCCAGGAAGAAACGATTTCAATATTGTGGAAACATGATCAGAATAGCCCAGGACCTGGCAGCTTCTACATTGAGGGATAGAAGGGCATGGAATATGATATTCCAGAGGGCAAAAGATCTGGGAATGAAGCCAAGGGTCACCTACCCAGCAAAACTGAGTATCTTGTTTCAGAGGAAAATATGGTAATTCAGTGGAATAGAGGACTTTCAAGCATTCTTGATGAAAAAACCAGAGTTGAATAGAAAATTTGACATTCAGACACAAGAAGCAAGAGATGCTTGAGAAGGTAATGTGGGAAAAGAAATCAGAAGGAACTTATCAAAGTTGGACTATTTACAGTACTACATGGAAAAACAATAACTGTGTTTGATGAAACCTTTCTCATTATGAAAATAATTGAAGAAGGGTACATGGCATATGTTCACAGGTATACATGGATAGAGGGCACAGGTTGAATTTGATGGGAATGGATGATTATTTTTTTTTGGAGGGCAATTGGGGTTGGGTGACTTGCCCATGTTCACGTGGCTGGGTTTTTGTTTGTGTGTTGGGTGTCTGGGGCCAGATCCGAGCTCAGGTCCTTCTGGCTCCAGGGCTGGCTCTCTGCTCGCTGCACCCCCTAGCCACCCCAAGGAAGGGATGATTCTTAAGGGGTGAAGTCAATAGGTGAGAGAGGAAAGTGGCAAGAGGAGATGGAGAGAGACAGGGTAGGGCAAACTATCTCATGTAGAAGAGGCAAGGGGAAGTAGTTGCAGGGGAGGGGAAGAACAGGAAGGCAAAATGGCAAAAGCATATTCTCATTGAAGTTGGCTCAAGGAGAGAATCACATACATACTAAATGGAATATCTTACCCTCACTCTCCTGAGTAGGGGAAAGGGGGATGAGAGGGGGGATGATGGAGAGGAGGGCATTCTGGGGAGAGGGGAGGTTAGAAGTACCCACTATCATAGAGGGACAGGATCAAAGTAGGGAATGTACCAGGTGGGAGGTGAGACAGGTGGGAGGAAAATATAAGTAGTCTTTTACAATATATCTACTATGGTAATGTTTTGCATAGATATACATGTACAACACGTGCTGAATTGCTTATCTTCTCAGAGGGAGTGGTTTACAAGGGAGAAAGGGAATGGATCTGAAAATCGAAGTTTTAAAATTAAATTTTTCATAAGATGTCCAGGCAGTGGAGCTCAGAGATTCACCTTGCCCTAATGGCAAAGTCGAAGGGGGTATGGGAGAAGATATGGGAGAGAGCAGAGTGGATGAGGGGATATCTAGTGGGACTGCTATTCTGGGGTGGTGGGTAGGGACAAAATGGGGGAAAATGTAACTCATAATCTGGTGGAAATGAATGATGTAAACCAGAAGTTAATAAAGCATTTGTTTAATTTAAAAAAAATTAAAAATAAATGAATTACTTAAAATGTTAATTTAATGTAATCAAAATTATCCATTTTACTTTGAATAATGCTCTATATCTTTTGTTTGATTATAAATTCTAACATTTTCCATAGATCTGAAAGGTAAATTTTACCATGCTCCACTGATTTGCTTATGGTATAACCCTATCTGTCTAAATCATGTAGGAATTTTGACAATATCCTGTGATACAATGTCAAATGTGGATATGTTCTTAGTTTCTGCCAGATTGCTTTCCAGGTTTCCCAGATTCTTCCTTTGGAAAATATTGTGTTCTTTCCCCTAAAGCATGCACTTTTAAATGTGTGAAACAGTAGATTAATGAGATAATTTAATATCTTTATATTGAGAACCTAATCAGTTAGTCTGATCCGCTACTCTATTTCTTAGCCTGTATCAGATTGTTTTGATGAATACCACTTTATAATACTATATATTTCTTGGTTACCTTCCTTGATATCTTTTCATTGATTCTCTTGACATTCTTCACTTTTTGTTCTATTTTTTTTAGTTCAATAAGTTTTTGGTAGTTTGGTAAAGCACAGAATAATTGTAATGGGAATGCAGATTTAAAGATCTTTCCCTGCCCCTAGGCCCTTTGATAGGCTTAAGAGACTGAGAACCTTCCCTGATTTGAAAATATAATCTGCCCCCTAATAGGCTGAATGTGGTCACATGGAGTCTATGGTAGGAGGCTTGGTTTTCAGGAATTCCCACACCTTGATGCTGTGTGATTGGGCAGTGGATCAAGAGGGTTGTTACATTCTCTGACCCAGGAGAAGGCCATATAATCCCTAATGTGAGGCTTTGTTTTGGGGCTCACTTTGAAAAGTGTTGGGTGATTTGGCCAGATGAGACTGTGGGCGGCTGTTGAGAGCCCCCTGGCTTGGAAAACCCAGGTGTTGATGCTTCCCTCTCTGGTAACTGGGCTTTGGTATAGATGTAATGGTTGGACAATTTGGAAGCCTTTCTGCTTGATGTGTTTCTCTGTCTTGTAACTTCTGTCTGTATATTCTGAAGTTCAGGGTGCTGACCTTTATCCCCTGAACTAGGTAAATGATATATGCTTGATTGATTAAAGTAAGCTTCTTAACTCATTTTGAGTTGCTTTCCTTTAGAAAAGCAGATCTAAGAACTTGTGTTGGCAGCCACCCTGGGGATGCTGGGGTGCTTGCTGCAACAATAACCAATTAATGTAGGTAAAAAAGTCATTTTTAGTATATCAGCTCAGTCTACCCACGAGAAATTAATATTTCTCTAATTGTTTAGTTCTGAAATTATTTGTGTGAAAAAAATGTTTTATATTCTGTCTGTATCATTCCCAGGATTTTCCTGGCAGATAGACTCCCAAGTATTATATACTTTGGGTAGTTGTTTAAAAATGAATTTCTGCTTCTATTTATTACTTCTGGAGTTTGTTGGCAAAATATAGAGATGCTTATAAATTATGTGGATTTTTTTGTATTCTACAATTTTCCTGCAGTTGTTAATTATTTCATCTAATTTTGTTGATTTTCTATGGTTATCGAAGTATACCATGGTATCATCTGCAAAGATGATTGTTTTGTTTGTTCGTTGTCTATTATTAATGTCTTTAATTTCTTTTTACTGTGATACCTAATATTTAGTATAATATCTAATAATACTTTTGATAATGGGCATCCTTTATTTTACCTTGATATTATTAGGAAGGTTTATGTGCCCAATTTATTGATCTTCTCTTTCTTTGTTTTACTGTTGTAAGCATTTTGAAATATAAGTTTTCCCTAGCTACTTCTTTGGCTGCATCCTATAAATGTTGGCATTTTGTCTCATTGTTTTCATGATCTTAATTGAAATTATTGATTGCTTTGGTGATTCTTAACTTTGACCTACTTAAACTTTAAGATATGATTATTTCCTTTTCAATTAATTGACCTATCTTTCCAAAGTACTTTATTGAATGTGATTGTTTTGTATTATGTTATGAAAGGGATGTGTTTAATATATTTTTTTGGTTGTCTGCATCTTGCTATGAGGTTTTCATTCCCTAGAATATCATCAATTTTTGTGTAGGTGCCATATCCCACTGAGAAAAAGTATTTTCCTTTCTATCCCCGTTCCATTTCATTTTCTCCGGAATTCTATCATATTAAACTTTTCAAAATTTGTATTCATATCCTTAACTCTTTCTTATTTATTATTTCTTAGATGTATCTACTTCTATAAGGAGAAAGTTGAGTTCAAAAACGAATAGTTTTACCATCTAATTCCTCTTGTAACCTATTTAACTTTTCCTTTAAAATTGGATGCTGTACCATTTAATACATATATGTTTAGTATCGATATTTTTTCATTTTATATGGTAGCTTTTAGTCAAATGAAGTTCCCCTGCTTATCTATTTTAATTAGATCTATTTTTCCTTTTGCTTTGTCTGAGATGATTTTTCTACCCTGATTTTTTGTGTGTTTTTCTTCAGCTGAAGCATAACAGATTCTGCTTTATCCAATTACTTTTGCCCTGTGTGTCTTTCTACTCTAGGTGTGTTTCTTAGTAACAACATATTATCACATTCTTGTTTTTAATCCACTTTGATATTACCTTCCTTTTTATAAGTGAATTAATCTCATTCAAAGTCACAGTTATAATTAAAATCTGTGTATTTCACATTATCCTATTTTCTCTGTTTATCCTTGTCTCACTCTCCTTTTACTCTTTAAAAAAGTTTTTTTTTTTTTTGCTTTTCAACACTGCCTCCCTAATCCACTGTCCCTTCTATCAGTCCCCATTTCTTCTCTCCCTCTCACCTTCTACTTCTCTGCAGGGCAAGATAGCTCTCTGTACCCAATGGAGTACATATGTTATTCCCACTTTCAGACAATTCTAATGAAGGTAAAGTTCAAGCATTACCTTCTACCTCTCCTCCTCTCCTCTACTGTAAAATCTTTTCATTTTGCATCTATTTCATGTGAGATAATGAACTCCATTCTATCTTTACCTTCACTCTTCTCCTGATGCAACCTTCTTCATCACTTTTTAATTTTAGTTTTTTGAAATCATCCCATCATAATGAACTCTCAGTGTATACTTAAGCTGTCCTAATAATTAGAAAGTTCTTGTGTGTTATAAATATCATCTTCCTATATAGAATTGTAAATAGCTTAAACTTACTTAATCTGTCATAAGTAAATTTAATGAAAGGATAAAACAAGGCATGCTTCATCGAACACAATAATATTTTATTCACAGGGTGAGAAACTGGAGAATAAAATGGGTCAATATATGCCTCACTTTCCAGCAAAATACCCTAAGCCAAAAAGCAAAACTCCCCTTTTATAAGTTTTTGGGAAGTATAGAATAAAGAATTCAATATGGTAGATGATAACATAGAGTTGAAGACAATATGATTGGTTAGCTTGGCGGTAAGAAGATATTATATCCATTTTTTTTTTATGAAGAAACACATACCCCAAGGTTAACAGAATTCCTTGGTGCAAGAATGTAATTTTAATTAGAAACAATACAAAATTTTTAAACTTAGCGCATTACAGGCCAGTTGAATTCTGAACTATGTTCAGTGACAGAGAATGATTACTTAGGCAGTCACAGGACAAAATCAATTAATTACAAATAGAATCAATAATTAATGATACAGAATCAATTTAATCTTTTCAAATCCCTTATGATTTCTCCCCTGTCTTTACATTTGTATGTTCCTTTTGAGTGTTATATTTAAAAGTTATTTTTTTTTCTATTCAGCTCTGGTCTTTTCATCAGGAATGACTGAAAACCAGATATTTCATTAAATATCCATATTTTCCCCACAAGGGACAAACTCAATTTTGCTTGACATATTATTCTTCATTGTAATCATAGTTCAATTACCTTCCAAAATATCGCTGTCCAAGACATCCTATCCTTTAATCTTGTGTTTTCTTGATTTTGACTCCACAATATTTGAATAGTTTTTATTTGCTTGTTTGCTCAGTTTTCTGGTTGCTTGCTATAGTTTCTATGTATATGTAAATGTAATAATAAATTCTGTGCACATATAAAATCTTATTCCATATATACAAATATGTATTTATGTATATATATATAATATGTATGTATGCGTGTATGTATGTATATATAATTTTCTTGAAATAAGATGTCAAGGTTCCTTTTTGATCATGACTTACAGGTAGTCCCATGATTATTAAATTACATCTTCTCTACCTATTTTTTAGGTTAGTTATTTTTCCAATGAGATAGTTCCCATTTTCTTCTTTTTTTATTGTTTTGATTTTATTTTGTTATTTCTTGATTTCTCATGGAGCCATTAGCTTTCAGTTGTGCAATTCTAAATTTAAAATAATAGTTTTCTTTAGTAAACTTTTATTCTTTTTTTTCCCCTTGTGGTCACTTCCACTTTTAAGAAGCTCTTCTATACAGTGGATTTCTGTGCTTCTCTAAATATTTATTCAATTTTGTTTTGTTATGTGTTTTTTAAATTATTTTAGACCCTTCTTTACCAAGCTGCTGAATCTCTTTCCATAATTTTCATGCATCAATCTCATGTTCCCCAATGTTTCCTTTACACTTCTTACATGACTAAATAATAAAATTAAGTTCTGTTTTACCTCTCCAGAATTTCTTTTTGGTTATGTGAATACTTTTGATTATTCTTTGAAGTTTTACAAATAGTTTTGATTTCATTATTGTCTTTTAAATTTCTCTCTTGATCTTCCATGTCACCATAGCATACTTCTAGTATTAGGTATCTCTTTGTTTTCTTTTGTTTTGCTTTTTTTTCTACTCATTTTTAGCCTATGTCTTCACATTTAAATTTATGTTAAAATTGGCCTTTGCTCCTGGGGTGGTAGGATCACTGCCCTAACTTCAGGTATTGTTGCTGCTACTTTCAGAACTAGTTCTCAGAGTCTAAATGTTTTCAGTTCTTCCAAATTCTAAGATCTAAGGAGACAAATGGTCACTGCTCTCCCGTTTTGTGTTCTGAGATGTTAAGGGATACAAGGATTCTTATCCATATTTGAACTCTTATTAGGTCCTCTGCTAATCAGCAACCACAAGTGCTTTCATTACTTATGTCCCTGGAATTTTGCTGGGTAAGTGATTCCTGCTTTTAATCCAAATTCCTTTGCCTTCCAGAATGTTATATTCCAAGCCCAACCCTCCTTTAACATGGAAAGACTTAAATCATGTGTAATCCTGACTCAATGATATATTTTTTTCTGGTTGCTTATCACAATTTCTTCTGGACCTGAGAACTGTTGAGTTTTGCTGTCATATTCCATGGAGTTTCCATTTGGGGATCTCTTTTGATGGATTGCTTAAACTTCTATTTTACAATCTGGATCTAACATAGCATTGGGTTTTCCCTCCATAATTTTTTGAAATACAAAATTTAGGCTCTTTTTCTTTCTTTGACTCTCAGGTAGTCCAATAATTCCTAAATATTCTCTCCTCAAACTATTTTCTCGATAAGTTGATTTTTCATACTAGTTCTCTTCTTGCCCTTGGAAAATGTGATAAGTTCCCTTGCCCTCCTGTATCTGCAAGTGTTAGATTTCCTCTCGGAGCTTGAACCTACAATTTCTAATGGTCAATAGACTTGCCAATCAGTACCAGTTTTAACCATTGCCACTCAAAGGTACATTGTGATAATGTTTTTAACATGAGTTTTCTGATCCCTTTACTGTCTTTCATCTGAGAGCTCATGCTGCTGCTGCTGCTTCTTCTGTCACTTCTGCCTCCAACTCCTGCCACTCTCTGGGCCT
Organism: Gymnobelideus leadbeateri; assembly: GCA_011680675.1. Lineage (NCBI taxonomy): Eukaryota > Metazoa > Chordata > Mammalia > Diprotodontia > Petauridae > Gymnobelideus > Gymnobelideus leadbeateri. Next base: position 95,312 of record WOXC01008906.1, on the reverse strand, counting down.
GTGGTCAACCAGGAAGTCCATACTTCTCCTGTAGAACTATTAAGTTGACTTAGGCTAGAGATTTTCTCCCTTTGAACTTTTACTGGTGCTACTGCTCCAAAATTTTGTTTGAAGCATTATTTAGTTTTTGTGGGATAATATTGGGTCACTTCAGCTGGGGCCAGAGCTGTACTCTGAAATATTCATCTTTAAAAAAAATGGTCCAGTTCTCTGTCTCTCTCATTTCTCTCCCTCTCCCCTTAAGAAGGCAGGTAATACAATATTTATCATAAATATAAAGTCATGGAAAACTTATTTTCATATTAGCCATGTTGTGAAAGAAAACACACACAGAGAGAAAGTGAAAATGTGTACATTGATTAGCACTGAAGGTTCATTAGTTCTTTCTCTCTCGAGGTAGATCATATTTTTTTATCATGCATCATTTCAAATGGTCTTAGATCTTTGTCTTGGTCAGAGTAGCAAAGCCTTTTATAGTTCATCATTGTTAAAATATTACTATTAAAATATTCACTTAATTCTCATCATTCTGGTATACAGGTGTTCAAGGAGAACTAGTAACTGGTGTGAGAGATTTTGAAGACTTTAAGGGCTACTTTCTTCCTTTGGTGTCCACCTGCCACTGAATCTGTGGTTCCATAAGTAGTGATGACACTTTAGTAAACTATTTTAACAATTATTATAAACCACATTGAGGGTAACAGAGGGGCCTTAAATCCCCATTTGAGATTTGAGGGGGCGAGGTGTCTGCCCTAAATATGTGATGAGTTTCTCAATGGTATAGGGAGATGTGAACAATTTGTTCCAATAGGCCACAGAGGTTATGAATCAGGTGGTGTGGACTAATTACAGTTGAGTTAGACATAAAAGATGCCAAGATCATCCCCTACATTTTAGGCCATTACCAATCATCTTGATTTTTGTCTTGACACTCAACTCTATTGACTCTGGAAGAGAGAATGAGGTCAATGACTTCACACAACTCTGCTTCATTTAAATACAATTTATGTAAAGGTCAAAATGCATTACCATTAAAATTTTACCATTTTATTTTCCTCAAAGTCCTCTATCAAAGGGAAAGTAATGAAGCAACAGGTGCAAATATTATGGAAGCTGTACTTACAATCATGCACCTATGAGGTACAGACTACAGAGTAATATCTTTACTAGACTGAGGCTATAATGGGATTCAGCAGGTCCAACTATGTCTGGGCAACCTGTTTTAGGGCCACACAGCTCACCTTCTGGCATGAGGCATGGGATAGAAAAAGAATCCTAAAAATTCTCTGCTTAACCTAACCTACCCCTGGCCTGATTACAATGGCAGGCAGGGATTGTACCATATAGTCAAAGCATAAAAAATGCACAAAAATTTTGTGAATATGATTCCACTCATCACTGGCACCTGGAATACGTGCATGCTTATGAACAGCATGAAACCCAGTAGCCCTGAAAAGAAGAGCAGCTCTTGTTGCAATAAAATTGTTCAGGTATCACATCTAAATAGCAACCTTGAGTAAAGCAAAGTTTGAAAATGAAAACCAGTTTAACAACATTGGAGCTGGATGCATATTTTTCTGGAGTGGACACAGCAATGGAAAGCCCTACACATCTGCAATATGTCCCTCAATATAAAACTAATCTAGTCGACAATCTTGAATGCCTCCTTAAATGAATGAATGACAGGCTGATAACAATGTGATTGCCTCTTGCAGGAAAGTGCCATCCCACCATTATCAGAGTATATACTCCCACCATCACAAACTCCAATGAGGTGAAAGGAAAATTTTATGAACACCTGGAGAACCTCATCATCAATGTGCCAAAAGAGGAACAGTTTATAATTCTGAGTAACTTTAATGCCAAAGAAAGCACAGACTATCAGATATAGCAAGGAGTTTGAAGAAGAGAGTAGGAAATAGTAGTGATCCCTTACTACAGAAGACTTTTGCATCTCATGACCTTCTTATCACAAACACTGCCTCTTCTTTACTTAAATGAAACAAAACTTCATGGGTGCAACCTCTCAGCAAACATTTCCATATAACTGACTATGACATTGTAGAGATGAGACATATGGTTGTGAGAGAGAGATAGATAATGTGTTGTATAGATTGCTGAACCCATTATATATTTATCTTCTCCAAGCTAAACATTTGACATTCAACAAAAGTGGTGGCTCCAAAGCAAGAAAGCTACCAGAAGACTTAATGTCAACAGATTAGAGTATTTCTCCACGACTTAACAATTTTCTTGCTAATTTGAAAGGAAAGCTGAGTCAACATAGTATTAGCAAAAGTATAGCAGAGAAGTGGGAAGTTTTTAGAGATCTTGAGTTCAGAATTGCCTTTACTCATTAGAGCCAGGATACTAAAAAAACATCAATATTGGTTTGATGAAAATGGTGTGAAAATTCATAAGCTACTAAGTGAAAAATGAGCACTCCACAGAATTTGCCAGAGACAGTTCATCTGCCTCTAGTAAGGTGTCATTTAACTCCATCAATAGAAAGATATAAGCAAAGTTTAGAGAAATGCAGGATTATTGGTTCAGTACTAAAGCAGGTGAAATTCAGTTTTATGTTGAAAGTAAAAATCCAAAATGTTTTATCATGTCCTGAATGTTATTTATGAGTTGAAGACCCTTGGTGCATCCCAGATACTCAAAATGATGGAGCCACATTGATTGGTTACAAGGACACCATACTGGTGAGGTGGGCTAAACATTTCCATAATGTTCTTAGTAGAGTACCATCAAAGCTGAAGCTTTTGACTGTTTGCTTCAAGATGAAGTGAATTGCTCTCTAACTGAACTCAAAACTCAAGAAGAGATTTTGAATGTCATCAGGTCCCCTCATGTGTGGCAAAATGCCTGGTGTTGATTACATTTGAGTTGAGATTTAAAATTTAGGGAGTGCATTGCAGATCCAAATGCTAATAAAATCAACTGGATTATATGACAAGAAAAGGTTATTGCCCCAGGAATTCAAAGTTACTTGAATTCTTCATCTCTGCAAAGGAAAAATAAATAGGCTGTCTTGTGATAATCATGGGAGTGGAAGTGTCTGTCTTTTAGTCACTGCCAGCAAGATTCTTGAAAAAAATCCTCCTTAATTAGCTAGTTCCTTATCTGGAAAATAAATGTGGCTTCAGACAGGGGCAAGGAATGATTGATATGTTATTTGTGCCTGGCAACTCCAGGACAAATGCTAGGAGCAGGTCTGTACATACTGTTTGTCAATCTGACTAAGGACTTTGACACTATTAGTCATGAGGGTTTGTAGAGGATCATGGAAAAATTCTGTTGCCTGGAGACGTTCACCAGTATTGTATGACAGTTCCATAATAGCATGGTTGAACAGGTTCTATATAATGGAAAATGCTCTTGTAATTTCCCATTCACCTGTGGAGTGAAACAGAACTGTGTCCTTACTTCATGCATGTTAGTATGATGCTTTCAGTGGTGCTGTTACATGCTGTAAAGCCATGCATAAGCAGCTTTCCAGAGCTGACTGCTGCTATGAACAGCTTTCAAGGTTCTGATTACATAGTATAGCGAACTCTCTATTTATTCAATAACAAATCAGAGCAAAACATTCACAGAAAATCAAGGTAGAGCATTCACAATTTTACAACTTATCACCGAAAATCAAAATACAGCATTCACCATGTCACAATTCAACAACTTATCATTAAAATAGCCACATTATTTTCACCAAAGTGGTCACATAGTTTTAAACAAAGTACATTTATTTAGTCAACAATCACTTAGTAACTCAATCATAAAGTTTAAAAGGTCAAAGTCCTCCACTCATGTGGTATACTAAGTTACAAATCAGTCACTGTTCAGTCATCAGTTACTATTCAATAATCAGTCACTACTTAATCATCAGTCACTACTCAGTACCCCCTTAAGGGGTAGTGGAAAATACACAGGCCATCCACCTCTCAGTCACAAGTAAACCACAATTTCATCACTACTCAGTACCCATGGAGAGGTCTTGGGGCAGGTTTTCAGCTTCCATGGCTGCACTTCCATGGCCCCAGCTCCTTCTTGAATCTAACCAACTGCTACCTAAGTTAAAAGGCAGACAGCCCCCAGCTCCTTGTCCAACTCTCTGCACAGTTCTTGCTCCACGTGGGAGCTCACAGTGTCCAGGACATCTCAAATCCTTCACAGTCTCTGTTCCTGGTAAAACAAGGCTTAACAAAGCCACAAGAAGATTCATGCACACTAATAGAGCCACAACAACATTTGTACAAAATACCAGCTCTAGCTGGCCCTCAGAAATCCTCAGAAGCTTCAGCAGCTTCAGCTGGTGCTTGGAAATTCTCAACAGCTCTGGTTGGGCCTCGGACATATTCAGCAGCTTCATTCTCAAAATCACTTTCTCTATGGAAGTTCCAGTACAGCCATGGCCTGGCCTTCAGGTGCTCATCCCAAGAAGTTATGACTATCCAGCTTGTGCTCTTCCTTAAATATGTTATAGCTCCTCCATGTTCAACCCCTTCCTGTTATGTCAGCAGCAGGTGTCCATAGCTTCTGTTTCTTTAACTCACGAAATACAAGAGCTCGCACACAGCTTAGAAGAAGTGACATAAGGATAAGCTGGGCCTTTCTGAAGAACTTCTGAATCAATTGGGAGACATGGGAGACAGGGAAAGGACTTCCAATGTGGTGCATCCACATCAAAGAAGGCATTTTACTGCTGGAACAAAGAAGAATTTCAATAACTCAATAGAACCATGACAATCACAAATTTAGAGAGATCTCCTCTTCAAATGTTCATGTGGAATATTTGTTCCTGACCTGTGGGAAAGTCTTGCACAGTCTTATTGAGCCAATCAGTCACAGTGGGACACATTACACCTGATCATAAAATAGTGATGTCATTTTGGTCCTCTTCTGGCATGAAGTATAAAAATAAATTCTGCTCATCTCACTTTGTACATGTTTAAATAAGAGTTCTCACTTTTTTTCCCCTGAAACCATCTTGAATATCATTTCTTTTTGTATGTGTGTGTGGTTTATTTTTTCCAAATTCTTTATTAACTTCTGGTTTACATCATTCATTTCTGTCAGATTTTGAGTTAAAATTTTTCCCCATTCTTCCCCTACCCACCACTCCAGAATAAAAGTCATACAGGATATACCCTCATCCAATCTGCTCTCTCCCATCTCTTTTCCCATACCCCCTTTGACTTTTCCAATAGGGTGAGGTGAATCCCTGTGCCACATTGCCTGCACATCTTATCTTCCGATTATATGCAAAATAGTATTAATCATAGTATTTATATATATTTAAATTGATTTTAAAAGGAAGATAAGCAACTCAGTATATGCTGTACATGTGTAGCTATGCAAAACATTACCATAGTAGATATATTGTAAAAGACTGACTATATTTCCCTCCATCCCTTCCCACCTTCCACCTGGTCCACTCCCCACATTGATCCTGTCCCTTTTTAAAAGTGGGTGCTTCCAACATCCCTCCCCACCAAGCCCGCCCTCCCCTCTACCACCTTTCCCCATCCCCCTCCCCAACATGCTCCTGTAGGGTGGGACACCCTATTTAGTTTGCATGTCATTCTCTCCCTGGTCCAAACTCAATGAGAATAAGGTTTTGCCTTTTTACCTTTCTGTTCTTCCCCTCCCCTGCAACCACCTTCCCCTGCCTCCTCTACATGAGACAGTTCCATTGTCTCTACCCATTCCCCCTCACCACATTACTCTCTCACCTCTTAACCTCACCTTTTAAACATCATCCCTTCCTATTAAACTCGACCTGTGAACTCTATCTATGTATACCTGAAAACATATATACACACATTCACAAGTATTCATATGCCCATATACCCTTCTTCAACTATCTTCATGCTGAGAAAAGTTTCATCAGTTACAGTTATTGTTTTCCCCTGTAGGAATGTAAATAGTTCAACTTTGATAAGTTCAGAGTGATTTCTTTTCCCTGTTTACCTTCTCAAGCATCTCTTGCTTCTTGTATCTGAATGTTAAATTTTCTATTCAACTCTTGTTTTTTCCTCAAGAATGCTTGAAAGTCCTCTGTTGCACTGAATGACAAAATCTTACCCTGAAACAAGATACTCAGTTTTGCTGGGTAGGTGACCCTTGGCTTCAATCCCTGCTCTTTTGCCCTGTGGAATATCATATTCCATGCCCTTCAATCCCTCAGTTTAGAAGCTGCCAGATCCTGTGCTATCCTAATTGTGTTTCCACAATATTGAAATTGTTTCTTCCTGGCTGCTTGTAATATTCTCTCCTTGATCTGGGAATTCTGGAACCTGGCTACAATATTCCTAGGAGTTTTCTTTTTGGGAGATTTTTCAGGAGGTGATCTGTGGATTCTTTCAACCTCTATTTTGCCCTCTGGTTCTAAAACATCTGGGCATTTTCCCTTGAGAATTTCTTGGAGGATGGTTTCTAGATTCTTTCTTTGATCATGGCTTTCAGGAAGTCCAATAATTTTTAGATTGTCTCTCCTGGATCTATTTTCCAGGTCAGTGGTTTTTCCCATGAGATATTTCACATTGTCTTCTATTCTTTCATTTGTTTTGGATCTGTTTAACAGCATCTTGATTTCTCATAAAGTCACTAGCTTCCATTTGCTCCAGTCTAATTTTGAAGGAATGAATCTCCTCAGTGAGCTTTTGAGATTCTTTTCCATATGGCAAATTCGGCTTTTTAAGGCATTCTTCTCCTCATTGCCTTTTTGAGACTCTTTTGCCATTTGAGTTAGTTTATTTTTTAAGGTGTTATTTTCCTCAGTCAGGCTGTTGACTCTCATTTCTTACTTTTCTTGCATCTTTTTCATTTCTCTTCCCAGTTTTTCCCCCACTTCTCTTATCTGCTTCTTAAGGTCCTCTGTGGCCTGTGGCCAGCTGGTATTTTCATTGTGAGCTTTTGCTGTAGGATTTCTGACCTCACAGTCCTCCTCTTGTTCCATGCTTTGATCATCTTTGCCCCCAAGATTGGAGTCTAATGTTGCATTTTTCTGTTTATTTTGTTTCCTTTGCCTAGGCATGTTGCCACTCAATTACTTGACTTTTGGGCTTGTTGCCACAGTAGGACTTTGCTACCAGCCAGGGGAACTTCTGTCCCAAACACTGTGGTTTTCTCAACTTCCAGAGGTATTAGTTGGGTGGCCTCTGTGAAGCCTCCACACACTCTGGCAAGCTGGTCACACACCCCAAGACCTCCACCCCCAGACTGCAATCCAGATCCAAGAAGGATAAAGCAAGAGTGCATACCCCCCAGACTGATAGCTGGATCTCCCTATAGTTCGCAGGCCAAGAGCTAAAGCTGCAATGTGGCAATGTGGTGCAAGCTTAGCTGGCTCCTCTGCAGCTTCTTGCTTCCAGGGAAGAAGCTGACATATTCTCCCAACCAGTCCCAAATTCCTTAAGGTGCTAACCTCTCACTTTGTCCTAGGCATCTATATTTTTGATAATTTCTGGAAATGCCACCGCTCCTGGTGTTCTAGGGTTCCACTAGCCAGCTGCTGGTTTTGCCGCCCTTGGGCTAAAACCTATACTCAGTTGGGCATGTTCTTGCCTTGCAGAGGGCTGTGCTGGCAGCTCACAGAGTGCTATGCTGATGGCTCCCAGAGCAGTGTGCTGGCTGCTCCTTGCTGGGCTGCTGGGCTGTCCTTAGTGGGAGGTTAGCTTCTCTGTGTCATTTTGTGGGTTCTGGAGCTCCAGAGGTTGTTCAGAGTCCCCCTTTTACATTATTTTGAAGTTGTGTGGGATGGAGCTCTGCGGAAATGCTGTTCCTACTCCACCATCTTGATTCCAGCCCCTTGCATATCATTTCTTATATCACAACTGTATTCCATCACAATTTTATACCATAATTTGCATAGCCATTGTCTAATTTATGGGCATTCCCTTGATTTCCAATTCTTTGCTTCCCCAAATAGAGTGATACAACATAATTTTTCAAGGAATCTATGACATGAATAATACTTTTCTTCTCCTTTAGTAAACTTTTTCTTCCTTTTGAGCTCTTTACTTTCGAAATTATTTACTTTTCTATTCTTTACACTCTGGCTCTCTCATTACTATAATCATTTCTTGTCTCTTGCTTAATTTTCACCAGTTTAAGACAGTAAAATCTTTGACAAACTGCTTTTGAGGATTAGCAAAATGAAGTGTGATTATTCTTTTTTTATTTGTTTTAAAGCAATTGGGGTTAAGTAACTTGCTCAAGGGTTACATGGCTAGTAATTTTTATGTGTGGGTGTTAATTTTCCAAGACCAGAACAATCCTGGGTCCTCCTGACTCTGGGGCCTCTGCTCTTACTCACTGGGCCACCTAACTACCTTGTGATTATTCTTTTCATCAAAGATTTTCTCCTAGTGCCTTTAACTCTATAATTGTCATAGTTATATGTTTTATTATGTTAATACATTTTTCAGTCTTATTCCTAAATTGGGACTTATAACCAGATTAATTAAACCAGACTTGACTCCCTCTCACTTTTGTTCCTTTCCCCCGTTTCATTAAACATTTATTTTTTTTTTATACCTCTAACTCACATTGAAAAAATCTCCACCATTTATACAAATATGCATAGTCTAATAGCTTAAACTTCCACATAGTCCATGTCCAAAATTGTGTCCTATTTTATATATATTTAGTTCCTCTCTGGGAAAGAATTCAAGGAAGAGGTAGGGAATAAGCATTTATACAGTGCCAAATATGTGCCAAGCATTTCATTTCATCCTCTCACATCAACATTGGAAGGTTTATTGTTATTAATATCTGTATTTTACTGTTGATGAAAGTGAAGTAAACACAGGATAAGTGACATTCCAAGAGTCACATCTAAAAAGTATCTGAGGAGAGACTCAAACTCAGGACTTCCCAAATTTAAACCAAATACTCTATTCTTTTTATTACCTATCTGTATTCTTCCTTATTAGTCCTCTGAAAGCATGACTGACCATTTTTCAGTCAGGGTTCTTAAAATTTCCAAAGTTAACATTGTCATAACTATAATTGGGGTTGTTTAGCACTACTTTGTATTAATTTATTTTTTTTTCTGCTATCTTCCATGTGGTATATCTCAGAACAATGCGTTGGCATGTTTCATTTATGGAATGTACCTGTTCATGGCTCTGTATTTTATTGTGTATCATAATGACTTTAAATAATTTAAGTTCTTCTTTACGCTTCCTTAATTAGGGATCTTGATAGTATTTTTTTTTTCTACATGACTTTCTTGAACAGTCCTAAGTGGTCCTTTCTTCTCCTTGGAATATCCTTAATTAGAGGGCTGGGAGTTCTTTTTTTTTTAATTTATTTACACATTAGTCATGTTATGAAAGAAGACTGAGAACAAAAGGAAAAAATTACAGGAAGGAACAAAAACCAAAAAGATAGAAAAAGGTCTGCCTCACTCTATATTCAAACTCCACAGTTCTTTCTCCAGACGTGGAGGGCATTTTCCATCACAAGTCTTTTGAAATTTTATTAGATCATAGCATTGATGTGAAGAGCTAAGTCTATCTATGTAGGTTATCACACAAAGCTGTTGTTACTATGTAGACTGTTCTCCTGCTTCTACTCACTTCACTCAGCATTAGCTGATGCAATTCTTTCCAGGTTTTTCTAAAATTCACCTGCTCATTGTTTTTGTTTGTTTGTTTGTTTGCTTTTTGGAGGGCAATTGTGGGGTTAAGTAACTTGCCCAAGGTCACACAGCTAGGTTTTTGTTTGTTTGTTTTTGTGTTAAGTGTCTGAGGCTGGATCCGAACTCAGGTCTTTCTGACTCTGGGGCGGGCACTCTACTCACTTCGAGACCTAGCTGCTGCTCATTGTTTCTTATGGAATAATGGCATTCCATTACATTCATATAGCACAATTTGTTCAGCCATTCCCCAGTTGATGAGCATTTCCTCAATTTCCAATGCTTAGCCATGACAAAAGTAGCTGCTATAAACATTTTTGTGCATGTGGGTCCATTTCCCTTTTTAATGATTGCTTGGAGATACAGACCTAGGAGTGATATTGCTGGGTCAAAGACAATACACAGTTAGATAGCCCTTTTGGCATAGTTCCTCTCCAAAAGAGATGAATCAGTTGAAAACTCCACAAAAAATGGATTAGTGTTCCAATTTTCCTGCATCTTCTCCAACATTTATCATTCTACTGTTTTGTCATTTTAACGAATCTGATAGGTTTGATATGGTGTCTCAGAGTTGTTTCAATTTAAATTTCTCTAATCAATGGTGATTTAGAGTATTTTTTCTTGTGACTATAGATTTTTTTAATTTCTTCATCTGAAAACTGCTTGTTCATATCCTTTGACCATATACCTATTGGGGAATGTCATGTATTTTTATAAATTTAATTCAGTTTTCCATATATTTTAGAAATGAGGCATTTATCAGAGGCACTGGCTGAAAAATTATTTTTCTTTTTTTTTTTACTATTCTGTGAATTTTATTTTTTTCATTTTATTTTATTTTTTAAGCAATTGGGGTTAAGTAACTTGCTCAAGGTTATACGGCTAGTCATTATTCATGTGTGGGTGCTCATTTTCTTTTTTTCTTTTTATTTTTTTTTAATGAATGCTTTATTAACTTCTGTTTTACATCATTCGTTTCTGCCAGATTTTGAGTTACAATCATTTCCCCCCATTATTCCCCTACCCAACCTCCCAGAATAGTAGTCCCACAAGATAGCGCTTCCTCCAATCTGCTCTCTCCCATACCTTCTCCCATACCCCCATCGATTTTTCCATTAGAGGAAGGTGAATCTTTGTGTCCCAATGCCTGCACATCTTATCTCCCGATTACAAGCAAAAGAGTATTAATAATAGTATTTATATATATTTGAAACATTTAATGTTACAACCTTGAATTTCAGATCCATTTCCTTCCTCCCTTGTCACCCATTCCTTCTTGGGAGATAAGTAATTCAGTATATGTTGTACATGTCTAGCTATGCAAAACATTATCATAGTAGATATATTGTACAAGGCTGCTTATAATTCCCTCCCATTCATCCCACCCCCCACCTGGTCCATTCCCTACATGTTCCTGTCCCTCTTCTATAGTGGGTACTTCCAACCACCCCACACCCCAAGGATGCCCTCCCATCCATCATCCCTCCTCTCATCCCCCTTCCCCCTATCCTGCTGCAGGTTGAGATATCCCATTTAGTATGTATGTCATTTTCTCCCTGAACCAAATTCAATGTGAATGTGGTTTTGCCTTTTTAGCCTTCCTTATTCTCCCCCTCCTTTGCAACCACTTCCCCTTGCTTCTTCTACATGGGATAGTTTACCTACCCTGTCTCTCCCCATCTCCTCTTGCCACTTTCCTCTCTCACCTCATAATTTCATCCCTTGAGTATTCTCCCTTCCCAACAAATTCAACCTATGCCCTCTATCCATATATAACTGTAACCATATACACACACATTCACATATGTATTCATATGACCACACACCCTTCTTCCATTATTTTCATAGTGAGAAAGATATCATCAGTCACAGTTATTGCTTTTTCATATAGGAATGAAAATAGTTCAACTTTGATAAGTTCCCCTTGATCTCTCTTCCCTGATTACCTTCTCAAGCATCTCTTCCTTCCTGTGTCTGGATGTCAAATTTTCTATTCAATTCTGGTTTTTTCCTCAAGAATGCTTGAAAGTCCTCTATTCCACTGAATGACCATATTTTCCCCTGAAACAAAATACTCAGTTTTGCTGGGTAGGTGACCCTTGGGTTCATTCTCAGTTCTTTTGCCCTCTGAAATATTATATTCCATGCCCTTTGATCCCTCAGTGTAGAAGCTGCCAGGTCCTGGGCTATTCTTATTGTGTCTCTACAATATTGAAATTGTTACTTCCTGGCTGCTTGGAGTATTTTCTCCTTGATCTGGGGATTCTGGAACCTGGCTATAATATTCCTGGGAGTTTTCTTTTTGGGATCTTTTCCAGGAGGTGATCTGTGGAGTCTTTCAACCTCTATTTTGCCCTCTGGATCTAAAACATCAGGGCAATTTTCCTTGAGAATTTCTTGAAGGGTGATTTCTAGGTTCTTTCTTTGATCATGGCTTTCAGGTAGTCCAATAATTTTTAAATTGGCTCTCCTGGATCTATTTTCCAGGTCAGTGGTTTTTCCCATGAGATATTTCACATTGCCTTCTAATCTTTCGTTTGTTTGGATCTGCTTAACAGCATCTTGATTTCTCATAAAGTCACTAGCTTCCATTTGCTCCAGTCTAACTCTGAGGGAATGAATCTCCTCAGTGAACTTTTGAGATTCTTTTTCCATCTGGCAAATTCGACTTTTTAAGGCATTCTTCTCCTCATTGTCCTTTTGGGCCTCCTTTGTCATTTGAGCTAGTCTATTTTGTAAGGTGTTGTTTTCCTCAGTGAGGTTGTTGACCCTCATTTCATACTTTTCCTGAATCCTTCTCATTTCTCTTTCCAATTTTTCCTTCACTTCTCTTATTTGATTTTTAAAGTCCTTCTTAAGGTCCTCTATGGCCTGCAACCCGCTCATGGTTTCCCCTGGGGCTTTTGGAGCAGGACTTCTGACCTCACAGTCCTTTTCCTGCTCTATGCCCCCAAAATAGGAGTCTAGGGTTGCATTTTTTTGTTTCCTTTGCCTTGGCATGTTGCCACTTAATTACTTGACTTTTGGGCTTGTTGCCACACTATGGCTTTAAGGCCAGATAGAGGAATTTTCGTCCCGAACGTGTGGGGGGCAACTTCCGTTTCTGGCAAGCTGTAAACCCACCCACAACTTCCACCCTAGATCACAATCCAGATCCAGGGAGGTTAAAGCAAGAGCGATTACCCCCCAAGACTGATCGCTGGATCTCCCCACGATTTGTAGGCTGGGAGCCGGAGCTGCCTCTGAAAACTACAAAATGGCGTGTCTCCTCAGCGGCTTCTAGCCCCCAGGGGAGGGAGCTGACGCATTCCCCAAATACAGGTCCCAAAGTCCATAGGACACTAACCTCTTACTTTGTCCTAGGCATGTCTATGTTGATAATTCTGGAGTCGCCACAGCTCCTGGTGTTCTGGGGTTCCTCCAGCTGGCTGCTGGCCCTGCCGCCCTGGGGCTAAAGCCTCGGCTCAAGCGGACCTGGGCTTGGCTCGGCTCCTGCGCTCTGCTCTCTGCGCGCTGCCATGTCCCAGACCTCTGCGCTGGTCCTTCCTGCAGGGCTGCTGGGCTGTCCTCAGCAGGAGGTTAGCTTCTCTGTGTCGTTCTGTGGGTGCTGGGCCTCCAGAAGTTGTTCAGAGTCCCCTTTTACATAGTTTGGGGGGAATCTGGGGGCAGAGAGGCTTGGACGAGCTGTTTCTACTCTGCCACCTTGGCTCCACCCCCACCCCCGGGTGCCGAAAAATTATTTCTCAGTTTTCTATTTCCCTTCTAATCTTTGTTGTGGTGACCTTATTTGTGAAAAAAAAAAAAAAAAAAAACTTTTCAGTTTAATGTGAACACAATTATCTTTTATGCATTTTATAATGTTCTCTCTCTCATTTTGTCATATGTCCTTCCTTTCTCCATGAATCTGACAGATAAATTATCCCTTGCTCTCCTAATTTTCTCATAGTATCACTCTTTATGTCCAAATTGTGTACCCATTTTAACCTTACCTTGGCATATGATATGAGATTGGTCTATGCCTAGTTTCTGCCATACTGTTTTCCCAGCAATTTTGTTAAATAATTAATCCTTATCCCAGAAGTTGGAGTCTTTAGCTTTATCAAACAATAGATTGCTCTAGTCATTGATAGGTCTTAACTGTTTTGAGAGAGGAAGGTTGAGGTCCCCTCACTGCTAATTTTGCTGTTTTGCTCTTTATTTCTTCCTATAATTCACCTTACTTCTCCCTAAGAATTTGGATGATATACCACTTGTTACATATATCTATAGTGTTAATGGTACCTCATTGTCCATGGTATCTTTCGTCAGGATGTAGTCTCCTTCCTTATATTTTAAAATTAGTTCTGTTTTTGCTTTTTCATTGTTTGAGTTCAGGATTGCTACTCCTGGTTTATTTATTCAAACTGAAGCAAAATGTATTCTGCTCTAGCTTTTTATGTTTACTCTGTATGTATCTCTCTGCCTGAAATGTGTTTCTTGCAAATAACTTTTATTTGTATGGTTATTCCTTTTAATCCACTATGCTATCCACTTCAGTTTTATGGGCATGTTCACCCATTTCACATTAACAGTAATGATTGCTAACTGACTTTATCTTTATCCTATTTTTCCTTCTGTTTATGCTTTTCTCTCTCCTTTAAACCTTTCCCTCTGCACCAGTGTTTTGCTTTTGACCACTGTCTCCCTTAATATCCCCTCTCTTCTATCTGCCACCTCCCTTTTCTTTTCCCTTTCCCCTCCTAATTCCTATAAAGGAAGATTAATTTCTATACCCAAATTAGTGAATATGGTATTCCCTCTTTGAGCCAAATACAATGAAAGTAAAGTGCAAATAATGCTTTCCTTCTTTCTTTCCCTCTGCTGTAATGGTTCTTGCCCAACTTCGTGTGATGAAATTTACCCCTTTTGGTGACCTTTATTCCTATTGTCCCAGTAAAATTTATTTTTATTCCTTAATCATTTTTTATATTCATATCAAAGTCAATTTTCATCTACACCCTCTGTCTATGTATACATCCTCTAAATGTCCTAATAAAGATACAATTCTCAAGAGTTACAAGTTATTTTCTTCCCATATAGCAATGCAAATAGTTCAATCACTTTGAATGTAACTTTTTCCCTTTCCTATTTATTTGCTTATGCTCTTCTTGTGTCTTGTATTTTAAGGTTGAATTTTCTGTTCAACTTTCATTTTTTTTTCATCAGAAAACTTTGGAAGTCCTTGATTTTCATTGAATGCCATCTTTCATCCTTTCCCCAGTAAGATTTTGCACAGTTTTGCAATGTAGTTGATTCTTGGTTGTCATCCAAGCTCCTTTGCATTACTGATTATCATATTCCAAGTCTGCTGATCCTTTAATGTAAAAGCTAGTAGGTCTTTCATAATCCTGATTGTGGTTCCATGATATATATGTGTGTGTATATATATATATATATTTTTTTTTTTTTCTTTCTGGCACCTTGCAGTATTTTCTCCTTGACCTGATAATTCTGGAATTTCGCTATAATATAGCCATTTTCAATTTCGGGTATCTTTCAGGAGGTTATCAGTGGGTTATTTTGATGATTATTTTACCCTATCATTCTAGGACCTGAGAGCATTTTTTTCTTGATTTCTTGAAAGATACTGTCCACCCCATTTTTGGATCATGGCATTCATGCAGACCAATATCTTATTCAAGACCAATAATTCTGAAAGTATCTCTCCTGGATCTATTTTCTAGGTCATATATTTTTGCAATGGGATATTTTCTATTTTCTTTTTTCCCCATTCTTTTAAATTGTTTGACTGATTCTTGGTGTCATTGTCCACTTGCCCAACTCTAATTTTTAGTGAATTGTTTTCTTCAGTTTGTTTTTTTTCATGGTGTCATCTTCCTTAAGATTATGGATATTCTTTTCCTTTTCCTTTCATAATATTCTTTTTTCTTGGATTTGTTTTTAGTTTTTTTTTCCCCCTCCATCTCTGTCATTTGATTTTTAAAGTTTTTTTTGGAGATCTTCTCTGAATATTTTTGGATGGGTGACCATTTGGCCTTACTTGGGGGTTTCTTTACTTCAATACACTCCTCTATTCCAGTAATAGCTTTCTATAGTTGGATTCTTTTTCCCTTGTCTATGCATTTTTGTGATAATAGTTTAAGTTTTGTAATCAGCTCTAGCCCTGGGATATGAGAAATCCTCCTGTCATAGATGTTCAATTCCCTCTCCCTCCAGCCTGGAACCAAAGCCAACCTCCAAACTCCTGTATGTATCCATAGCCAGAGGCTTTCTGCCCCACTGCTTCTGCTCTCACCAGGCATGTGCTCTTTCTTTCTTGCCCCCTAAGGTGCCCTTTAGAAGTACTTAAAATGTCCTGTGGTGCTCTTTTGAAGTACTCTTCAAAGCACATCCGGGTCTGATATTCCTTGTTAGCAAAGGTTCCCTCAATCTTCCGGGACCCAGATGACTGACTCCCCTCACTATCCCAAGGGTAAAAGTTCCTGTGGCTTGGGGGTGAGGCAGCCTTTCACATCAACAAACCCCATGGCTTGCTGTTTGTTGTTAAAGGAGGCCCCTTGTCTGGAGGTTTTCACTCTTCACAGGGACCAAACCTCATCCTAGGATTTTTCTTCTGATCTTCTCAAATTGTCCCAGGAAAACCAAGGTTGAGACCCCATTTGTTTTATTTTTACCTGCACTTTGTTTGTCCTAAAGTGTCATTTTATCTCTTTTGTGGGGGGAAATCTTGAGACATTGGAGTTTTCTGACCAACTCCACCATCTTCCCAGCATCCTCTCCTCTCCAGTTAGCTTTCGGTTCTCTTTTTTCCATTTGCCTAATTCTATTTTTTAAGGAATTATTTTCTTTAGTGTTTTTTTCCCCTACTTGGTCAATTGTAGTTTTTAAGTAGTTTTTTCTTCAGTCAATTTCTGTTCTTCCTTTTCCAAGATGTTTCCTCTCTCTAGCATATGTTTCATTTCTTTCCCCAATTTTTCTTCTATCTCTCTTTTGTGACTTTTAAAATCCTTCTTGATTTATTCCAAGGAGACTTTTTAGACTTGAGATGAGTCCATCTTTCCCTTTCAGCTTTCAAATGTAGCTATATTGACAATGTTGTACAATTTTAAGTTTGTGTTTTGATCTTCCCTTTCCCCGTAGAAAGAATCTATGGTCATTGTTTATTTTTCGCTTTTTACTCATTGTGTTTGCCTATTCCTGATTTTTAAACTTGAGCTCTTCTGCTGGAGTACAGGAGACATTGTCTTGTACTGGAGGGCAGGGGCCTGGCCCCTGGCTTTTTGTGCTGGTGCCTCGGGTACTGGCACTTGAAGGCTTTAATGGTAAATGCATTTAATGGTAATGGTGCTGAGTTGGGGTCCCAGGGGTGGTGGTCAATGTGTGCTGAGGCCAGGTAGGGTTTTTTGTGTTCCCCTAGTGCTGCACTGAAGCACTGGGTGGTCTCGACACTAAAGGGTGCCTTCCCTGCCAGTCCTTCACTGAAATATATGGAGAGCCACTACTGGAGGACACCTGCCTGCCTGCTTCTGAACAATTCACATGATAGTTATCTCAGCTGGAGTCTGATGGTTCCCTGATGTTGCTGTGGCACATCGGGTGTCCTGGGATTGATGTTTGCTTTCTACACCATCCTGAGAGCCCAGGATCCTCTGCTGGTTTGTTAAGGTGGGTCTTGCCTCTGTTTAGCAAGGATGCTGCCTTTCCTGGAATGGTCTTCCCTTTTACTTGAGTGAAACAGACCTTTTCTTTCTAGTCCTCCAGTTTCCTGGGCTAAAAGACTCAATCACTCCACCTTTCTACTGTTGCTTCTGTTCCAGAATTTTGGGGGGGCTATTGTAATTTATTGTTGTTGTTTAAAGACATCAATATGGGAGAATGAAAGCAATTTGCTGTTAATTCTGCCCTCTTGGATCCTGGAAGTCCTGGAAATTCTTACTTTTTAAATATGGACAGTGGGAAGTGTTCCTTGCCTTCTGGAGTACATTTATTCAAGATTCTGAGTATTCTCTATCTCCCTCCCCTAAAGGTTCACTTGATCATAATTTTGGATGGTCTCAGACATCTTTAGGCCCTTATTGATAAGATATAGCATGACCATGATCTTCCCTGATGAAGAGATTGAATGATCTTCATTCTCATTACTGTTTTCTCTCTCTGGGTACTCTGTTTTCTGAAACCTCTGTGGCTTCCAAGAGAGTGATGGGTAGTCTCCCAGTGCCCTTTCTGATATTCCAAATGTTAATGTTCATTCATCTGTTCCCTTTGGAGCTTCCCTGATCAATGCATTCAATGATCTCATTTTTGTTGAAAACTATCTCAGGAAATACTTTTTCACCATCCTCTTATGCTGGGTATTTCCCTAAAAGTATTTTGTATGTTCTTTGTAGTTTCTCTTTGGTGGCACTGTTAAAGATTTCTATTGTTTACCCCCTTTCATGCAAACTTCTCAGATTGGATTTTTCCAGGGTCTGCAACTTCTAGAAAAGATTTTGTAGCTTCCTGGTACAGATAAATGCTCTTCAGTGACATTGCTATGCATTTTTGGTCACTATTCAAGCTGGTATATACTTTTAAGCATTGCTGATAATAAAATTGTAAATTTGGGCAATTACACTACCTTCCATGTAGCCTTCATAGATATTGCTCTCTATATATATTTGTATGTGATTGTACACATACATATGTATACACATGCATGTTTATGTGTGGACTGTATGTGTATACATGTAGATTGTGTAGAGGTTCATATATGTATCATTATATGTTAAGCACATATATGTGCATGTTAAATATATTCATATCAATATTACATTTCTTTATCTCTATGATCTTTATCTCAATGCATACCATAAATACAGTTATATCTGATATCTACCTCTATTTAGACAGATTCATTGATATAAAGATATTCATTTATATCTGTTGACATACTTATTCCAATATTTGTCTATAGCCATCTATATATCTAGACTATTTATCTATATGTAAAGGCAAGCACAAGCAGCTATCCAGAGGGCTGCTGCTTTGAACAGCCAATGTTCTTACTACATAGTATATTGAACTCTCTCTTTTTCAGTAATATATTAAGACAAAATGTTGCCAGACTCCAAAGTACAACATTCACAATGTTAAAGCATAAAAATTTATCACTAACTTGGCCACATAGTTTTCACCAATGTATCCACATAATTTTAAACAAGAAATCTTATTAAGTAAGTCCTTCCCTCAATTATAATTAGGAAACAGGCCTCTGTAAGAGACACAAAGTACAAAGGTCAAAGTTCTCCACCCCTAGGTCACTGTAGATCATGATCTTCTCAATAAACATACAGTATCCAAGAAAAGTCTTCTTTCTTCTTGACTCAAGGCTGGCTCTCAGATTCCATGGTTCCTCTTCCATGGTCCCAGCTCCTACCCAAATCTACACAACTGTCACCTGGATTCAAAGGCAGGAATCTCTCAGCTCCTTGTCCAGCTCCTCATCCAGTTCTTTGCCCAGTTCCATTTTCATGTTAAAGCTCACAATGTCCAGTCCACCTCAAGTCCTTCACTATTCCTGTTTCTGAGAATACAAAGCTTAACAGAGACAAAACAACAGTCATAAACATTTCCAACACCATCATCAATTCACTATCTGCCTGTGAAATCAACAGAGACCCACAACAAAGTCCAAGGGGTCAACACAAATCAACACAGACTCACAAACAAGGTCTGAGAACTCAACACAAATCTCAGTATATTTCCAGGTCCTCCAAAATCCTCCTCCAGGACTTCTGTAAACAGACAACAAGAAAACCCTCTTTCAGGGCTTCCAGTAAGGTGCCAGGGCTTTTGTACAATGGCAACATCCTATATCAGCAGACAAATCTGGCAAAGTAACATCAAAACAGACAGTACCTGCACCATAGCCATGCTTCCTCCCACTTCTCCTCTCTCTCAGCCTAGTCTTCTCCTTATATATGGTCATTAAGGTCCTCCCTGTTCCACTCCTTCATGATGCATCAACAACAGGGGTTCATAAGTTCTGTTTCTTAACAAAAGACTTGCTATAATCACAGGGCAGACTTAAAAGAAACTCAAACTGAAACAATGTGCAAAATAATTAAAAAGCTGAAACAAGTTCTTAAGAATTTCTTTGCTTGCCATTACACTATATCCAAATGTAGAGGTAGGTAGATAGACAGTGACATAGATAACAACTACCTGTAGATATTAATTATAAGATTGAGAAAGGAACCCATTGATCTTCTGAGATTTATCATTTTACACACACACACACACATGCACACAAACACACACGAACATAGACACACATATGTATGTATACATGTGTGTATTTATATGTGTATGTATATGTTTGTATTTATTTATTTTGAATTCTCAAAAGTGATATATAGAGAAGTTTGCTTAATCCAGTGGATACATAATCACATCTAAAGTTAAGAATATCTGAGTTCAAACCCAGCCTCAGACAGTTACTAGATTGGTGAACCTGGATAAGCCACATAACCTCTGTTTTCCTCAGCTTCTCTGTTTGTAAAATGATAATCAAAGCATCATATTCATCCCAGGATTGGTTTAAGGATCAAATAAGATAACAATTATAAAGTACATGCCATCACATAAAAGGTGTTATTATAAAATGCTAGTTGTTATATCATTATTATTGTAGTTATTATGATTATGTTATTATTATGAGTCATAATATTAAAATTATAGCACAATGACCAATTCTTACTTGTCATCTCAATTGCTTGCAACAAAATGTATTGTGAATTTTCAAGAAAATCAAACAGGAGTCTTTTGTGCACATGCAAATCCCAATGATGTTTTTAAAGTTCAAGCACATTTGAGCTGTCCTTGAAAATGTCAGATGCAATTTCACAGATGAATTGTGCTCTACAGAAAATTAAATTCAGCTTCACAATTGAAATCAGACTAATTGGCCAAGAGTGATTTTGTAGTATAATAAAAGTAATTCAGTGGTGTCAATAAGAATGGTCAGTGTTTATTTAAACACATTCTCTATGACTGAGAGTTTCTAACATAATGTCTTTAAATAGTTTTCTACTACATCTGTGTCTATGACACAGCTCGTAGCAATTTAGTTTCCTTCCTGGAGATAATGTAGCCTTTGATTTATTAATACTGTATGTAGATAGACAAGATTAAATATGAGAATCAAGTATTGGAATAACATTGATGCTATTTTTTTTACTAATCAGGATATTAACAATACAACTTGCATAACTGAAAGCTGATGGGACCTAGAAAGAATAAAAATAATGACACACTTTTAGAAACCAAAAGCCCAGAATGCAGATACTACAATCATTTTATTCCCAGGCTATATTTATTCTTTTCAGATACTACTGATGAAAAATAATTCTATGTGTATGTGGTACAAAAAGTAAAATTTGCCTCATCTGGTATTAAAAGTAAAATTTATTTACAATAAATGTTAATAGTATCAGAATGTAAAACGCTGATTATTTTATCATCATACAACTAGAGAAAGTAGTATGGAAAGTTGTTTTACCCAGAACAAATTGAAAGTTGTCTATACATTGCCATTAAAAGAAAGAGCAACATTATGGTCTCTTAGAAAGACAGTGGATCCAGAGCTAGGGAACATGAATTAAGGTGCCAGCTTTTTTGTTTACATTCTAGATTATAAACTGCAATAATCCTCTTTGGATTAAATGAGATATTTTACTATATGGACTATAAATTCCTGCTCATTTCTAAAAGTCTGTTTTTCAAACACTTCATCAATTAATTTGAAATTGGCATATATTAAAGTTGAAGAAATTAATGTAGAATAAAACAAAGGGACAAACACTTGGGGTGAAAAACACACACACACAGAATCAAAGTGTTAGTTGAAGACGGGATACAAAGAAATGACCTAATAATCAAAAGACTCCCAAATTATATTTTTAAAAGCTGAATATCACATCGCTGGAAATAATATAAGCAAACTCTCCAGAATATTTGTACATATATTACATAATTCTAATTGTTTGATTCCATAAATTGATGCCAGAGTGAAGTCCTACATTTGAAACGATAAAGCATGTATAATAATTTCAATACTGAATGATAAACTGTAAGAAGTTAGGAAAAAATCCTTTAGTGATGAAAGAACCATGATCCAAATACCTTAGGATTACTCTGCCACCACAAATAAATAATAGAGAATGGCATGGGGTATTCCAAAAATTAAAGGAGTTAAAGGTGCAACGCAATGTAATAAATCATGCAAACTTGAAACTAAACATCAATAAAAATATATTTGTCATAAATGGAAGCATTTTATTGATATTGGGGTAGGGGGTATGAGAAGAATATTCAATAGGGGTGAGGAAAAAAAAACTTAATCAGCATTCTGCTTATAATGTCTCATAGTCCCTGTGAATGAACAAACATATTTTGTGGGATTTAAGGCAACAAGAATCACTCAAGAAAGGAGAATGGAGACAAGAGCTAGAGGGGAGCATGAGGATCAGCAGAGAACTAATAAGTTTCTTATCATCTGAACAATAGAGGGGCAGTATAGGTAATTAGGACGAAAATTGGATTATCATCAGGATGGTAGGACTGAATCAGCCCCATGCAGGAAAGAAGAAATGAAAGGATACTGTTAAAAATAATCTCATTGAGTGAGTCATAAGTCAATGTGAGAGACAAAGATTTAATAATGTTTTTTTTTGTTTGTTTGTTTAGAGGAAATTAGCAGAAAAGAATATTAACTTCCTTAAAGAAGAGTTGTCCTTCATGGAACTACATCTCAACCCCAGGAGAAGTGTTGAATAGATCCTCAGAATTAGATGGAATCCAAATGAATTAATCATTAGAACCATCAATCACATAACTAGAATTTAGAACTAGTAATAGCCTTATTGTCAAGTGTAGTCCTTTATCTTTTGATATGTTACAGAGAAACTCCTATGACAAAACATTGATTCCCTCATGAATTGATATTTCTAAGAATGAAACACAGAAGAAAAATGTACCAAAAATAAACATAAATGAGTGAATGAATATATAAGGAAAATAGAAGATAGGGTAGGAGGTAACAGTATGATAACATAAAATTAGTTAAAAGGGGTTAAAATTTGATACTCTACAAACTTTACCTTTATGAAGAGTAGAAGAGAATAGAAGTTAGCTTAATATGATCATTCCAATGAAGAATACTTTCCATGTTTTCAGAAGCTATTTAAAGTGGTTGTGTATGACATTATTATAAAGTAATAAGGAAGTGATTAAAATTAATACCATAGCTCAGAGGCAATACAAGGAATTCCAAAAAGGACAAGCATTCTCCAAGTTGAGAAATATGATAGAAGTTAAATAAATGTATATCAAATGTCTTTTATGGATTTTATATCTATCTATCTATATCTATATAGATATAGATAGATAGATATAGATACAGATGATATATAGATAAAGGAAAATGTAAAGACATTTCCTTGAGTTAAAATTGAGTTTAAGAATTTTATTGATTCTTTTATTTATGTTGTATTTACTTTGTGCATATACCAAAAATACATGTACGAGTA
This sequence comes from Gymnobelideus leadbeateri, assembly GCA_011680675.1. NCBI lineage: Eukaryota > Metazoa > Chordata > Mammalia > Diprotodontia > Petauridae > Gymnobelideus > Gymnobelideus leadbeateri. Next base: position 72,095 of record WOXC01008906.1, on the reverse strand, counting down.
CATGTTATTTCTTCCACCTACAATGCAATATCCTTGAAGGAAAGTGTTCTTTTTATTTTGTTATTTTTTTCCTTTTTTAGTTAATTAATTAATTAAATTTAGTTTTCGCAATTCATTTCCACAAGATTATGTTATACATTTTCTATCCATCTCTCCCCTACCCCCTACCCCAAGAAAGCAAGCCTATTGAATAGCCCTTCCCCTAATCTGTTCTCTCTTATATCTTCCCCCATCACCCCCCCTAACTTTCTAATAGGGAAAGATGGATTTCTATATCCCTGTGCCTGTATATCTTATTTTCCAGTTGCATTTAGAAAATAATTTAAACATTTGTTTTTAAAACTTTCATTTCCAAATTCTTTCTCTCCTTCCCTCCTCAACCACCCCCACTAGGAAGACAAACAGTTCAATATAGTTTGTACATGTGGAGTTATGTAAAACATTTCCGTAGTACTTATATTGTGAAAGACTGAATATATTTTCCTCTATCCTATCCCCCCTGCAATGACTCTGTTTTCTTCTTTTACCCTGTCCCTTTTCAAAAGTATTTGCTTCTGACTGCCCTCTCCCCCAATCTGCCCTTTCTTCTATCATCCTCCTACTTATCCCATTGTCCCCTACTTTCTGATAGGGTAAATTACCCAATTGGGTGTGTATGTTATTCCCTCCTTAAGTTAAATTCAATGACAATAAGGTTGACCCACTCCCTTTCATGATTCTGCTCTTACCCTCCACTGTAACTTCTTTTCTCCTGCCTCTTTTATAGGAAATAATCTATCCTATTCTATCTCTGCCTTTCTCCTTTTCCCAATACATTACACTTTCACCTCTTAATTTTATTTTGCAGAAATAATCCTTTCATATTCAAATCATCCTGTGCCCTGTGTCATGTATCCATGTACACACATAAGCACACAGTCACATACATACATACATACATATGTGTGTATATATATATATATACACACACACATATATACATAAACACATACACGCTCCTATATATACAAGCATACAACCTACATACATTCCTTTCAACTATTCTTAAACAGAGAAAACCTCATGTGTTAGAGTCATCATTTTTTGAATATAGTAATGTAAATAGTTCAATTTTAATAATGATATATTTTTCCTGTTTACCTTCTCATGGTTTTCTTGCTTCTTGTATTTGAAAGTCATATGTTCTGTTCAGTTCTGTTTTTTTCATCAAGAATACTTACTTGAAGGTCCTCTATTTCATTAAATGACCATATTTTCCCCTGAAGCATTATATTCAGTTTTTCTGGGTAGGTGATTCTTGGTTTTAATCCTAGCTCCTTTGACCTCCATAATATCATATTACAAGCCCTTCAATCCTTTAATGTAGAAGTTGCTAGATCTTGTATTATCCCGATTGTGTTTCCACAATACTCAAATTGTTTCTTAATGATTCCTTATGATATTTTCTCCTTGAACTGGGAATTCTCAAATTTGGGTATAATAATCCTAGGAGTTTTTTTGGGGGGGGGATCTTTTTCAACAGGCATTAGGCAAATTATTTCTAATTCTATTTTTCCCTCTGGTTCTAGAATATCAAGGCAATTTTCCTTGAGAATTTCATGAAGAATGGTTTCTGGGCTGTTTTTTTGTTTTTTGTTTGTTTGTTTGTTTGTTTATCATGGCTTTCAGGTTGTCCAATAATGTTTTTAAATTATCTCTCCTGAGTCTATTTTCCAGGTCAATGGTTTTTCCAATGATATATTTCGAATTGCCTTCTTCTTTTTTTTTCCATTTGTTCGACTCTGTTTTATAGTATCTTGATTTCTCATAAAGTCCTTAGCTTGCATTTTCTCCAATCTAGTTTTGGAGGAATTATTCTCTTCATCGAGTTTTTCAAATTACTTTTCCATCTTTCCCATTTGTTTTATTTTTCTTTTCTCATGTGTGTGTGTGTGTGTGTGTGTGTGTGTGTGGGATGGTAGGACAATTGGTGTTAACTGACTTGCCAGATGTCAGAGGGCTAGTAAGTGTTAAGTGTCTGAGGATGGATTTGAACTCAGGTCTTCCTGACTCTAGTGCCAGTGCTCTATCCATTGCACCACGCAGCTGCATCTTTTTAGGGCATCCTTATATTCATTGGCTTTTTGGGACTTTTTTGCCATTTGAGTTATTCTACTTTTTAAGGTGTTATTTTCTTCAGTCAGGTTGTTAACCTGCTTTTCATGTTTTTCTTGTGTCATTTTCATTTCTCTTCCCAATTTTTTCCTCCACTTCTCTTATCTGATTTTCAAAATCATTCTTGAGATCCTCCATGACCTGTGAGCAGTTCACATTTTTCTTGGAGGCTGTTGAGGCATGAATTTTGACTTTTTTTGTCTTCTTCTGGTTCCGTGTTTTGATCTTCTTTGTTCCCCAAAACATATTCTATGGTCTGATTGTGCTTCCTATGTTTGCTAACTCTTTATGACAGTAGAACTCTCCTTTCAGAGTGGAAAGAGCTGTGTCCCAAATTTCTGAGATTTTCACAGCTATTGTTGAATGGTTATTGTAGCTACAAGGAGGGTGCCCTCTCTACAACCCCCACAAGCTATGGCACACTAGCAGTGTCCCTTACCTTAGGACTGCCACCCAAGCCTGTGGCCCAGATTCAAGTAGGTCAAAAAGCAAGAGTAAGTAACCTCTGAATGGCTGCATGGTCCTCCTAGGATCTGCAGGCCAGGAGCTCCAGAGGAAGACACAAGGCAACAGCTGCCTCCACTGTGCCACTGACACCTCTGTTGCCTCAAGGGCAAGGGCAAGACCCTGCTTTTCTCTCACCCAGTTCTAACAGAGTGCCCTACTGACCTTTTACTTTCTATTTGGTGTTTATGGAATGAGAAGTCTGGAAACTGTCACAACGGCCAGTCATTCCTTCATTATTTTTCTTATCTTACTCTAGAACACTGGCATACGATATAAGTGGCATTTACATAGCAATATATAGGATGAACTTAAACGCTTCCTGAATGATTATTTCTGATGATGAAAATAATAAGAACAATGAGAATGATGATTATGAGGATGAGACAATTATAATAATGATTATTAAAGAGGAGGTGGTTACAGTTCAGAGTAACTTTTCAAAAAATCTATTTCAATACATTCATTTTAAAAGAAAATGAATTCTTTAGCAAACTGACTTAATCAAGTATAGACAAACAATAACCAGTCAATTTCAGTTTTATATAAATAAAATAATATCTTTAATTTCATTAATGTAAAGAATTTATAATCTCATAAATTATTCCACTAGCATATAACATAATTTGTATATCAATAAATTAGTAATATCAGCTCTATGGACATGCCTAAGGCAAGTCAAGATCAAATAAAATTGCTAAGAATTACAAAATTTCAAAGTTGTGGAAGTATACATTTTGAACATGGATCTACCTGAAGGCAGCTATAATACTTTGTCCATTGGTCCATAATGTCTCTAACATTATGCAAGTTGAATAAATTAGAATAATATTTTTTTCCATATGACCTTACAGAATCTTTGTTATCTGCATATTTGTGATATCAGCATTTTCTGGGCAATATTTAGTTAATACTGTATATGCTTTAAAATAATAAGTTTTATTTTTAAAATATTTTTTAGATTTTAAAAAATCTTTAAATTAAATTTAATGTTTATTTTAGTTTATATCATTCATTTCCACAAGATCTTGAGTTACAAATTTTCTCCCAATCTTTCCCTTAACCACTACCCCAAAACAGTGATCCCACTGTATACCCCCACCCCAATTTGCTCTTTCCTATATCCTTCCCCAACCCCATCCAACTTTCTGGTAGGGCAAAATGGATCTCTATACCGCTTGTATCTCTTATTTACCAGTTGCATGTAATATATATATATATATATATATATATATATATATATATATATATATATATATTAAACATTTTATTTTAAAACTTTGAATTCCAGATTCTTTCCCTTCCTCCCTCATCACCCACCATTACTGGGAAGATATGTAATTCAATATAGGTTGTATATGTGTAGCTACACAAAACATTTCCATAGTGGATATATTGTGGCTATATGTGTGTGTGTTTGTGTGTATATATGTATGTATCTATGTATATATGTATATGTATGTATGTGTATATGTATATGTGTATGTATATACATACATAGAGAGACTGACTATATTTCCTTTCATCCTATCCCACCCCCCACTTGTTCTATTCTCTACTTTGATCATGTCCCTTTTCAAAAATGTGTGCTTCTAACTCCCCCCCTCCAACCTACCTTCCCTCCATCATCCCCCCTCTCATCCCCTCTTCCCCTACTCTCCTGTAGGGTGAAATACCCTATTTACTATGTATGTCATTTCCTCCCTAAGCCAAATTCAATGAGAGTAAGGATGACCCATTCCCTTTTGACTTCCTTTTCTTCTCCATTGTACCAGTTACCCCATACCTCTTCTATTGGAAATAATTTACCCCATTCTGTCTTTCTCCTTCTCCTCTCATTATATTCCTCTCTCACCTCTCAATTTTACCATTTAAGTATCATCCCTTACTATTCAACTGGTCCTCTGCCCTTTATCTATGTAGACCTGCACACATATGTAGACATGCTCGTATATGTATTCATATGCCCACATACGCTCCTATATAGACACACACATGTATATATGGTTGAATATTTTGTATATATATGTATATACATACATACATATATACATACATACATACATTTATATTACCTTCAATTATTGTCATACTTAAAAAAGTTTCAGAAGTTACAATTATCATTTTTCCATGTAGGAATGTAAATAGTTTAACTTTTATAAGTTCCTTATGATTTCTTTTTCCTGTTTTCCTTCTCATGCTTCTCTTTCTTCTTTTATCTGAATGTCAAATTTCCTCTTCAACTCTGTTTTTTTCATCAAGAGTGCTTGAAAGTCTTCTATTCCATTGAATGACCATATTTTCCCCTAAAACATGATATTCATTTTTGCTGGGTAGGTGATTCTTAGTTTTAAGCCCAGCTCCTTTGCCCTCTGGAATATCATATTCCAAGCCCTTTGCTCCCACAGAAGTAGTAGTTTCCAGATCCTGTGCTATCCTGATTGTGTTTCCACTATGTTCAATTTTTTTTTCTTCTTGGCTGCTTGTAACATCTTCTCCTTGATCTGGGAAGTCTTTAATGTGATTATAATATTGCTAAGGGTTTTCATTTTGGGATCTTTTTTTTTTTTTGGAGGGCAATTGGGGTTAAGTAACTTGCCCAAGGTCACACGGCTAGGTTTTTGTTTGTGTGTGTTAAGTGTCTGAGGTCAGATCCGAACCCAGGTCCTTCTGATTCCAGGGCCAGCGCTCTATTCACTGTGCCACCTAGCCGCCCCAATTTTGGGATCTTTTTTAAGAGATCATCAGTGGATTCTTTCAACCTTTATTTTTCCCTCTGGTTTTAAATCATCAGGGCAATTATTCTTGAGAATTTCTTGAAGGATGATTTCTAGGTTCTTTTTTTGATCATGGCTTTCAGGTAACCCAATAATTTTTAAATTGTCTCTCCTGGATCTATTTTCTAGCTCAGTCATTTTTTCAATGAGATATTTCACATTGCCTTCTATTTTTGCATTTGTTTAGATCTCATAAAGTCACTAGCTTCCATTTGCTCCAATCTAATTATAAAGGAATTATTCTCTTCAGTGAGCTTTTGAGATTCTTTTTCCATCAAGAAAATTTGTTTTTTAAGACATTCTTCTCGGGGCGGCTAGGTGGCGCAGTGAGTAGAGCGTCAGCCCTGGAGTCAGAAGGACCTGAGTTCAGTTCTGGCCTCAGACACTTAATGCACACACAAACAAAAATCTAGCCGTGTGACCTTGGGCAAGTTGCTTAACCCCAATTGCCTTCCAAAAAAAAAAAAAAAAAAGACATTCTTCTCCTCATTTGGCTTTTTGAACCTCTTTTGAGCCAGGCTATCTTCAGTGATAGATTTATTTCTCTCTTTCACTTTGTGGGTTCTGTACGCCTAACATTTGTTTAGAGTAATTTTTATAAGTATTTGAGGTGGTTATGGGGGTAGCACAGGGAGTTTTCCTGCTTTTATGCTGCCATCTTGGCTCTGTCCCCCTAAAATATTTAACAATGCAGATATTTTACTAACTTGGTTATGCTGCATAAAACATCTGCTTCTTTGAAAAGATCCAAATGATATCATGAATGTAAAACAGCTGGAAAGCTACATAGACATTTTGCTCATCAAATGACTCCTGGAACATAAGACTGATCTGACCTTCAGCATCAGGGCGGTCTGGGTCTTACCTGCCTCAGGCCTTCAGTGTATGTCTGTTTGTGGCCAGCTACATTCCACAAGAATGGAGTTACAAGCCAGGAGACTCAAAGAGTAGCAAGACTTTATTCAGCACCTTCTTTTGCAATTACATCCTAACTCTACATCCTAACTCCCAACCCTTTGAACTTCCCTCCTCTTATCCACCTTCAGCCCTGCCTTCCCCTCAGGCAGAAGTTGCCACATCCCCAAGTCTGAGCTAATCCCAAGGCAACAAGTCAAGGTCACAGAGCTCTCATCCTGGAACAGAGCTTATCTCACAGAATGTCTGATTCACTGCATGATTCACTGCAGAGTCAGCCCATTCTGGGTCTCATGCCTCCAGGGGAACTGCACATATACCCCCCAACATAAGACTTCTTTTTTTATTTTATTCTGAGTCTTTCCTTTGGTGTAAATTATTAATTTAGAGCATTGGCTAAAATGAATAAATCATATTTTCCACAATATTGAAATTGTCCCAAGACAATATTTTGTGTGCTAGAAAATCAAGTACATTACTCTGGGACGTGTTGGGAGTGGTGGTGGTGGTTAAAATATTGAAAATATATGGTAATCTGTTCTTATTCACCTTCCTCTCCTTTGGTTTCTTTGGTTCTATATTTTTGTCCTTCATCTCATTTTTTGACTTCTTTGTTCTATCTGTTTTCTTTACAACTTCTTCCCAAAACTCAGTTAGGTGGGTTTTTCAAATTTCTTTCTTCAACCCTCTTCTATTTTCTCTGAACACTCTTCAGTGAAGCTTACATTCATTCTCAAATATTAAATGACCAAATTTATACAGATGACACTTGTATTTACCTCTTTACCAGCAATCTCTAATTTGGAGGTCCAGGATTATACTTCCCTTTTCTTTCTGGTTATATCTTTGTCTGGGTGCCATGATATCACTTCACACAGTCCAAACTCAAATTAAAATTTTTCTTTAAACACTTTTCTATCTTTACCTTAATTATTTCTACTAACAGCCCTGTCACTTTTCTAGGCATTTGGGCTCACTACTCTGAAGTCATCTTTGCCTCTTCTTTTCTAGTCATAACTCATGCCCAATTCACAATGAAGTCATGCTGTTTCTACATTTACAATATTATTATTTCAGTCTGGTGAGAAATATTTTAGAAATGGTAGGAGTGAAGAAGAGTCTTGTATAAGAGAAATAGTCTCTGACATCTGTCTGCTTCCACTATCACCATTTTACTTCATTAAGGACTTCATCTATTCTCACCTGGATGACTATAATCAACCCTAAAATATCCATTTTCCCCCAGTGCAACCCCTCACCAATTTTTGCATCACTACTTGACAAATCTTACTAATTCATCTCTAAGATTTTGTCAGTTTCTGATTAATGAAGCATATCCTCTTGATGCTGGCATTGACAGATATTATGGTGCCCTACTCCCCTTATCATTGATCAATTACTATTTTTCACAAAAATATCTCAATTTAACCATTCTTTTCATGCCCTAGTATTTTTGTTTTTGGGGGGCAATTGGGGTTAAGTGACTTCCCCAAGGTCACATGGCTAGTAAGTGTTAAAAGTCTGAGGCCGGATTTGAACTCAGGGCCTCTTGAATCCAGGGCCAGTGTTCTATTCATTGCACGACCTAGCTGCCCCTCTTCCCTAGTATTTTTGCTCAGTCACGCCTGGAATACATTTTCCTATTTGTGCATATTTTAAGTTTATTCTTTTTTTCGAGGTCCATCTCAAACATTACTTCTTCCAGGAAGATCTCTCCTTTGTGCTTTTTTCCCTCTCCTTTAAAATTTAGTTACTTGTATATTTCACAAACTCCTTGAAAGAAAGAGGAGGGGGTTATCACTCTATAGTTTTATCTCCCAGCACCTGGCAGAAACTTTTCTCATAGTAGATGTTCAATATAGGTTTGGTGAAGGAATTAATAGGTATCTATTACCAAATATGGTTTCAATTTTTCACATGTTGTAAGGGTAATGCAATTTGGATTTGAAGACCCCTTTTTGTATTGGCAAGTAAGCAGGTACTTAGCACCTTGTTTCCAGTTAAGCAAAGGTAACAGGTAATTAGCACTTAGTAACTGATCAAGCCTCTATTAAAGAAACAGAAGGTATGAACCCCTGTTCCTGATGTTACAGGAAGGGGTTGGCTGAAACAGGAAGTAGCTAATGCTGTGTGTATGTAAGGAAAAGCCCCAGAGAGGAATGGTTAGAATTTCTTGGGACTAGCATCTGGAGACAGAGAAGCTACAGAAGAGAACTGAGAATCAAGAACTGAGTCAGAATTCCCTGAAAATTTATGGTGGTGGAGTTTCTTCTGAAGAGAAGCCCAGGAGTCCTCCTCCCCCAGGTGATCCTGATTTTTTTAATGAGTTGCATAAAATTGAGAAAGCATGATCAGGATGCTAAGAGTTTTGTATGTTTGTGGCTTGGTTGAGCTTTGATTTCATGGAAACAGAAATTGGGAAGGATTTGAGATGGACTGGACCCTGTGAACTTCAGTGTGGGGCAGGACTTACATGGAGAGCTGGACAAGGAACTGGGAGCTGTCTGCCTTTGAATCTAGGTGACGGTTTGGTAGATTCAGGAAGGAGTTTCCTGCCTTGAGTCAAGATGAAAAGACCTCTTCCTGGGTACTGAGTAGTGATGAAATTGTAGTTTACTACTGTCTTGGGGTGGAGGGTCTGTGTATTTTCTAATGATTGTACTTAGAAATTAAGGATGCTTAGTAATTGATTACTGAATAAGTGACTGATTGAATTAACTCAGTGTACCCCATGACTGGAAGACTTTGACTATTGTACTTCGAAATGATTGTTCTTTGTTCAAAACTTTGTGGCCACTATGGTGGAAACTATGTGTCCATTTTAATGATAAGCTGTTGTGAATACTATATTGTGATTTTCTGTGAATAAGTTGTAATATTGTGAATGCTGTATACCTTTATTTTCTGTGAAAGTTTTGCTTTAATTTGTTATGGAATAGAGTGTTTACTATACTTTATATTCAAAACCTTAAAATCTGTTCATAGTAGCATTCTTCTGGAAAGCTGCTCATACATGGTGTTACACATATTTAGCAAGGAATACAAATTTCTGCCCTCTAACATCATCTAGTGCCCCAAACTAGAGAAATTGTACCACTGACATCCTTCCTAGAAGGAACTCTGTTTCATCTGCCTCAATGAAAGATGGGATAGTAATATATTAGTGTGAAGCACATTGTCTGACTCTTGGAGGAACAAGGAAGGAAAAAGCTCTGACTCATCATAATTCACCATGGAATTGAAAATGGGGACTTATTGATAAGAAAGATAGATATCATTCCCCAAACCTTGACTGGGCTATTTACTCTGTGAGATTCAATGCTGTGAAAAAAACAATATGGGACAGTTTCATACAATAAAAATACAAAATACAAAAAATACAAAATACAAAAAATACAAAAACGTTGTTAGATTCAGAGTCACAATAAAATTTGTGTTAAATTCTGGATTTTCTACTTGCAATCTAGTTAGCTTTAGGCAACCCCTTTCCCAACTTCAGATCTTTAAATTAGAGAGAATTGGATTAAATTACCTCTAATATCTCTTTCAGTTATAGATCTATAATCTACAATAATGTACAAAAATGATTTAGGAATGATGGCAAATATTTTCTCCATCTCTCTGGCTCTGTTCCTTTTCCTCTGTTTTTCTGTATTTCCTTCTTTCTCTCTCTGTGTCTGTGTCTATCTATATCTCTTTTCAGATATTTCAGTGATTCTTCTTTTGTTCCTTTAGTTTTCTAGATCAGTTGTATTGAGGTACCTTGATATTTCTTCTATGATTCAATCTTTAGATTTTTATTTTAAATATTTCTTTTTTGTCTCACGAAACAATTAAATTCCTTTTGTTGCATTCTAATTTGAGGGAGTCTATCACTTAGGTAAGATTTTGTACCTTTTATACCAAGAAGTTAATTCACTCTCTGTAGTTCTTATTTCAATTTCCTTTATTGCTACTGTTATTTATAATGCAACTTAAAATTCACTTTAAACTTTAGCATTATTTCTTCTAGAATTTCTAGTTTTTCATGTGACCAAGTTAGATTTTTCTTTGAAGTTTTTTCTACATATTTTGGAATTTTCCTCTTCTGTTTTTTTGCATGTTTTACCTCATGACAATTTTATATCTCTTTTCTTTGCTTGTTTAATCATTCTCCCAGTGATCTCTGGACAACTGTACATTGCTGACCGATCTTAGAAGTCTTTGGAGCTGAGATTATAATCCTGGTTCATCTGCCAACCCACACCCCATTTACCTAAAGGTTGCTTTCTTGGTAGGGGAAGATTATGCACTTGTGTCTCAGGGATTTGAGTCTCTGCCAAACCTATGTTCTAGGTTCAAACTACTGACCTAGACTGAGGGCTGAGTTTGTGATCCATTCTGGGTATCCACTTACTATAGATCCAGGTCATAGCTTTGAGTTCTGAGTCCAGGTTTCTGGCTTGCTCTGGGCATACTCAAGATACTGATCTACCTCAAGGCTCTGAACAATGGGTCTATGCTTCACTCCCAATTCTGTCCTGCAATTTCTACTCTATTCACTTAAATATTAGGCTTGTCTGTTGTTTATTCATTTTTTAAAAATTAATTTATAGGGGCGGCTAGGTGGCGCAGTGAATAGAGCGCTGGCCCTGGAATCAGAAGGACCTGAGTTCGGAGCCGGCCTCTGACACTTAATCCACACAAACAAAAAAAAAACCTAGCCGTGTAACCTTGGGAAAGTTACTTAACCCCAATTGCCCTAAAGGGGCGGCTAGGTGGTGCAGTGAGTAAGAGCGCTGGCCTCGGAGTTGGGATGTCCCGAGATCAGATCCGGCCTCAGAAAATGAGCACCCACACACAAATAATGACTAGCCGTGTAACCTTGAGCAAGTTACTTAACCCCAATTGCTTTAAAAATAAAAAAAATAAAAAAAATTAATTTATTAGTTTAGTTTCAGTTAACAATATTCAATTCCATAGTTCCTTGATTTTCAAATTTCCTTTACTTCCCTCCCCCCTCCCCACACGACAGCATATAGTCCAGTATAGGATCTGCAAATGCATTCCTATTAGACACTATTCCAATTACAAAGGTGTATTGTACTAGGTGGGATGAAAGATGGTGAGGAAGAAATAAAACTAAACAATGAAAAGAACAAGATCATTTAGTTTGCTTCCATCAGGATTCAGGCTCAGTTCTTTCTAGTTATATCTCTGGATGGCACATTTCTCACTTTCTTGAGTCTTTCGGGATTAACTTATATCACTGCATTGCTGAAAAGAGTCCCGTCTGTCATAGTTGGTCATCACACATATGATGTGTCGGGGATTGTATACACATTTCTTCTGATTCTACTCTTCTTGCTCAGCATCAGTTTGTATAAGTCTCTCCAGGTAATTATGAAATCCGTCACCTCTTCGTTTCTTATAGCACAATAATATTCCATTACATTCATATACCACAACTTGTTTAGCCATTGTCTGTTGTCTGTTGTTTATTCATTTTTTTAAAAAAATTTTAGTGTGGAAAGATTTTTACTACATTTTTTTCCCTTTGACTCTAAGATCCTACATTCTCGTTTGTTCTTAAGATTGTTATTGGAGTAGTTATTGTAGCAGTAGAAGGAGATGTATTACTTGCTCCTACTCTACCATCTTAGCTGATGTCTCATAATGAACATTCTTTTGTGGAGGTGACTTAGATTTTGGAGACCAGGAAAAAAAAAACAACAACTGTGAGATCTAAGGAAAAAAGGGATGGGAAAAGTATTCTAATGATCATTGCCTACTGAAAAAAAGATTCTAGAAAACCAAGCATATGAAATGGAGAATGCATATGAGAAGAAAAATCCCAGCCTCATAGAGTATTCAGCATTTAAATTTTTAGATATTGTACATATAAATGAGATGGCGGATCATTACTTCATATGAGCTTAGAGGGAATGCCTTCTGTCCCTTTAATTTTTGAGTTAAAAAATATTGTTTTGTTTTATTTCACCATCATGTGCCTGTAAGTGGAGGTTATGATTTTATTTGAAGGTATGTTAGATAATGATTTTCAGATCATCTCATTATGTGAAATAAGCCAGTGATAAGCCCTAAAAATGTGCTAGGCAGCTCAAATGCGGGCCAAAAAGAAGCCTTTGTTAATCAAAATGTGCCCTTCATATTTCATATAGGAGATTTAGATTCTGAAAGATCAGCTGAGGATGTGCAATCATCACAAATCTTTAATATGCTCATATGTATATTTTCCTGGTAAAGAAATTATGATAATAGAAATTCTACTTTAAGCTAATTACAGAAAGGAAAAGACAAATCCATACCAAGATCCTTAGTATAGGTTGAATAATAATCTTATTTTATGAAGTGCAGCAATGGAAATCATGCCCATGTCTTGATTAAATCACATAATAAGTGGGGTGGCTAGGTGGCGCAGTGAGTCGACCCTGGAGTCAGAAGGACCTGTGTTTGGATTCAGCCTCAGACACTTAATGCACATACAAACAAAAATCTAGTCGTGTGACCTGGGGCAAGTTACTTAACCCCAATTGCCCTCCAAAAAGCAAAAAAAAAAAAAATCTCATAATGTGAGAAAATGAAGATGTATATACCTTATACATTTGGTATCCATATGCACCACATGACATTTGTTTTATATGAATTTATGTATATAAATGTGTGAGTATATTACATATAGTATTCAACATGTAATATATCATATATATATATATATATATATATATATATATAATACATTTTCATATATATTCAAAAGTGCCCAGAAAATAACAGAAGGAAATTGCAAAGGAAGGTCAGACAAGTAGGATGATTTTGAATTCAGGATAAAGAATGTATAAGATAATTACAAAGGAAAGTAAAAATTATGAAATAGGTGATCGTAGTCTCATTTACTTTGCTCTTCTCATATTCAGTTGCATGTAAAGAAATACTACCATGTTTGTTTTAAGTTCAATTTTTTCACATGCTAGTTCTGTATAATATTTTACTATATCATAGGGTGTGTGGAGTATTCAGGAAAGATTAGAGCTTCTGATATGAGAGCTTGTTGAGCCCTCTTCAGGACTGTTCATTAACCTTTGTTTCACCACTCTTTCTCAGCCAAATTCTATTCAAATGCAAGTGCAGACATCATCAGCTATACCACTGCTCCTCTTGGAAAAGGGAGAAATGGCAACATCCTAGGTATATAAAGGTCAAAATAAAAATATTCACCTTCAAGTAGTTTTTAGTATATTATAAGGAAGCAATGTGGACACATATAATTAAACATCAAATATATACTTTGTGGTGGGGAAAAGGCTTGATAATAATGCCAAGATAAAGAAAGGTCTCAAAATTATTCAAGTTGAGACTTGAATAGAGTTTTCAAGAAATTTGGGGAGTATGTGTTTGGCTGTGTATCTGGGGGGAAGGTATCTACAATATGTCTTTAGCAAAAGTAAACATATTGGCTGTAAAAACTGAGATACTTTTGTGGGAGCTTACTTCCTCTATCTATATCCAAGAAAGACTCTTATATGCCATGGAATAATCGTTAGCACTGTTTGGGAATGCCAGGTGTTCTGTGGTAGGACAGGACTTAAGCTAACATTAGTGGTACAGAAACTACAGAGAGAAACTAGCCAGCAGTAGTGAAGTCCATGCCAGGTCGAGCAGATGTTTGCCTCTCTTCTTCTGGTTATTTTCATTTAAATTGTTCTGCAACAGAATGAGACGACATTTGTAAAAACTCCAGAAAATCTAGTGCCTTCTGGACCAGCATACCATATTGCCCAAATAAGATGCACCTCTGTACATTATTAATATGGCATTGTTGTTGGATGAGATGAAGATAACAAGTCTGTCATGTTTGACAATACTAACTAAATCTTTTTTTTTCTCTTCACCATGTAGTCTGTTGCATGAGTCATATGGCTGGAGCATATCTGTTGAATACATTTTCATAAAGTAATTTTGAATCAGGGTTTCCAAGAAAGCTTGTTTCTATCCCACTGTGGTTTCCCACTCTTAAATTACATTAAAATTTTACTAGCAAGTAATAGAACACATATAGAATCCTAGAAGTCTGATATCACCAACTCTTCTAGAACAGTCTCCTAGAAGTAAAAAGTAACATATTTTGTACTAGGTATTGTATTTCTTTTCATGGTCTTTACATTTCTATATAACAGAATATGGTACAATTTGGGGTAGGAAATACTTGGATTTCTTTATAAGGATTATTATTATTTGTTTAATTTTGGAAATCATTTTCAAAGTCACAGTTTGCAAATCAGGTTGATAACAACCTAGTTAAGACCTAGTTTGTGGACTCAATGAATTTCCAATCTGGAAGGTAAGCTAAGACACACTTCCAGGCAGCCTAAAAATTGCATCAAAGTGCAAATTATAAAGACATTTCAGTCATATCTGACTCTTCATGACTTCATTTTTGTTTTTGATTTTTTCCAAATATACTAGAGTGGGTTGATGTTTCCTTATCTAGCTCATTTTACATATAAGAAATCTAAATCAAGTAGGGTAAAGAGACTTTACTCAGCTAGTGTCTGAGGTCAGATTTGGAATTAGTTCCTACTGACTACAGGGACAGTTCTCTATCCCCTGCACCATCTAATGAATGCCTGGAAAAATATCAGATTAAGGGCAGCTAGGTGGTACAGTGAATAGAGCACCAGCCCTGGAGTCAGAAGGATCTGAGTTCAAATCCGGCCTCACTTGACACACTTGCTAGCCATGTGACTTTGGGCAAGTGACCTAACCCCAATTGCCCTCCAAAAGAAAAAAAACAAAAAACAAACAAACAAACAAAAAACATCAGATGAATATAATGTTTTAACTATTCAGTAGTATACATTGTGCACATGCTTTGTGATACTGTTTTGAGCAGCTTGGCAAAGATACTGCAATGGTTTGCCTTTTCCTTCTCTAGTTCATTTTACATATGAGAACCTAAGGCAAACAGAATGAAGTGACTTGCTTAGAGTCAAATAGCTAATAAGAGTCTGAGGCTGGATTTGAACTCAGATCTTCTTTGCTCCAGACATGGCCCTCTATCCACATTACTACCTAACTGCCCCTGACTGTAGTTATGGAGGTATAAAAAAAAAAAAAAACACTAACGTATAATTTTATAAAGGAAAGATTATTTTCATTGGAAAAAATTCTTACTTGTCTTTTGTTTTATAGTATTAGGTTGCTGATTGCATCATTGTGTAAAAGTGAATAATCTTTAGTGGAATAAGTATATGGATTTAAATTACAGAAATTTTGATATGACTTATAAACTACAGGATGATGCAAGAAACATCTTAATATTTATATAAAACTTGTTTTGTCTTGTTTTGGCAAAGATTCACAGAAAGAAAGAAAGAAAGAAAGAAAGAAAGAAAGAAAGAAAGAAAGGAAGGAAGGAAGGAAGGAAGGAAGGAAGGAAGGAAGGAAGGAAGGAAGGAAAGAAGGCAGGAAGGAAGGAAGGAAGAAAGAAAGAAAGAAAGAAAGAAAGAAAGAAAGAAAGAAAGAAAGAAAGAAAGAAAGAAAAAGAAAGAAGGAAAGAAAGAAGGAAAGAAAGAAGGAAGGAAAGAAAGAAAAAAAGAAAAGAGAAAAGAAAGGAGGAAAAGAAAGGAGGAAAGAAAGAGAAAAAGAAGAAAGAAAGAATGGAAGGAAGGAAGGAAGAAGGAGAAAAAAGAAATGAAGGGAGGGAAGGAATGAATGGAGGAAGGAAGGAAGAACAAAATGGAAAGAAAGAAAGAATAAAAGAAAGAAAAAGAGAAGGGAGTGAGGGTGGAAGGAAAGGAGGGAAGGAAGAAAGACAGAAAGAAAAAGAAAGAAGGAAGGAGGGAAAGGAAGGAAGAACAAAGTTTGAAGAAACATCAGATAGGCCTCATTAAATTGTCAGGTTTCATTGCCTAAGAGATTAGAAGAATTTCACTAGTATCCATTGTTTGGAAATAAATCTGATGTGTAATGAAAATGGAGAAGAAAGGCAATAATCAAGCAAAAAGCAAAAAAATAAACCCAAAAAATTACTTGGCCTCATAATCATAAAAACTCTTGTCGAGACAGATATCAGTAGCCATCCTGTCAAATCCCTATTTGAACTAATATCTGCTCTACTAAAAGTTACCAATTTTTAAAAATACAGATTGTTAAAACAAAAGACTGAACCAGAATATGGTAATATGCTTCAACTGAAGTAAACACAAAAAAGCAGGTATAGCAATCACAATCTCAGACAAAACAAGAGCAAAAATAGATCAAATTAAAAGAGATTATCAGGGAAGCTAAATTTTGTTAGAAGATGTCATGGACAATGAAGTAATGTGAACAATTTTTACAGTAAATTTTTACAAAAAAGTTTTCATTTTAAAAATATATTGGGAAGTAAGTAAAAAGTTAAAACAACAACCATTTCCCAATTAATAAATGGTCCAAACATATGAACAAGGAATTGGCAGAAGAAGAAATCAAAACTATCCATAGTCAAATCAAAAAATTCTCTAAATCACTAGTGATTAGAGAAATGCAAATTAAAACAATTCTGAGGTATCACCTTATATGTATCAGAAATGATAAATGCTAAAGACGTTGAAAGAAACTATGTAATGGTGGAGCCAAGATGGTGGAACAGAAGCAGTAACTTTTCTTTTTTTTTCCCCACTTTTTGGAGGGCAATTGGGGATAAGTAACTTGCCCAAGGTCACACACTTGGTTTTTGTTTGTGTGCATTAAGTGTCTGAGGCTGGATCCGAACTCAGGTCCTTCTGACTCTAGGGCCAGGACTCTACTCACTGTGCTACCTAGCCACCCCAAGCAGTAACTTTTCTAAGCTGCTGCGTGAATACCATCACTGAACTTTGGAAAGTGAATCTGAGCAGATTTTGGAGTGTAGGAATCCACTGGGAGACAGAGCATGGTGCAATGAAGCCCAGGAAAGTGCCCACATGGGTCTGGGAAGGGGGAGCATGGAGCATGTAGGGGCTGCAGCAGCTGGGTTTACAGAGAAGACTACAGCAGAGAGATGAGGAAACCAAGCCAGAGGACTTACTCACCCCAAGGGCTATTCGCAGCCATCTCACCACATGATGGGAGGATCCATTGGAGAGTAAGAAAGGGCTCAGGGCCCCCAGAAAAGACAACAGCTTCTCCTGGGGCTATCAACCCTGAGCCTGGAAGTTTAGAAATTGCCTGCCTGTTTTTCCAGAGGCCAGGATGGCAAAGTAAACTTTGGCTGTTCCAATTCCACCTACCTGACCTAGAAACCCAGAGATAAGTGTCCCACCCAGAGTGAAATCCTGAGA
Organism: Gymnobelideus leadbeateri; assembly: GCA_011680675.1. NCBI lineage: Eukaryota > Metazoa > Chordata > Mammalia > Diprotodontia > Petauridae > Gymnobelideus > Gymnobelideus leadbeateri. Next base: position 54,442 of record WOXC01008906.1, on the reverse strand, counting down.
TAGTGGAAATAGCCTCAGGTTTGGGCATCACTGAGAAGGGGTGTGACTGAGGCAGCAAGGAGTCTGAAGAGAAGAGGGGGAAGGGTCCCAGCAAGCCTTACCTCACCTGACCAGTAAAAGCCTGCCTGAGTAGTAGCCCAGGGGCATAGAGGCAGAAATCTGAAGTGGTCAGACCACCTCTCCCACACAGATTACTCTGTGAGTCTCAGCATAACTCAGGGGGAACACTGAGACTCCTGGCCTTGGCCTCAATCTAGACACTCAGAGGCTACAGCACACAAAGTTGACAAACAGGCCCTTAGCTTTCAGCCTGATAAATTAATAGGAAGTTATGAGGAGGAAAGAAGCTTAGAAGGAGAAGGGGAAGGAAAGAAAATCAATTAGAGCTTATTATAGCAATCAAGAACAACCAAATACAGAAGACAACATGGACTCTATACTCATACCTGAGAACACAGAAGGAAATATAAACTGGTCTCAAGCCCAAAAGCATTCTTGGAGAAGATCAAGAAAGAATTTATTATTTTTTTAAGCAATTGGGGTTAAGTAACTTGCTCAAAGTTATATGGCTAGTTATTTATGTGTGGGAGCTAATTTTCTGAGGCCAGGAATTATCGGTGTGCCAGAAATCAATGATGAAAAAAGCAACCTGGACAACATCCTCCAAGAGATTGTCAAAGAAAACTGTCATGACGTCCTGGAGTCAGAAGGTAAAATAGTTATTGAAAGAATTCATCATACTCCTCCTGAAAGAGATCCCATATTGAAAACTCCAAGAAATATAATAGCCAAATGCCAGAATTACAAGATTAAGGACAAAATACTGCAAACAGCCAAAAAGAAACAATTCAAATATCGTGGAACTACAGTCAGGATCACACAGGACCTAGCAGCTCCTACATTAAAAGATCAGAGGTATTGGAATTTAATATTTCATTGGGCAAAAGAGTTATCACTGCAACCAAGGATTAACTACCTGGCAAAACTGAGCATAATATTTCAGGCAAGGAGATGGTCATTTAATGAAATAAGGGACTTCCAGACTTTCTTGATGAAAAAGCCAGAGCTCAATGGAAAATTTGATCTCCAATTACAAAACTCAAAGAAGACATAAAAAGGTAAACAAGGAAAACACACACTCACTCATACACACATGCAAACAGGCACACTCACACACACATGCATATAACTTGGGATGCAATAAGAGCAAAATGTTTACATCTGTATACGAGAAGCTGATAGTTCTCAATATTGAAATGTATATTATTATCATGACTTTTAAAAGGATTATACATAGATAGAGGGTGTGGGTATAAATTAACTAATCTGATGATCAGGAAAAAAAAAACTTATTAAGGTGGTCAAATGGACTGTAATCGGATAAAAGGAAAGGATAAGACAGAAAAAGGTAAATTATGCCATACAAAGAGGCATAAAAACATGCTATTGTAGAGGGGAAGGAAAGAGGGAGATTAACATCATTTGAACATTATCCTTACTGGTTCTGGTTCAAAGAGGGATCAATATAATCAGTTCCATTTAAGATTCTAATGTGAAAAGACATGAAAACTCATTAAATAGAGGGAAAGGATGGAGGGAGAGGAATACAGTATGGGGTTTGGGGTCAAAGGGGGAATAACATACTCTGATAAGTATAAAAATCTATTGTGTCCTATAGTCAGTAGGAGGGTAAGGGGAGGCATAAAAAGTGGGAAAGGTTAGAGAGTGGGAAAAAAGTAGTAAGAGGATAGGTAAAGAAGGGGGTGTCACTGGGAGGGAACAATGAGGGAGGTGGTGGTCAAAAGGAAAACCCTTAAGGAGGGGAAGGGAGAAGGAAGAAACAAAAACATAATCAGGGAAGGGAATAGGATGGAAGGAAAGAGACAGATAGTCATCATTACTGTGAACGTGAATGGGATGAACACTTCCCTAAAACAGAGGCTGATAGCAGAATTGATTAAAAACCATAATCCTACAATATGCTGTCTACAAGAAATACATTTGAAAAAAGGGATACCCACAGGGCAAAGGTAAAAGGCTGGAGTAGAATTTATTATGCCTCAGTTAAAGTAAAAATAAAATAAAAAAAAATCAGGGGTAGCAATCCTTATCTCAGATAAAGCAAAAGCAAAAATAGATCTAATTAAAAGAGATAAGGAAGGAAACTATATCCTGCTAAAAGGAACCATCAAGAATGTAGCAATATCATTACTTGACATATATGTACCAAGCGGTATAGCATCCAAATTCCTAGAGGAGAAGTTAAGGTAATTAGAGGAAGAAATAGATAGCAAAACTATACTAGTGGGGTCCTTGATCTCCCCCTCTCTGAACTTGATAAATCTAACCTCAAAATAAAGAAGAAAGAAGTAAAGGAGGTGAATAGAACTTTAGAGAGGTTACATATGATATCTCTGGAGAAAACTGAATGGGGATGAAAAGGAATATGCTTTCTTCTCAGTGGGTCATGGCACATACACAAAAATTGACCATATACTAGGGCATAAAAATCTCACAATTCAGTGCAGAAAGGCAGAAATATTAAATGCATCCTTCTCAGATCATAATAAAAATTATATGGGATAAAGGGCTATGGAAAGATACACTAAAACCTAATTGGAAATTAAACAATTTAATACTAAAGAATGAGTGGGTCAAACAAGAAATTATAGAAACAATCAGTAATTTCATTCAGGAGAATGACAAAAATGAGACAACATACCAAAATTTGTGCGATGCAGCAAAGGCAATTCTTCGGGGAAGTTTTATATCCCTGAGTGCATATGTGAATAAACAAGAGGAAAGAGAGGTCAATGAATTGGGCATGCAATTGAAAAAGCTCGAAAAAGAACAAATTGAAAATCCCCAATTAAATACTAAATTAGAAATAATTAAAAACAAATGAGAGATTAATAAAATTAAAATTTAGAAAACTATTGAATTAATAAATAAAACTGACTTTTTTATATAAAAAACAATAAAATGGATAGACCATTAATCAATATGATAAAAAAAAGAAGAAAACCACATTATGAGTATCAAAGGGTTGGGGTGGGTAGGTGGCACAGTGAGTAGAGCGTCAGCCCTGGAGTCAGAAGGACCTGAGTTCGGATCTGGTTTCAGACAGTTAACACACACACACACACACGAACCTAGCCATGTGACCTTGGGCAAGTTACTTAACCCCAATTGCCCTCCAAAAAGCAAAAGACAAAAAAAAAAAAAACAAAAAAAAAGGTGAATCTACCTCCAATGAAGAGAAAATCAAAACAATAATTAGGAATTATTTTGCCCAATTGTATGCACATAAATTTGACAATCTTAGTGAAATGGAGGAATATTTACAAAAATACAAGTTGCCCAGATTAACTGAAGAAGTAAATTACTTAAATAACCCCGTCTCAGAAAAAGGAATAAAACAAGCCATCAATGAATTCCCTAGGAAAAAATATCCAGGGCCAGATGGATTTACTAGTAAATTCTATCAAACATTTAAAGAACGATTGATTCCAATACTCAACAAACTATTTTGGAAAATTATTGAAGAAGTAGTCCTACCAAATTCTTTTTATGATACAAATATGGTACTGATACCTAAATCAGGAAGAAAAAAAAAAACAGAGAAAGAAAATTATACACCAATTTCCCTCATGAATATAGAAGCAAAAATTTTAAATAAAGTATTAGCTAAATGACTACAGCAACTTATCACAGGAATAATACACTTTGATCAGGTAGCATTTATTCCAAGAATGCAGGGATGTTTTAATATTAGGAAAACTATCAGGATAATTGATCATATCACAATAAAACTAGCAGAAACCACATAATTATCTCAATAGATGTAGAAAAGTCTTTTGACAAAATACAACATCCATTCCTATTAAAAACACTAGAAAGTACAGGAAAAAATTGAGTCTTCCTTAAAATAATAGGTAGCATCTATTTAAAACCATCAGCAAGTATTTTATGTAACGGGGATAAGCTAGAATTATTTCCAATAAGATCATTGGTGAAACAAGGATGTCCACTATCACACCTCTTATTCAATTTGGTATTAGAAATGTTAGCAGTAGCAATTGGAAAAGAAAAAGAAATCAAATGAATCAGATTAGGCAAAAAAAGACCAAGCTATCACTTTTTACAGATGATATGATGATATAGTTAGAGAATCCTGGAGAATAAAGTAAAAAAAAAACTACTTGAGACAAAAAATAAATTTGTCAGAGTTGCAAGATATAAAATAAATCCACATAAATCCTTGGCATTCCTGTATATTTACAATGAAATTCAACAGCAAGAGATAGAAAGAGAAATCCCATTTAAAGTTACTTTAGACATTACAAAATATTTGGGAATCGACCTGCCAAAACAAAACCAGGACCTGTATGATAACTACAAAGCACTTTTCACACAAATAAAGTCAGATTTAACTAATTGGAAAAATATCAATTGCTTGTGGCTACATTGAGCTAATATAATAAAAATGACTATTATATATATATATATATATATATAATATTTTATATTTAGTGCCATACCAAACAATTTACCAAAAACCTACTTTATATAGCTAGAAAAACTAGGACAAATTTCATTTGGAAGAACAAACAGTCCAGAATATCAAGGGAATTAATAAAAAAAAAAATCTTAGGGAAGGTAACCTAGCTATACCAGATTTGAATCTGTATTATAAGTAGCAGTCATCAAAATTACTTGGTACTGGATGAGGAATAGAGTAGTGGATCAATGGAATAGATTGGGCACACAAGATTTAGCAGTCAATAACTATAGTAATCTATTGTTTGATAAACCCAAAGATCCCAGTTTTGGGGATAAGAATGCACTATTTGACAAAAATTGCTGGGAAAACTGGAATATAGTATGGCATAAACTGTGCACAGACCATTATCTAACACCATATACCAAAATCAAATCTAAATGTGTACATGATCTAGGTATAAAGGTTGATACTATAAGCAATCTGGAAAAGCAAGGGAGAGTTTATCTATCAGATTTGTGGAGAGGGAAAGACTTTATGGCCAAACAAGAATTAGATAGCATTATAAAATGCAAAATGGATAAGTTTGATTACATTAAATTGAAAAGCTTCTGTACAAACAAAACAAATGTATACAAGATTAAGAGGGAGGTGGGAAACTGGGAAAGAATTTTTACAACCTATGTCTCTGATAAAGGATTCATTTCTAAAATATACAGAAAATTGAGTCAAATCTATAAGAATACAAGTCATTTCCCAATTGATAAATTATCAAAGGATATGAATAGTCAGTTTTCAGAAAAAGAAATTAAAGATATTTTAAGCATATGAAGAAATGCTCTAAATCACTATTTATTTAGCAAAATGCTAATCAAAATAACTCTGAGGTACCACATCTCACCAGTCAGATTGGCTAAGATGACAAAACAGGAAAATGACAAATGCTGAGAGGATGTGGGCAAATTGGAGCACTAATGCATTGCTGGTGGATTTGTGAACTGATCCAATGTTTCTGGAGGGAAATCTGGAATTATGCCCAAAGGGTTATAAATAATTTCATACCCTTTGACCCAGAAATACCACTTCTAAAGTTATATCCCAAAGAGAGCATAGAAGTGGGAGGAAGAAATATATGTACAAAAATATTTATAGTATCTCTTTTTGTGGCGGAAAAGAATTGGAAATTAAGGGGGTGCCCATTAATTGGGGAACGGCTGAACAAGTTGTGGTATATGCATGTAATGGAATACTATTGTGCTATAAGAAACAAGGAATAGATGGACTTCTTATTTATCTGGAGAGGCTTATATGAACTGAAGCTGAGTGAGAAGAGTAGAATCAGGAGAAATTTGTACACAATTACAGACACAATTTATTTGTGATGAACATCTTTGATAGCCTGGACTCTTATCAGCAATGGAGTGATGTAAGTCAAACCAAAAACACTCATGATGGAGAGAGATGTCCACATCTAGAGAAAGAACTAGAAATAACTGAGTTTGAATCCAGATTGAAGCAAACTACTTGATCTTTTTCTTTTTCTTCTTTGGTTTTATTTCCTCTTTACCATTTTTCATTCCATCTGGTTACAATCCACCTTTGTAACCTGACTAATGTCTAATGTGAAAGTATTTGAAGATCCTATAATTTATTGTCATTATGGCGGGTAGGTGAAGGTGGGAAAGAACATTTGAAACTCAAGGAATTGTGGAATTGAATCTTGTAAACTAAAAGTAAATAAACAAATTAATAAAGACATAAAAAAGAAAGAAACTAGGTACACTATAGAACTGTTGGTGGAGTAGTGAACTGGAACAAGCATTCTGGAGAGCAATTTAGAACTATGCCCAAAAGGCTATCAAACTGTGCATACTCTTTGATACAGCAATACCACTACTACGTCTGCATCCCAAAGAGAAAACAGGAACGGGACCTCTGTGTGTCTATACATACACACATATGTATATGGATACATCTATATGTGCATAGATATTGACATATATAGATTTATTTTTGTATTGGCAAAGAATTGGAAATTGTTGTGATGCCCATCAATTGGGGTATGACTGAATAAGTTGTAGCATGTGATTTTGATGTAAAATTATTTTCCTATAAGATATGATTAGGAGGGTGGTTTAAAATGTCAAGACCTATATAAACTGGTGCAAAATGAAGTAGGAAGAACTAGAAGATCAATGTGCACAGTAACAGCAATTTTATAATGATGATCAAGTGTGAAAGACTTGGTTATTATGATCAGTATAATGATCCAAGGCGATTCCCAAAGATTTATGATGAAAACATTATCCACTTCCGTAGACAGAATTGAAGAAGTCTAAGTGTAATTATCTCACTTAAAAAAAGTTATATGGCTAGCAGTGTATTACCAGCACTCTAGCACACTCAGAATGGCCTGCTAACACAGGGCTTTTGATGTGCTTTTAAAGAACTTTAAATGAGTAAACAATTTTATTTTAATTATAGATAAGTAGAAAAAAAATTAGTATCCAAGAAAAGACTCCAACAGACAGGGCTCCAACTGTCTGAACAAAGTAATACAAGCACATACATATACTACCAGATTGGGAGAGCACCAACTTCTAAGTAGTCTGGATCCTCTTAATAAATGGCTACTCAGACTCTCATTTTAGGGAATCGAAAGGACTTCCTCATGAGCAAGCTGCCAAGTAAAATACCACCATCCTAGTATATATAGCTTTAAACTAATAAGCTCACAGCCAGAAGGCACCACAAACCTAGTGACTCCATGCCTAATTAACTTAGTACCAAAATGTATGAAAGCCTTCTTACAATTAAGTCTCCCAGTAAGCAAGCATTGCCCTAGGCAAGTTCCTCTTAGGCAAGTTTCTCCTGGAATGGGCTCTATGTGACTCAGGATATATCACATAGCTGTGAAAGCAGCAAAACATCTGGTTTTGAAATACCTGTGTACCTTTAGACATGGGAAGGCAGCTCCTGTTCCAAGAGAAAAGGAGGCATATGTGTTCACACAGGCCTATTAATGGACAAGAAAGATCTTCCTATTCCATTAACATTACACATGGATATATGTTTTGCATGATTTTGTATGTAAAATTGATATCATATTGCCTGCTTTTTCTGTGGGTGGGGGAGGTTGTAAGGTTGAGAGAAAGAATTTGAAAATACACATTTAAAAAAAGAAAAGAATGCTAAAAATAAATAATTTAAAAGGAACCCCTGAGATCAATTATGAATTACAGATATAAAGAGAAAATGTAAGCATTTGTATAAATACACATATATGCATACACATATACATACACATAGTTATAGATAGATAGATAGAAAGATAGATAGATAGATAGATAGATATAGACACATAATTTATATAGGATTTTAAGGTTAGCATTATGTAATAAAATACATATATTATTCATTTTATACTCATAACAATCCTGTAAAGTAAAAGTTACCCTCTTGTTTGTAATGGGGTATAGTGGCAAACACCCCAACATCCCGAGGGTGGCTGCCAACACAGGTTCTTAGATCTGCTTTTCAAAAGGAAAGCAACTCAAAATAAGTTAACAAGCTCACTTTAATCAAACAAACATATACCATTTACCTAGGTCAGGGGAAAAAGGTCAGCGGCCCAAAGTTCAGAGTATACAGACAGTAGTTTCAAAACAGAGAAACAAACAGATCCAGCAGAGTATACAGAGAGATCAGACAGGCTTCTAAACTGTCCAACCATTATCAAAACCAAATCAGTTACCAGAGAGGGAAACATCAACATCTGGGTTTTCAAAGCCAGGGGGGCTCTCAACAGCTGCCCAGAGTCTCATCTGGTCAAATCACACAACACTTCTCAAAGTGAGCCCCAAAGTAAAGCCTTACATCAGGAATTATATAGCCTTCTCCTGAGTCAGAGAATGTAACAACCTTCTTGACCCACTGCCCAGTCACACAGCATCAAGGTGTGGTCATTCCTGAAAACCAAGCCTCCTACCACAGGCTCCATGTGACCACATTCAGCCTATTAGGAGGCAGAGTATATTTTCAAATCAAGGAAGGTTTTCAGAGTCTCTTAAGCCAATCAAAGTCTCTTAAGCCAATCAAAGGACCTAGGGGCAGGGAAGATCTTTAAATCTGCATTTCCATTACATGGGGGAATTGAGGATTAATAGGAAGAGTTTAAGTGATTCCCAGGGTCATATAAACTGGAATATATTTGAAGAATTATTTGAATTCTGGTCTTTTTTACTCCAAGTCTAGCTCTCTAATGTGTTAATAGATGAGGTGTTAGGAGGAAATAGGAAGGTAAGGGGAAAGAGGATTAGAATAAATATTAATATGGTACTCATTCTCGTGCCTATTACTTTTCACATATTATGCCATTTGATTCTCACAATAAACCTACAAGGTGGATGCTATTATTTTCCTCATTCTAGAGTTGAGGAACCTGAGGTAACAGAGATTTAAGTGACTTCTCCAAGTTTTTGAGGACAGATTTGATCTAACTTCTTCCTGATTCCAGGCCTACCTTTCTCTCCATGTTTTCACACTGTTTCCTCAATGATAAATAGTTTCCCTCTCTTCATGGAGGGAGATTCCATACTGAAACTTTCTTAAATGGATGAAATAACAAGTAATAGGAAAAATGTTGATTAGATTTTCCTCAAGTTAACCCTAAATATTCTCTTTTACTGTTTTCAACCACTGTTCTTAGTTTTGATTTATAAGACCAAGCAGGAAAGTATAATTCTTCCCTCTTGTAATAATGCTTCATCAATGACAATTCTCATACCTTTACCCACCTCTCCCTACAGACCTTTTCTCCTTCAGACTAACTCCCCAATGTCTTCAACTGGCTTTTACATAGACAATTAAGTGTAAATTAGGTAAAAATGAAAATTAAAAGGACATTTAACAAGTTTAGTATTGAGTATAGATGCTATTTGTTTATAATAGATTTCATTTTGATGCTAAACATAAGAGGGCCCACATACCACCTTTCTACTTAACTGGGAGAGAACATTTCAATTAGTTTCTCTTGGGAAGGTTAAGATACAATTCTTTTTCTCCAAGGACCCACTGGCATGGTAACAGGCATATAAAGCAGTGAAAGTTAAATGTAAATAAAACTATAAAATAAAGCAAGAGACTTAAAAAGATAGTTGAAAGAAAAGTTTTCTTTACTTCAAGTCATAAGGAGTCCCAAACTTACAGACTGAATTTTATCCTTCACAAAAGCCTACCTGGATACTCGGATGGGTCTAGCAGGCTCAGAGAGAGTAGTGGTACTTTGGATAGAAAGGACAGTAGCATATTGTGCTGAGATAAGTAACTCTCTATTGTGCAACTAGGAGGTATTCCTGACCTCAGGCAACCACTTTGGAGTGAGTATTTTGCTTAAGTTTTATGCTACCTTAAAGGCCTGTCCTATGTTTTCTGACACTCGTGTTTTGTTGTTATTGTTTAAAAAGAGCAAATCTGAAATAATTCTGTCAGTGGCTGTAGCAGCAAAAAACTTGATCTTCCTTCAGAATACAAAAAAAACAAAACAAAACTCATCTCGAATTGTTTAAGTCTTTACATTAACGCTAATTTATACTTAAACCAAATTGTCAGATTTTGACTTTCAGTGATAAGAGGTCATCTATTTGTGGCATTATATTTGCATTTTAAAAAATCTTCTTATGTAGTTTTGACACAAGGTGGTATAATGAAGGCAGAGTATAATAGTAAGTTTCCTGAATTTAGTCAGAAGACTGAGGTTCAAAATTTTAGTCTATTGTGGTTTGGGGAAGAAATCACTGGAACTGAATTTGGCAGCACCTGAGCTAGCCTTATCTCAGATACTTCCTGTGTAACACTGATCAAGTCACTTCCCATTTGTAGGCCTCAATTTCCTCATTGGTAAAATGAAAAAGGTTTCTTGACGAATCTATTATCCTTTCCATATCAAAATAATTGATCCTATGATTCTTAAAAAATAATTCACATTACAATATATAGCACTTAAAGTTTACAAAGTACTTCCAATACTTTATTGCTGTCAAGTCTTTGTCTAGGAAAACAGTGCAAGAGCTATGGAGACCAGTACAAAAACCTTGAATCTTAGATCTTACACTGTCTAACCCATGGTTTCAAGAAGCTAAAATACTGCCTACTCCCTCAGATTCTTAACTCATAGTCTCTATCTGGACCTCATTGATGAGTAATGCTTTTGACATGAGGCTTATTCTCCTTTATTTCCTTGAGCATAAGACATTATCCAATTTCTGTCATTGCATTTCATTTCTAGCCTCCATTACCCTGCAGACTCTATCCCTCATGCCTAGAATGTTTTGTTTTCTTACTTTTCAGGATCCCTTGCTTATATGAACTCTAAACTCAAATGCCACTCCCTAAATGATGTTTTCTTCTGACTTGCCCCAATATTTAGTGCCTTTCTCTCCAAATTTACACTATTTAATATATATGTATATATATATATAATACACAATTTGTGTGTGTGTGTGTGTGTGTGTGTGTGTGTATTTTGGGTACATTGCCTTATCTGTGTACACACTTTGTTTTCTTCTATCCTATCCTTTCCACTTCTAATATAAACTTCTTGAGGATGGGGATTTTTATGTTTGTTTCACTTGTTTGTTTCTTAACTACTCCACACCTAGAGGAGTATCCTGAACAGAATATGTTCCTTATAAATTTTGCTTTACAATTTAATGCACTACTCTGAGCCTTAGCTTCTTCATCTGTAACTGAAGGAGTTTGTCTTAACACAGGCTCTGTGAACCTTTTAAAAAATTCTAATTACTCTGCTACTATAATTGATTATTCCCTTTATATGCTGTTAGATATTTTTCAGCAAAATATTTGTTAAAAATTTTTGACATAATTGCATAGGCTTCATCAGATATCAAAATAAGGGCACCCCATATGCACAAATGATGTACACATGCACACACACACACACAGAGATAGAGAGATAGAAACTAATAAGAACTCCTGTTTATATTTTTTGTTAATTAATTTATTTTTAATATTCAACATTCATTTCCAAAATTGAGTTTCAATTTTTCTCCCCGTCCCTCCCCTCACCCCTACCCCAACATGGCATGCATTCTGACTACGCCTTCCCCCACTCTGCCCTCCCTTCTATCACCCTCCCCCAACTTTTACCCCCTTCCCCTTACTTTCTTGTAGGGCAAGATAGATTTTTATACCTCGTTTCCTTTATATCTTATTCCACAGTTGCATGTAAAAACAATTTTTAACATTTGTTTTTAAAACTCAGAGTTCTAAATTCTCTCCCTTCTTCCTTCCCTTCCCAAAGTAATTGAGAAAGAAAGCCATTTTTGGGGGGCAGAACCAAGATGGTGGAGTAGAAACAGCACTTCCAAGGTGCTATCCTCCCAGACCACTTCCAAACCATGTAAAAAGGGACTCTGAACAACTTCTGGAGCCCCAGCACCCACAGAATGACACAGAGAAATTAACCTCCTGCTGATGACAGCTCAGCAACCCTGCAGGGAGTAGCCAGTGCAGCACTCAGGGAGCTGAAAGTGAAGAAGGCAGGGAGCCAAACCCATGTCCACTTGAGCAGCAGTTTTAGCCCCAGAGTGGCCAGGCCAGCAGCTGGCTGGAGGGACCCCAGCACAACAGCAGTTGTGGCAATTCCAGAATTATCAACACAGACATGCCTAGGACAAAGTGAGAGGTTAGTGCCCTATGGACTTTGGGACCAGAATTTGAGAAACACTTCCGCTTCCCACCCTGGGGGCTAGAAGCCGCTGAGGAGACAAGGCACACTCATCATTTTGCAGCTCCAGTGGCAGCTTCAGCTCCTGGCCTGCTAACTGTAGGGAGATCCAGCAATCAGTCTGGGAGTTAATCACTCTTGCTTTAACCTGCTTGGATCTGGATTGTGATCTGGGAGGGAGGTCTGGCGTGGGTATCCAACTTGCCAGAGCATGTGGAGGCTTTACAGAAGCCACCCAGCTCCGGAAGTTGTGAAGACCCCCAACATTCAAGATGGAAGCTCCCCTGTTTGGTCTTACTGTGGCAACAAGCCCAAAAGTCAAGTAATTAAGTGGCAACATGCCAAGGCAAAGGAAACAAATAAGCAGAAAAATGCAACATTAGACTCCTATTTTGGGGGCAAAGAGGATTGAAGCATGGAACAGGATGAGGACTGTGAGGTCATAAATCCTGCTCCAAAAGCCCCAAATGAAAATATGAGTGGGTTACACGCCATAGAGGACCTTAAGAAGGACTTTAAAAATCAAATAAGAGAAGTGGAGGAAAAATTGGGAAGAGAAATGAGAAGGATGTAGGGAAAGGATGAAATGAGGGTCAAAAGCCTAACTGAGGAAAATAACACCTTAAAAATAGACTAACTCAAATGGCAAAGGAGGCCCAAAAGGGCAATGAGGAGAAGAATGCCTTAAAAAGCCATATCTGCCAGATGGAAAAATAACCTGAAATGCTCACTGAGGAGATTCATTCGTTCAGAGCAGAGTGGAGCAAATGGAAGCTAGTGACTTTATGAGAAATCAAGTTGCTGTTAAACAGATCCAAAGAAATGAAAGAATAGAAGGCAATGTGAAATACCTCATGGGAAAAACCACTGACCTGGAAAACAGATCCAGGAGAGACAATTTAAAAATTATTGGACTACCTGAAAGTCATGATCAAAGAAATAACCTAGAAATCACCCTTCAAGAAATTCTCAAGGAAAATTGCCTTGATGTTTTAGATACAGAGGCAAAATAGAGGTTGAAAGAATCCACAGATCACCTCCTGAAAAAGATCCTAAAAAGAAAACTCCCAGGAATATTATAGCCAGGTTCCAGAATCTGCAGATCAAGGAGAAAAAAGCAGCCAGGAAGAAACAATTTCAATATTGTGGGAACATAATCAGAATAGCACAGGACCTAGCAGCTTCTACACTGAGGGATTGAAGGGCATGGAATATGATATTCCAGAGGGCAAAAGAGCTGGGATTAAAACCAAGAATCACCTACCCAACAAAACTGAGTATTTTGTTGCAGGGGAAAATATGGTCATTCAGTGGAATAGACATCTTTCAAGCATTCATGAGGAAAAAGACCAGGACTGAATAGAAAATTTGACATTCAGACACAAGAAGTAGGAGATGCTTGAGAAAATAATCAGGGAAAAGAAATCAAAAGGAACTTATCAAAGTTGAGCTATCTACATTCCTATATGGAAAAACAATAACTGTGACTGATGAAACCTTTCTCAGTATGAAAGCCAATCAACATAGGTTATATATGTGTGGTTATGCAAAACACTTCCATAATTGTCATGTTGTGAAAGACTAACCATATTTCCCTCCATCCTCTCCCTCTCCCCATTTATTCTATTTTCTCCTTTGACCCTGTTCCTTTTCAAAAATATTTGCCTCTGACTATCCCTTTCCACACTCTGACCTCCTTTCTATCATCCCCTCCCTTCTTATCTCCTTTCTTCCTACTTTCCTTTAGTGTAAGATACCCAGTTGAGTATGTATGTTATTCTCTCCTTAAGACCAATCTGATGTTTTATAAAATTTCTGAATTACCTCATATTTCTCTAGGCTGATTACTCTGATTTCCTGCATTATGATTAGAATAGTCTGATAGAGAGAAGAAACAGATATTCTAATTGAAAGTCCTGTTTTCTGTGTGACTGCTAACAGTTTCTCTTCATTGTATGACCAAGAAGAAGCAGCAAATGAGGAAATGAAACACAGTGGATCACTGAACATCAGAAAACAAATATTTTAATTTCCATTTTACATGTCTGAGTTAAGAATAAGTGATTTATAATGGAGCATTTTTTTTTTACAAAATTGAACTCTATTTTGATGGGTTTCCTTTGCTTGTTACTCGTGATATTATTTATGTTTGTTAATATGGTTCTAAGTTTGTGATTTTTAAAAATAGTTTAATAAGTCTATATATGATGTATTTCTAAATTACTCTAGTAAATGTAGTTCAAGGGTATACAAGTAATGGTATAACAAGCTACCAGTTGTTACAGCATCTTCCTTATGAAAAAGAAACCTGAGCACCATCTCATGGTTAAGTAGGGTAAAAATAGTTGAACTAAATAAAGGAATAAGAAACATGAAGCCCTTCTTAGCATAGTGAAAAGTAATTTCATAGGACACAGTTAAGTATTATGTATAAATCAATGTGCTTTAAACCAATAGAACATTCAGTTATAAGTAAACTATTGCCAAGACTGTCAAGTAAGAGTGTGTGGAAGATTAAGCAAATTAATAAAAAATAAAATAAATTCTAATAAATCTATAATAAAGGTACAAAAGAAATCTTATGATAATGTAGACAAGGAAGAAAGTAGTCTTAGTAGATGTAACATTATAAAGGAAAATGGTATTTGAACTAAGGAGAGGTAAAACATTTATAAGTGGATGTAATAAAGAATATATTTCCATAAGCTTTAAAGACAGAGATGTAGAAAAAAGAAAGTGATTGGCTGTTGTCTTTAAAATTTGAAGATGACTAAAATGAAATTTCTATGTTGGGATTAATACACAGTGTTTCCAGCTAAGACTTAAAAAAAAAAAATGAGTTAATAAGTCTCTACCACAGGTAAGGCATAAATAACATGTGTGACATTTCACACAATGTGAAAGTGAACTCCGAACAACTTCTGGAGCCACAGCACCCACAGAATGGCACAGATAAGCTAACCTCCTGCTGAGGACAGCCCAGCAGCCCTGCAGGGAGCGTCCAGCACAGCGCTCTGAGAGCAGGCAGCACAGTGCTCTGGGAACCAACAGCACAGCCCGCAGAGCCGAACCCAGGTCCGCGGTTTTACTCCCAGGGCGGCCGGGCCTTCAGCTGGCTGGAGTGACCACAGAACACCAGCAACTGTGGCGATTCCAGAATTATCAGCACAGATATGCCTAGGACAAAGTGAGAGGTTAGTGCCCTATGGACTTCGGGACCAGTATTTGGGGAACACGTGGCTTCCTCCCCTGGGGGCAAAAAGCTGCTGAAGAAACAGCTGTACAGAAGCCATTTTGCAGCATCAGTAGTGGCTCTAGCTCCTGGTCTGCGAACTGTAGGAAGATCCAGCAATCAGTCTGGGGGTTAATCACTTTTGCTTTAAACTGCCTGGATCTGGATTGTGGTCTGGGGGGGAAGTTTGGGGTGGGTATCCAAATTGCCAGAGTGGGTGGAGGCTTTACAGAGGCCACCCAACTGGTGGAAGTTGTGAAGACCCCACGTTTGGGCAGAAGCTCCCCTGTCTGGTGGCAGAGTCCTACTGTGGCAACAAGCCCAAAAATCAAGTAATTAAGTGGCAACATGCCTAGGCAAATGAAACAAAATAAACAGAAAAGTTCAACATTGGACTCCTATTTTAGGGGCAAAGAGGCTCAAAGCATGGAGGAGGACTATGAGGTCAGAACTTCTGCACCAAAAGCCCCAAATGAAAATACAACCTGGCTACAGGCCATAGAGAACCTTAAGAAGCAGATAAGAGAAGTGGGGGAAAATTTGGGAAGAGAAATGAAAAAGATGCAAGAAAAGTATGAAATGACAGTCAACAGCCTGACTGAGGAAAATAACACCTTAAAAAATAGACTAACTCAAATGGCAAAAGAGGCTCAGAAAGGCAATGAGGAGAAGAATGCCTTAAAAAGTCGAATTTGCCAGATGGAAAAAGAATCTCAAAAGCTCACTGAGGAGATTCATTCCTTCAGAGTTAGACTGGAGCAAATGGAAGCTAGTGACTTTATGAGAAATCAAGATGCTGTTAAGCAGATCCAAACAAATGAAAGATTAGAAGGCAATGTGAAATATCTCATGGGAAAAAACACTGACCTGGAAAATAGATCCAGGAGAGACAATTTAAAAATTATTGGACTACCTGAAAGCCATGATCAAAGAAAGAACCTAGAAATCACCCTTCAAGAAATTCTCAAGGAAAATTGCCCTGATGTTCTAGACCCAGAGGGCAAAATAGAGGTTGAAAGAATCCACAGATCACCTCCTGAAAAAGATCCCCAAAAGAAAACTCCCAGGAATATTATAGCCAGGTTCCAGAATCCCCAGATCAAGGAGAAAATACTACAAGCAGCCAGGAAGAAACAATTTCAATATAGTGGAAACACAATCAGAATAGCCCAGGACCTGGCAGCTTCTACACTGAGGGATCGAAGGGCATGGAATATGATATTCCAGAGGGCAAAAGAGCTGGGAATGAACCCAAGGGTCACCTACCCAGCAAAACTGAGTATTTTGTTTCAGGGGAAAATATGGGCATTCAGTGGAATAGAGGACTTTCAAGCATTCTTGATGAAAAAACCAGAGTTGAATAGAAAATTTGACATTCAGACACAAGAAGCAAGAGATGCTTGAGAAGGTAATCAAGGAAAAGAAATCAAAAGGAACTTATCAAAGTTGGACTATTTACAGTCCTACATGGAAAAACAATAACTGTGTTTGATGAAACCTTTCTCATTATGAAAATAATTGAAGAACGGTACATGGCATATGTTCACAGGTATACATGGATAGAGGGCACAGGTTGAATTTGATGGGAAGGGATGATACTTTTTTTTTTGGAGGGCAATTGGGGTTGGGTGACTTGTCCAGGTTCACGTGGCTGGGTTTTTGTTTGTGTGTTGGGTGTCTGGAGCCGGATCCGAGCTCGGGTCCTTCTGGCTCCAGGGCTGGCTCTCTGCTCACTGCACCACCTAGACGCCCCAAGGAAGGGATGATTCTTAAGGGGTGAAGTCAAGAGGTGAGAGAGGAAAGTGGCAAGAGGAGATGGAGAGAGACAGGGTAGGGCAAACTATCTCATGTAGAAGAGGCAAGGGGAAGTAGTTGCAGGGGAGGGGAAGAACAGGAAGGCAAAAAGGCAAAAGCATATTCTCATTGAAGTTGGCTCAAGGAGAGAAACACATACATACTAAATGAAATATCTTACCCTCACTCACTCTCCTGAGTAGGGGAAAGGGAGATGAGAGGGGGGATGATGGAGGGGAGGGCATTCTGGGGAGAGGGGAGGTTAGAAATACAGGTGGGAGGGAAATATAAGCAGTCTTTTACAATATATCTACTATGGTAATGTTTTGCATAGATATACATGTATAACACATACTGAATTGCTTATCTTCTCAGAAGGAGTGGGTGACAAGGGAGAATGGGAATGGATCTGAAAATCGAAGTTTTTAAATTAAATTTTTCGTAAGATGTCCAGGCAAAAAAAAAAACAATCTTATGAAAGAATGTTTTGAGTCACATATAATAAAAATGGAAATCAAAACAAAAGAAAATAATCTGTGTGAACATTTGGAATGGAGATGTCTCTAAATTTTTGCCATTGGATCCTACTCCACTTTGCCCTTCCCTTCATTGATTTGTAAAGCAGGCAACTCAACCTAACCTTTCCTTCATTGATTTGTAAAGCAGATAACTCCACCTTCCTCTCCCCTAATTGATCTGTAAACAGGCAGGACCCCTACCCCTTACTTTCCCCTGATTGATCTGTGGGCAGGAGTCCCAGCCTAGGGTTTAGTGATGGGGGAAATTTAAATGAACACTGAAACTGAAGTTTCAGTTTACATCACTGTAATTTCAGCTTATATAACCTGGCTATGGAATCACTATAAAGCTGGCACAATGTCTGTGCCAAAGCACTGTCTGATTTGGGCATGTACCCAGACAGTCCCATGGTAATAAAATCCACTTTTAAATTTAATCTCAGAGATCTTCTGTCTCACTTTATTGGGGTAGAAGAGTGTTTCCTATATTTCTTTTGAAAAAATACAACTCTTATTTGCTCATAGGGTACTGTGTCTTCTTTGATGTGAGTATGTCTTTCTGGGTAGTCCTGTGCCAGTATCTCCCATGTCTCCCAATTGATTCAGAAGTATTTAAGAAAGACTTTGAGATTGTTCTTTTATTGCTTCTTCTGATCTCCATATGAGTGCTTGCCTTGTGAAAACTCTCAGTAAAATTGACTTTTTAAGCAAATGTACATTTGATATTTGAACAATGTGGCCAGTCCATTGTCGTTGAGGTCTCTTCCATAGGCTTTGAATGCTTGATTGTTCAGCTTGAGAAAGAAACGAAGTGCCAGGTACCTTATCTTGTCATTTGATCTTCAGAATCTTCCTAAGATGATTTGAATGGAAGCAATTGAATTTCATGACTTAGCACTGGTATACTGCTCAGGTTTCAAAGGCAAACAACAATGAGATCAGCACATCTCTGTAGACCTTCACTTTGCCAAGCAAGTCAATATTTCTCCTCTATACTTTCCTTTGGGACCTTCCAAACACTAAGCTAGCTCTCCCAATACATATGTCAAATTTTTTATCTCTATGAATATCCCTAGAAAGGATACTGCCAAGGTGTAATGGTAATGGAATTTAAAGATCCCCCTGATTGGCTTGGTTTTCTGGTTGAGTGTTGAAACCTAGAGCTTGTGAATCCCACTTGTGGGATGGACTTGTTGATGTGGAGAGAGGGTTGAACTGGGAGGAGTTGGTGCTGTGGATTTAAGAGGCTCAAGCAGAGAGAAGGCTTAAGCAGAGAGAGATAGAAGAACTTTTGGGAGTAGTATTGGGGAGGCAGAGAGAGAATTGCTGGGGCCAAGGTTGCTGTCCAGAGAGAGAGAGAGAGAGAGAGAGAGAGAGAGAGAGAGAGAGGGAGAGAGAGAGAGAGAGAAGTGCCAGCCAAAGCCACCTAGACTGCTAAGGGCCAATTGGAGCTGCCCAGGACTGTTGAGAGAGGGCACCTAGAGCTGAAGAGAACTGAGGAGGAGTAACTATGATGCCAGTATTTTGTCTGTCTGTTTTGATGTTGTTTGGCCAGATTTGTCAGCTGGTAAAGGACAGTGCTATTGTTGCAGAGGTCCTGGAACCTTGCTTTTGGTTCAGGGGTCCTGAGACTGTTCTGCAGGCAGAGAGTGAATTGATAAGTACAGTGGCAATGCATATTGTGGCTTTATTAAGCTTTGTCTCCCCAGGTACAGAGATTGCTGAGAATTTACTTAGTTTCAAGATGAAGATAAGACCTCTCTTTGGGTATTAAATACTGTGATGATATCTTAACCTTGTTGAAGCTGAGGGGTAGATGGTCTTTTTGCTCTCCACTGGTCCTTTTGAGAAGGTGCTTGGCCTTAACCAATGATAATTGCAATTCAGTTGTGATCCAGGGGTGTGAAACCTTTGACTTTTTGTGCTCTTTGACAGACCAAATGAATGTGTTTGTTTATGAAGGGAAACTAATTTCCACTTGAGAAGACAGACTTTGTGACTGACTAAATAAATGTACTAGCCTGGGGTGGGATACTTTGACTCTATACTTTTTAATTGAATTGATATATCTTGTGAGTGAATTGAGAACTTGCTAAGTGACTGAGTTATACTGTATTTTTATTTTCTCTGTTCTGTGAATGTTTTGCCTTAATGTGACACTGAATAAATGGAGAGTTACTATAATGGTATTCTGAATCTTGGAAGTTGCCTTTGCTTGGCATTACACACAGCATTAAAAATATGTCCATTTTCTGCAACCAGTGGTTCTACATATAGGAGGGGAGGTTCTGTCTAATGCAGAAACAGTGTTTTCTTGATGTTAATTGTTAGGCCAAAATTAGAAGAAACAGAAAGAAATCAATCCATACTTTATTGCATCTCCGACTCAGAGATTGCATTGAGTGCACAATCATATGCAAAGAAAAAGACATGTGCTAACTCTCCCTCCACTTCACTCTTGGCTTTTGGCCTTTTTTATTAGAGGGATATTCTATTTTATTTTTAATCAATTTTTAGTTTTTAACATTCATTTCCATAAGTTTTTCCATTCCAAAGTTTCTCCCCATCTCTCCCCTCATCCCTACTCCAAAATGGCATGCATTCTGATTATTCCTTCCATCATTCTGCCCTCCCTTCTATAATTCTCATCCTTATTCCCTTCCCCCTTACTTTCTTGTAGCACAAGATTTCTGTACCCCATTGCCTATACATCTTATTTCACAGTTACATTTAAAGACACTTTTTAACATTTGTTTTTAGAACTCTGAGTTCCAAATTATCTCCCTTCTTCTCTCCCCACCTACCCTCATTGAGAAAGCAAGCAATTCAAATTATGGTTTACATGTCTCCTTATGCAACACACTTTGCTTCTAACTACCCCTTGCCCTGATGCACTCTCCCTTCTATCATCCTTCCCTCTTATCCCCTTTCCATTTACTCTCCTGTGGGGTAAGATAGCCAACTGAGTATGTATGTTATTCCCTCCTTAAGCCAAAACCAATGACAGTAAGGTTAACTCATTCCCTCTGACCTCCATTACAAAATGTTTTTTCTTGTTTCTTTTATGTGAGACAATTTGCCCCATTCTATCTCTCCCTTTCTCCTCACAATATATTCCTCTCTAACCCCTTAATTTGTTTGTCAATCTATATATCTATCTATCTTCTGTATATGTGTGTGTGTGTGTGTGTGTGTGTGTGTGTGTTTCCTTGACTACTCTAATATTGAGAAAGGTCCCATGAGTTACAAATATCATCTTTCCATGTAGTAATGTAAACATTTAATAAGTCCCTTATGATTTCTTTTTACTGTTTATCTTTTTCATGCTTCTCCTGAGTCGTGAATTTAAAAGTCACATTTTCTTTTCATCTATGGTCTTTTCATCGAGTATTTTTGGAAGTCCTCTTTGTCATTCAATTTCCTTTTTGTTTTTTTTGCACTGAAGTATTATACTCCATTTTGCTTGGTAGGTGATTCTTGGTTTTAATACTAGCTCCTCTGACTTCCAAAATATTTTATTCCTAGGAGTTTCCTTTTGGGACATCTTTCAAGAGGCAACTGGTGAATTCTTAAAATTTTTATTTTTCCCTCTGGTACTAGATTATCAGGACAGTTATCCTTGATAATTTCTTGAAATATGATGTCTAGGTTCTTTCTTTGACTATGACTTTCAGGTAGTCCAATAATTTTAAAATTCTCTCTCCTGGCTATCTGGCTATATTTTCCAGGTAAGTAGTTTT
Source organism: Gymnobelideus leadbeateri (assembly GCA_011680675.1). Lineage (NCBI taxonomy): Eukaryota > Metazoa > Chordata > Mammalia > Diprotodontia > Petauridae > Gymnobelideus > Gymnobelideus leadbeateri. Next base: position 32,910 of record WOXC01008906.1, on the reverse strand, counting down.
TCTGACAAGATATTTCACATTGTCTTCTACTTTTTCATTCTTTTGATTCTGTTTTATAACTTCTTGATTTCTCATAAAGTCATTGGGTTCCATTTGCTCCATTCTAAATTTTCTTCAGTGAGCATTTGGATCTTTTTTATCCTTGGACTCCTGGGAGACAACCTTCTGTTTCCATATAACCTGAAAAATTTGAGTCAGGCTTTTTTTTTTAATGAACAATGGACTCTTTGCTTGGTAAATATCTTTTGGAATTCAATCAGCACCAGACACTTTGCCATATGAGAGGAGCCTAATCACACTGAAAATTTCTTTTCTGTTAGAAGCTGAACTAGAGTGGGATTGACTTTAACCTGAAGCATATGATCAATTACTTCAGTATTGGGTGATGACAATCTCTGGAAAAAAATCATGGAAATGCTCAACCCATCACTCTAGGATCATGGGCTTATAACTGATTAGTATGACTACATAAGCTCTGAATATTTGAGTGCACCAAGGGTCTTTGGCTCATAAATAGCCTTTGGGATATCATAAAAGTACTTTGGATTTTTACTAACAGCATAAAACTGAATTTTATCTGCTTTCTTATTGAGCCAAAAATATTGCATCTCTCTAAGCTTTACTGACACTTCAGTTCTGATGGAGTTAAATGATGCCTTCTTAGAAATGGACCAACTTTCCTACAGGTAAACTATAAGGAGTTCTCATTTTTTATTTAGTAACTTAGAATTTTCCTCATTTCCATCAAATCAGTCCTGATGTTTGTAAGGGCTCTGGCACAGATAAATAACAGTGATGCTGTACACAAAATCTCTTAAATCTGCCCACCTTTTTCCTGCTATATCATTACCAATAATGTGTTGACTCAGCATTCCCCCCTCCCCCCCCCCACCCAAGTTACCTAAATAAAACAACAACAACAACAAAATCCTGTTCATACACAGAGAAACACTCTAATTGGTTGACATTAAGTCTTCTAGTAGTTGCTTTACCTTGGGGCCACCACTTTTGTTGAATATGAATTGTTAGCTTGGAGAGAATATGTCTAAGATCTGTCCTGCACTCTTTCCTACATATCACCTTGTCATTCTCATATCCTGTCTGTCTCTTCTCCTTACAATGACATAGTCTATTAAATGCCAACATTTGCTACATGTTTCATTCATGAAGTTTTATTGCATTTAGGTAAAGGAAAGAGTGTTGGTGATTAGAAGGTCATGTGACACATGGGTCTTTAGTAGTAAGTGACCACTTCTGTTTCTGTTCCCTTCATTCCTCCCAAGGACGCTCTACTATGTCTGATAATCTGTGCCTACTCTGACATTAAAGTTATCCAGAATTGCAAGCTTTTCATTTTTCATCATATTGATGATGAAGGTATCCAGATCTTCATAAATGTTTTTTTCTTTGACCTCATCACCATTCATCATGGTTGAAGCATTAATGATATTGGTTTGGTATTTTACTACAAGTGGAAATTTCATTGTCATCAGTCTGTCATTCACTCCTTTGGGGATAATACAAGCTTTTAATTCAATTAGATTTGATTGTGAAACTTACACCAGTTTCTGGCTGCTCCTCATCAAAGGAACCACTCCAAAAAATAAAATAAAAAAGCATTTTGGTGCTGACTTATAAGCCATTCTTCATTGGTCAGTCTTCTTTCATTCAGGACTGCTATTTTAATATGATAACTGCTGAGCCCTCACAAGAGCTGTTCATCCTTCAAGTCTACCAGATTTTGTGTTGCCTATAAGAGTATGCGAATTCAATGTACTGATGGTAAGTGGAATCACTGTCATAATAAATTTGGACGTGTGTGCGTGTGTGCGTGTGTGCGTGTGTGTGTGTGTGTGTGTGTGTGTGTGTTCATCACAGAATAGGATCTCTGTCAGCTGGAGTACGAAGACCAGAATTGAAATAGGTGAAACAGAATTTTTAGGGAAGCTCTTCTAGCTCTATCCTCATGTCAGGAGATGAGCTGCATGGTCCTTGAAAAAGGCTGCTTGGACACATAGGGGGCTGCTGGGTCCACTTTTTTTTTTCTGTCTGGCAAGAAGATGACCTTAAGCCATAGGCCACCTGGTTGCAAGTTTGTGACTATAGCTCCAAGTGTATCCACAACTGATGCTTCATACCTTGCCCATCACCACGGGACTTGCTAAAATTGTATGAGTGATATTTTTTATTTATGCAAAAATTGAATTTAAAAATAAAAATTTAAATTTATTGTATGAATTTACCAGCTTCACATTTTCTTCCAAAGTCAACAAATTCCAGTGACAAGACACAAGTCAAGAAGATTGGAAATGGCTTGGGATGCTGTGGATGACTTTCATCTCTTTTATGTTTATCCAAGCTCTAAGTGCTCCATAGTGCATGCTTCTGCCACCTTCATGACCTGCTGGCAAAAATTGTCCACATCTGCCTATTCCACAAGAGAGTCCTAACAAGCTTGTGTTAGACACCGCCCTAACTCACTAATGGGTTGAATCCCATCAGTTACCTTTAACGTGGTTTAGCCTGTCTGCTGACACTGTTATACCGTTTACTGTTGCACTTTCTTTTTTTTTTTTTAACAAATGCTTTATTAACTTCTGTTTTACATCATTCATTTACTCCAGATTTTGAGTTACAATAATTCCCCCCACCCAGTATTCCCCTACCCAGAATAGCAGTCCCAAAAGATATCGATTCCTCCAATCTGCTCTCTCCCATACCTTCTCCCATAACCCCTTCTACTTTTCCATTAGAGGAAGGTGAATCTTTGTGTCCCAATGCCTGCACATCTTATCTCCCAATTATAAGCAGAAGAGTATTAATAATAGTATTTTTATATATTTGAAACATTTAATGTTAAGACCTCGAATTTCAGATCCATTTCCTTCCACCCTTGTCACCCATTCCCTCTGGGGAGATAAGTAATTCAGTATATGTTGTACATATCTACCTATGCAAAACATTATCATAGTAGATATATTGTACAAGGCTGCTTATAATTCCCTCCCACTCATCCCACAACCCACCTGGTCCATTCCTTACATGAGCCTGTCCCTCTTCTATAGTGGGTACTTCCAACCTCCCCCCCCCCAAGGATTCCCTCCCATCCATCATCCCTCCTCCCATCCTCCTTCCCCCTATCCTGCTGCAGGTTGAGATATCCCATTTAGTTTGTATGTCATTTTCTCCCTGAACCAAATTCAATGTGAATGTGGTTTTGCCTTTTTAGCTTTCCTTATTCTCCCCCTCTTTTGCAACCACTTCCCCTTGTTTCTTCTGCATGGGATAGTTTACCCTACCCTGTCTCTCCCCATCTCCTCTTGCCACTTTCCTCTCTCACATCATAATTTCATCCCTTGAGTATTCTCCCTTCCCAACAAATTCAACTTATGCCCTCTATCCATATATAACTGTAACCATATACACACACATTCACATATGTATTCATATGACCACACCCCCTTCTTCCATTATTTTCATAGTGAGAAAGATATCATCAGTCACAGTTATTACTTTTCCATATAGGAATGTAAATAGTTCAACTTTGATAAGTTCCTTTTGATTTCTTTTCCCTGATTACCTTCTCAGGCATCTCTTGCTTCTTGTGTCTGGATGTCAAATTTTCTATTCAATTCTGGTTTTTTCCTCAAGAATGCTTGAAAGTCCTCTATTCCACTGAAAGACCATATTTTCCCCTGAAACAAAATACTCAGTTTTGCTGGGTAGGTGACCCATGGGTTAATTCCTAGTTCTTTTGCCCTCTGGAATATCATATTCCATGCCCTTCAATCCCTCAGTGTAGAAGCTGCCAGGTCCTGGGCTATTCTGATTGTGTTTCCACAAAATTGAAATTGTTTCTTCCTGGCTGCTTGGAGTATTTTCTCCTTGATCTGGGGATTCTGGAACCTGGCTATAATATTCCTGGGAGTTTTCTTTTTGGGATCTTTTTCAGGAGGTGATCTGTGGATTCTTTCAACCTCTATTTTGCCCTCTGGATCTAAAACATCAGGGCAGTTTTCCTTGAGAATTTCTTGAAGGGTGATTTCTAGGTTCCTTCTTTGATCATGGCTTTCAGGTAGTCCAATAATTTTTAAATTGTCTCTCCTGGATCTATTTTCCAGGTCAGTGGTTTTTCCCATGAGATATTTCACATTGCCTTCTAATCTTTCATTTGTTTGGATCTGCTTAACAGCATCTTGGTTTCTCATAAAATCATTAGCTTCCATTTGCTCCACTCTGCTCTGAAGGAAGGAATTTCCTCAGTCAACTTTTGAGATTCTTTTTGCATCTGGCAAATTCGATTTTTTAAGGCATTCTTCTCCATATTATTGCCCTTTTGGGCCTCCTTTGCCATTTGAGCTAGTCTATTTTTAAGGTGTTGTTTTCCTCAGTCAGGCTGTTGACCCTCATTTCATACTTTTCCTGCATCCTTCTCATTTCTCTTTCCAATTTTTCCTCCACTTCTCTTATTTGATTTTTAAAGTCCTTCTTAAAGTCCTCTATGGCCTGCAACCTGCTCATGTTTTCCCCTCGGGCTTTTGGAGCTGGACTTTTGACCTCACAGTCCTTTTCCCTCTCTATGCCCCCAAAATAGGAGTCTAGGGTTGCCTTTTTCTGTTTCCTTTGCCTTGGCATGTTGCCACTTAATTACTTGACTTTTGGGCTTGTTGCCACACTATGGCTTTAAGGCCAGATAGAGGAATTTTCGTCCCGAACGTGTGGGGGGCAACTTCTGTTTCTGGCAAGCTGTAAACCCACCCACAACTTCCACCCTAGATCACAATCCATATCCAAGAAGGTTAAAGCAAAAGCGATTACCCCCCAAGACTGATCGCTGGATCTCCCTACAATATGTAGGCCAGGAGCTGGAGCTGCCTCTGAAAAGTACAATATGGTGTGTCTCCTCTAGCCCCCAGGGGAGGGAGCCGAGGCATTCCCCAAACACTGGTCCCAAATTCCATAGGACACTAACCTCTTACTTTGTCCCAGGCATGTCTATGTTGATAATTCTGGAATCACCACAGCTGCTGGTGTTCTGGGGTCTCTCCAGCTGGCTGCTGGCCCTGCCACCCTGGGGCTATAACCTCGGCTCACGGGGACCTGGGCTCCACTCAGCACGGTTCCCCGAGTGCTGCTCACTGCCAGGTCCCAGACCTCTGTGCTGGTCCTTCCTGCAGGGCTTTTATCTATCTATCTATCTATCTATCTATCTATCTATCTATCTATTTATTTATTTATTTATTTATTTATTTATTTATTTGTTAACAAGCTTACTTTGATCAAACGAACATATATTGCCTAGTTCAGGGGGGAAAGGTCAGCACCCCGAAATTCAGAGTATACAGACAGGCTTCCAAACTGTCCAACCATTATCAATACCAAAATCACAGTTACCAGAAAGGCAACCATCAACATGTGGGTTTTCAAAGCTGGGAGCTCTCAACAGCTGCCCTGAGTCTCATCTGATCAAATCACACAACACTTCTCAAAGTGAGCCGCTGTATATCCCTTTTAAATGTCATGATAATTATATACATTTCAATATTGACGGTTATCAGCTACTCTGTAGGGATGTGAACAGTTTGCTCTTATTGAATCCCAAATTGTTTGTGTGTGTGTGTGTGTGTGTGTGTGTGTGTGAATGTTTTCCTTGTTTACCTTTTTATGTCCTTTCTTGAGTCTTGTAATTGGAAGTCAAATTTTCCATTGAACTCTAGCTTTTTCATCAGGAAAGTCTGGAAGGCCCTTATTTCATTAAATGATCATCTCCTTGCATGAAAGTTCATGCTCAGTTTTGATAGGTATTTTATCCTTGGTTGCTGTACTTGCTCTTTTGCCTTATAAAATATCAAATTCCAGGGCGGAGCCAAGATGGCACAGTAGAAACAGCTCATCCAAGCCACTCTGCCCCCAGAATCCCCCCAAACTATGTAAAAGGGGACTCTGAACAACTTCTGGAGCCCCAGCACCCACAGAACGACACAGAGAAGCTAACCTCCCACATAGTACAGCCCAGTAGCCCTGCAGGAAGGGCCAGCGCAGTGGTCTGGGACCTGGCAGCGTGCAGTGAGCAGAGCCCAGGAGCCGAGCCGAGCCCAGGTCCGCATGAGCCGAGGTTTTAGCCCCAGGGTGGCAGGGCCAGCAGCCATCTGGAGGAACCCCAGAACACCAGGAGCTGTGGCGACTCCAGAATTATCAACATAGACTTGCCTAGGACAAAGTAAGAGGTTAGTGTCCTATGGACTTTGGGACTGGTATTAGGGAATGAGTCGGCTCCCTCCCCTGGGGGCTAGAAGCCACTGAGGACAAACGCCATTTTGTAGTTTTCAGAGGCAGCTCCCGCTCCCAGCTTGCAAATTTGTAGGGAGATCCAGCGATCAGTCTTGGGGGGTAATCGCTCTTGCTTTAACCTCCCTGGATCTGGATTGTGATCTAGGGTGGAAGTCATGGGTGGGTTTACAGCTTGCCAGAAACAGAATTTGCCCCCCACACGTTCAGGACGAAAATTCCTCTATCTGGCCTTAAAGCCATAGTGTGGCAACAAGCCCAAAAGTCAAGTAATTAAGCGGCAACATGTCAAGGCAAAGGAAACAGAAAAAGGCAACCCTAGATTCCTATTTTGGGGGCATAGAGCAGGAAAAGGACTGTGAGGTCAGAAGTCCTGCTCCAAAAGCCCCAGAGGAAAACATGAGCTGGTTGCAGGCCATAGAGGACCTTAAGAAGGACTTTAAAAATCAAATAAGAGAAGTGGAGGAAAAATTGGAAAGAGAAATGAGAAGGATGCAGGAAAAGTATGAAATGAGGGTCAACAGCCTGACTGAGGAAAACAACACCTTAAAAAATAGACTAACTCAAATGGCAAAGGAGGCCCAAAAGGGCAATGAGGAGAAGAATGCCTTAAAAAGTCGAATTTGCCAGATGGAAAAAGAATCTCAAAAGTTCACTGAGGAGATTCATTCCTTCAGAGTTAGACTGGAGCAAATGGAAGCTAATGACTTTATGAGAAATCAAGATGCTGTTAAGCAGATCCAAACAAATGAAAGATTAGAAGGCAATGTGAAATATCTCATGGGAAAAACCACTGACCTGGAAAATAGATCCAGGAGAGACAATTTAAAAATTATTGGACTACCTGAAAGCCATGATCAAAGAAAGAACCTAGAAATCACCCTTCAAGAAATTCTCAAGGAAAACTGCCCTGATGTTTTAGATCCAGAGGGCAAAATAGAGGTTGAAAGAATCCACCAATCACCTCCTGAAAAAGATCCCAAAAAGAAAACTCCCAGGAATATTATAGCCAGGTTCCAGAATCCCCAGATCAAGGAGAAAATACTACAAGCAGCCAGGAAGAAACAATTTCAATATTGTGGACACACAATCAGAATAGCCCAGGACCTGGCAGCTTCTACACTGAGGGATCGAAGGGCATGGAATATGATATTCCAGAGGGCAAAAGAACTGGGAATGAACCCAAGGGTCACCTACCCAGCAAAACTGAGTATTTTGTTTCAGGGGAAAATATGGTCTTTCAGTGGAATAGAGGACTTTCAAGCATTCTTGAGGAAAAAACCAGAATTGAATAGAAAATTTGACATCCAGACACAAGAAGCAAGAGATGCCTGAGAAGGTAATCAGGGAAAAGAAATCAAAAGGAACTTATCAAAGTTGAACTATTTACATTCCTATATGGAAAAGCAATAACTGTGACTGATGATATCTTTCTCACTATGAAAATAATGGAAGAAGGGGGTGTGGTCATATGAATACATATGTGAATGTGTGTGTATATGGTTACAGTTATATATGGATAGAGGGCATAAGTTGAATTTGTTGGGAAGGGAGAATACTCAAGGGATGAAATTATGAGGTGAGAGAGGAAAGTGGCAAGAGGAGATGGGGAGAGACAGGGTAGGGTAAACTATCCCATGCAGAAGAAGCAAGGGGAAGTGGTTGCAAAAGAGGGGGAGAATAAGGAAAGCTAAAAAGGCAAAACCACATTCACATTGAATTTGGTTCAGGGAGAAAATGACATACAAACTAAATGGGATATCTCAACCTGCAGCAGGATAGGGGGAAGGGGGATGGGAGGAGGGATGATGGATGGGAGGGCATCCTTGGGGTGAGGGGAGGTTGGAAGTACCCACTATAGAAGAGGGACAGGATCATGTAGGGAATGGACCAGGTGGGGGGTGGGATGAGTGGGAGGGAATTATAAGCAGCCTTGTACAATATATCTACTATGATAATGTTTTGCATAGCTAGACATGTACAACATATACTGAATTACTTATCTCCCAAGAGGGAATGGGTGACAAGGGAGGAAGGAAATGGATCTGAAATTTGAGGTTGTAACATTAAATGTTTCAAATATATATAAATACTATTATTAATACTCTTTTGCTTGTAATAGGGAGATAAGATGTGCAGGCATTGGGGTACAAAGACTCACCCTCCTCTAATGGAAAAGTCAATGGGGGTATGGGAGAAGGTATGGGAGAAAGCAGATTGGAGGAAGAGGTATCTTGTGGGATTACTATTCTGGGAGGTTGGGTAGGGGAATAGGGGGGAAAATGATTGTAACTCAAAATCTGGCGGAAATGAATGATGTAAAACAGAAGTTAATAAAGCATTTGTTTAAAAAAATAAATAAAAATGTAAAGAAAAAAAAAGAATAAAAATGGATTGTGCCCTAAAGGCAGTAGGAGGGGCAAGGAAGGGTAAAAATGAGGAGGGGATGTTTAGAAGGGAGGGAAGTTGTAAAAAGAAAGGGTAGGTAAAGAGAAGGGTCACAAGGAGGTAATACTGAGGGAAGTAGTGGTCAAAAGGAAAACTCTTAAGGAGGGGAAGAGGGAAGAAAGAAACAAAATCATAAACAGGGGAGAGAATATGATGGAGCGAAAGACAAAGATACTAATCATAACTGTGAATGTAAATGGGATGAACTCTCCCATAAAATGGAGGCAGATAGTAAAATGGATTAAAAACCACAGTCCCTCAATATGGTATCTAAAAAGAACACATTTGAAACAAGAGGATTCACACAAGATAGAGGTACAAGTCTAGAGTAGTATATATTATGCTTCAGCTAAATTAAAAAATAAAAAGCACGGGCAGCAATTTTTATCTCAGATAAAGCAAAAGCAAAAAAAAATAGATTTAATTAAAAGAGATAAGGAAGAAAACTATCTTGATAAAAGTTACCATCAAGAATGAAGCTATATTATTACTTAATATTTATGCACCAAGAGGTATAGCATCCACATTCCTAGAGGAGAAGTTAAGTGTATTAGAGGAAGAAATAGATAGTAATATTATACTAGTGGTGGACCTCAATCTCCACCTCTCTAAACTTGATAAATCTAACCTCAGAATAAAGAAGAAAGAAGTTAAGGAGGCGATTAGAATTTTAGAGAGACTATATTTGATAGATTTCTGGAGTAAACTGAATGGGGATAAAAGGGAATATACCTTCTTAGAAGTATATGGAATATTCACAAAAATAGACCATTTACTAGGGCATAAAAACCTCACAATTCAGTGCAGAAAGGCAGAAATATTAAGTGCATACTTCTCTGATCATGATCCAATAAAAATCATATGCAGTAGTAAGGCCGTGGAAATATAGACTAAAAACTAATTGGAAACTATATAATTTAATTCTAATGAATGAGTGGGTCAAACAAGAAATTATAGAAACAATCAGTAACTTCATTCAAGTGAATGACAACAATGAGACAACATACCCAAACTTATGGGATGCAGCAAAGTCACTTCTTAGGGGAACTTTTATTTCCCTGAATGCATACATGAATAAATTAAAGAAAATTGAGGTCAACGAACTAAGCATGCAATTGAAAAAGCTAGAAAAAGAACAAATTGAAAATCCACAATTAAATATGAAATTAGAAAAATTATAAACCAAAGGAGAGATTAATAAAATTGAAATTAAGAAAACTATTGAAGTAATAAATAAAACAAAGAGTTGGTTCTATGAAAAAAAAAATAATAAAATTTGTACTCCTTTAGTCAATACAATTAAAAAAGAAAGAAGAAAATCAAAGTATGACTATTAAAAATGAAAAGGGTGAATCTACCTCCAGTGAAGAGAAATCAAAACAATAACTATGAAATATTTTCTCAGTTGTATGCACATAAATTTTACAATTTTAGTGAGAGGAATATTTACAAAAATACAAGTTGCCAGGATTAACTGAAGAGAAGTAAATTACTAACCCCATCTCAGAAAAAGAAATCAAACAAGCTATCAGTGAACTCCCTAGGAAAAAATCCCCAGGGCCAGATGGATTTACTAGTGAATTCTATCAAACATTTAAAGAACAATTGATTCCAATACTCTAGAAACTATTTGGGAAATTTGGTGAAGAAGTTGTCCTGCCAAATTATTTTTATGACACAAACATGGTACTGATACCTAAATCAGCAAGACAAAATGGAGAAAGAAAATTGTAGACCCATTTCCTTCATGAATATATATATGCAAAAATTTTGAATAAAATGGTAGCAAAAAGATTACAGCAACTTATCACAAAAATAATTATCTTTGACCAAGTAGGATTTATTCCAGTAAGGCAAGAATGGCTCAATATTGGTAAAACCATCATTATAATTGATCATATCAATAATAAAACTAGCAGAAATAATATGACTATCTCAGTAGATGCAGAAAAAGCTTTTGACAAAACACAACATCCATTCCTATTAAAAACACTAGAAAGTTTAGGAATTTTCCTTAAAATAATAGGCAGCATCTATTTAAAGCCATCAGAAAATATGACATACAATTAGATGATAGCAGCAAGTCCAACAAGATCAGGGGTGAAAAAATGATGCCCGCTATCACCCTTCTTATTCTATCTGTTACTAGAAATGTTAGCAGTAGCAATTAGAGAAGAAAAATAAATTGAAGTAATCAAATTAGACAAAGAAGAGACTAAGCTATCACCCTTTGCAGATGATTTGATGATATACTTAGAGAATCCTAGATAATTAAAAACTACTTGAGACAATAAAAAATTTGGCAAAGTTGCAGGATATAAAATTAACCCACATAAATTCTCAGCTTTCCTATAAATTTCTAACAAAATCCAACAGAAGATATAGAAAGAGAAATCCCGTTTAAAATTACTGTAGACATTATAAAATATTTGGGAATCTACCTTTCAAAACAAACCCAGGACCTATGTGATCACAACTACAAAACACTTTTCACATAAATGAAGTCAGATCTCACTAACTGGAAAAACAAAACAAAACAGAACAAAACACAATTGCTCATGGCTGGTTCAAGCTAATATAATAAAAAAGAAAATTTTACCTAAATTAAATTACATATTTAGTGCCATACCAATCAGTCTAGCAAAAAAAATTACTTTATAGAGCTAGAAAAATTAGTAACAAAATTCATTTGGAAGAACAAACAGTCCAAAATATCAAGGGAATTAATGAAAAGAAATGCTAGAGAAGGTGGCCTAGGCATACCAGACTTTTTTTTTTTTGCTTTATTTTGGGAGGACAATTGGAGTTAAGTGACTTGCCCAAGGTCACAGCTAGTTTTTGTTTTAAGTGTCTCAGGCCTTGTGTTAAGTGTTTTGTATTAAGTGTCTGAGGCCTTGTGTTAAGTGTCTGAGGCCAGGTTTGAACTCAGGACCTCCTTACTCCAGGGCCAGCTACTCCAGGTCCAGCCCTCTATTCACTGCACCACCTAGCTGCCCCCACCATACCAGATTTTAGTCTGTATCATAAAGCAACAGTCATCAAAACTAACTGGATCAATTGAATAGATTGGGTACATTAGATTCAGCAGTCAATGACTATAGAAATCTACTCTTTGATAAACTCAAAGATGTTAGTTTTGGGGATAAGAACTCACTATTTGATAAAAACTGCTGGGAAAACTGAAATATAGTATGGCAGAAACTGGGCATAGAACAATATCTTACACTGTATACAAAAATCCAGTCTAAATGGGTGAAAGATCTAGGTTCAAAAGCTGTTACCATGAGCAATCTTGGAAAGGAAGGACTAGTTTACCTGTCAGATTTATGTAGAAGGGTAGTCTTTATGACCAAACAAGAGTTAGCCTTATAAAATTAAAATGGATAATCTTAATTAAATTAAATTGAGAAGTTTTATATAGAAACAAAGCCACTGTGAAGAGTTTATTCACTAAAAGTGTTGGGGATGCTCTGAAGGGCCCCAAAAGCCAACACACTGGGTCCTGCCATATGAATTTGACTCAAGTCTTCTCTCAGCCAAAAAAAGTAAAGTTTATTAAAAGTTTGCTTGTATTAGACACAGAGGAAGCCTGAGCTAGTTCATTCTATGGTGCTGTCACACACATGAAGACAGGATAGGGTCTTATATACAGAAGGTTGTGGGAAGAATCTAGGGGTGGTCTAGAGGAGGAGTTTGGGGAGGGTCTTCAAGATGAGTTAATGAGATCAATGAGTGATTATGGGTGGGAAGTCTCTGGAAGCCACCTGGAGACCACAAACAATGGTGGGCTAGGCCAGTTCAAGGGTGGATTGACACTTTGATTAGGAAATCTAGTAACTGAAGGTGGGAAGTCTAGCAACAGAAGTTTGATCTCAACTACAATGTAAGGCTTATTGCCTCATGTGAATGCCTCTTCAAATGGCATAAATTAATCAAGAGTCCAAGGGAGGTTCCCAGAGCCTGTACCTCAAGGAGTCAAGGAGAGCTTGAGGGGACTCCCAGAGACCATAACTCTTCATTCCCCCATCAAACAAATGGGACCCAAATTCCTTTGGGGTAAAGGGCTAAGGTCTCAGCTTCTGAACAGGCTTCCTGCTGGCAAAGGGCATAGAGGTATCACTGCAGCTCTTCGTCCCATTCAAGGGGGTCAGACTTCACATTCAAGGGGTCAGACACCAGGACATGGATGATGCCAGGTCTAGGTGGCTGGAGAACTTGGATTCAGTCAGAAATTTAGATAGCCTTAGGGTTCATCCAGAGGTTGATGGCTTGAACCCTGGAGGAGACAAACCTTACAAGGAGATTAAGCAAACAGAGCAAATAGGCACCAAAAAATAGATAAAGGACAATCTCCCTGGTAGGAATTAAAGATGACTGGCAAGGCCAAAAGGAAAAGAGCAGTTATAATTTCTCCTCTTTTTATCCTTTTTGCTAGAGGGGGCTGAGGCCTTTCTAAACATTAGCTTGAGGTCCTCCAATGGCTCACAGGTATATTCTGGAATCTCTTGGCAGGGGAGTGGGGGGGACTTGGGTGGGGGTGGAGCAAGAGGTGGTACTGGTTTAATCATAGAATTATGAGTCCAGCTGGGGGGACCTTCAAGTTTTACTGACATTGTAGTGGTGAGTATGACTCAGTAGGGTCCCTTCCATTTTATATCTAACACTTTTTGGTTTTCCATGACTTTAAGTAGACCCAGTCTCCATGTTGTACTGAAGCAGGACACTCCTTTACATTGCCAAGAGGTTTTAGGAGAAACTTATTGGCATAGTCAGTCAAAGCATTCCTGACAGCTCCAAATTGGGTAATCAAATGCTGTTCTGGGTCCACCAGGATGTCAGAGGTTAGGATGAGTCTCCCATAAATGAGTTCAAAGGGACTAAGATTGATATTTTCCTGAGGTATGATTCGGTCTCTGAGCAGCCCAATGGGGAGATTCTTAATACAATCTTCTCAGGTTTCTATGCATAGCTTAGTATGGACCTACAAAGGGTATGGTTTGTTTTTTTCTACTTTACCAGAGAATTTTGGATTCCAGGCTGAGTGGAGGTGGTAGTCGATTTTAAGTGTCTTTGTCACTACCTGGGTTATCTGTGAAACAAAAGCCTGGACCATTGTGGCTCTGTAAGGAGCCAGGCAAGCCAAAACAAGGTATGATTTCCTTTAATAGGAATGTTTATACTTCCTGAGCCTTTTCAGTTCTGTAAGGGCAAGCTTCCACCCAAATAGTAAAGGTGTCAACAACAACAACAAAAACCACCAAAATAAATTTGAATCTCCTACATGGGGGCATATGTGTAAAATCTATCTGCCAGTCTTCAACTGGGTAGGTACCCCTCCACTGAACAGGTTTTAAAAGGGGAGGAGTTTTGACTGCTCCTTCAAGATTCACCTGAGCACAGGTTGGGCAGGCCTGACAGACTTCTCTGATGGTTTCTCCTAGCTTACTGACAGTAAAAATGGGCTGTATCATAGAACTGGAGGGCATTCTTCCCTAGATGTGTGGCCTGGTGTAAGCCAAAAAGAAGTTTCCACTGAAGTTTCCTTTGGAATAAGAAGTTGTCCTGAGGGTGTGTAAAACCATCCAGGGGAAGAAAGAGAGTATCCCCTTTCCTTAGCAAGGGCCTGTTCCTGAGAGCTGTATGAAGGTGTGAAGGAATCAGGGAGCTGTGGGAGTAGAGAAGGCAGTATAGTCAACTGGTGGGCAGCATTCTTTGCTGCAGTAATTGAAGAGGTTACCTACTAAGAGGCTTAGGGTTGCTCTGGAGACCCCAAAATACCAACACTCCAGGTCCTGCTGAAGGAATTCAACTCAGGTCTTCTCTCAGTCAAAGAAAAGTAAAGTTTATTAAAATTTTGCTTGTATTAGACACAGAGTAAATCTGGGCTAGGTCATTATATGGTGCTTTCACAAACAAGAAGACAGGATCGGGTATTATATACAGAAGTTTGTGGGAGGAATCTAGGGGTGGTCTAGAGGAGGAGTTTAGGGAGGCTCTTCAGGAGGAGTTAATGAGGTCAATGAGTGATTAAGTATGGGAAGACACCGGAGGCCACCTGGAGACCACAAACAATGGTGGGCTAGGACAGTTGAAGGGTGGATTGACACTTTTATTAGGATGTCTAGTAACTGAGGGTGGGTATTCTAGTAACAGAGGGTGGGAAGTCTAGTAACAGAGGCTTGATCTCAGCCACAGTGTAAGGCTTATTGCCTCATGCAAATGCCTCATCAAATGGAACAACTTAATCAAAAGTCCAAGGAAGATTCCCAGAGTCTGTACCTCAATGACTCAAAGAGAGATTAAGGGGGCTCACAGAGCCCTTACCTCATCAATTGTAAGCAAGATTAAAGGAAAGTGGGAAATTTGGAAGGAAATTTTACAACTAGTGTCTCTGATAAAGGCCTCATTTCTCAAATATACAGAGAATTGATTCAAATCTTTAAGAATACAAGTCATTCCCCAGTTGATAAATGGTAAAAGGATATGAACAGGGAGTTTTCAGAGGAAGAAATTAAAGATATCAATAAGCATATAAAAATGCTCTAAATCTTTGCTGCAGTAAATGCCTAAATCACTATTGATTAGAGAAGTACAAATCAAAACAACTCTGAGATACCACATCTGTAGGAAAATGAAAAATGCTAGGAGGATGTGGCAAAATTGGAACACTAATGTATTGTTGGTGGAGTTGTCAACTAAAACAACCATTCTAGAGAGAAATCTGGAACTATGCCAAAAGGGTTATAAATAATTGCATACTCTTTGACCCAGCAATATCATTTCTAGGGTTGTATCCCAAAGAGATCATAAAAGTAGGAGGAAAACCTGTATATACAAAAATATTTATAGCAGCTCTTTTTGTGCTGGCAAAGAATTGGAAATTAAGGGGATGTCCATCAACTGGGGAATGGCTAAACAAGTTGTGGTATATGAATGTAATGGGGTAGTCATGCTATAAGAAATGAGGAGCAGATGGACCAATAATAACTTGGAAAAACGTATATAAACTGAGTTTGAATGAGAAGAGAAGAACCAAGAAAAATTTGTACACAATTACAGACACAATATGTGTGTGATGACCAACTCTGATAGACTGGACTCTTCTCAGGAATGCAAGGTTATAAAACAACCCCAAAAAACTCATGATGGAAGGAGATGTCTACATTCAGAGAAATAACTAGAAAAAACAGAGTTTGAATGCAGACTGAAGAAAACTATCTTCTCTCTTTCTTTTTCTTATTTGGTTTTGTTTCCTCTTTCACATTGTTCATTCCATTGGCTACAATTCTTCTTTACAGCCTGACTAATATCTTATGTGGAAGTATTTGAATATCTATACTTGATTGAATACTGCCATGGGGGAGGAGGAGGTGGGGAAAGGGGAAAAAATTGAGACTCAAGGGATTGTGGAACTGAATCTTGTAAACTGAAAGTAAACAAACAAATTAATAAAGAAAAATATAAAAGAATATTCTTTGTAATCGTTATGATACCACAAAAGAGAGTATGTGTATTGAAACAGAAACCCTGACTCCCTTATCTGACACTTTCTACCCATATACCATTAGATATATCATTTACATCTCTGAACTTCTGCCAAAGGGTGGAAAATATGATTTCAATGTTCCATTTCTTTTCTGAACCCCAGAATTGAGTTCATTTTTGAAACAAGTAAAGATATTCTTACTATAATTTTATAATCTTTTGGAAAGCAAAACATCAGATCATATTAAGAAATCCATAATGAATTTGTATCAACTTCAACTAATTGAAATGGTTTTTAATTAATTACTTTTAAGGGATGGGAGATAATATTGTTATTAGAGCTATTTAATCTTCTCAAAGGTATTCTAAAATCCATCATTGAATTCCTTTATGATCTTGGTCAAATCAGTACTCATCTCTGGCCTCACTTTCCTCATGTGGACAATGAAGAAATTAAACTAAATATCTGGAAAGATCCTTTCCATCTTTCGGCCTGTTTAATATCCTACAAGTGAAATGCACAAAAAATCAAAATTTTATGTTTATTTCTCATATTTGAAAACTAGAAGAATAAGGAATATGTACTTATAGATTGGATAATGTATCTATAAATTGGAAAGTTCCAAAAATTAAAACTTAGCAATTAATTTGTAAATATCTCCAATAATTTTTTTAAGAAATATAAATTTAATTTCCTTCTTGAATAAACATTTTTATAAACTCAAAGAGAAATCTTAACTATCAACAGAAAGAATAAAAAAGTAAGTAATTAGATTTAATTAAGCAAAGCCCTGCTAGTAATTGTGTTACCTGCCATATGAGATCCTCACACAAATGACAACTAAGGGCAGTTTGTTTTCACATTAGGACTTGGAAGCAATCTGTAAAGTAACAGACAAAGTCAGATGAAACTCTCAGCATAATATAGAAAGATATGTTTGGAAGACTGCCATGTATAAATGAAGCCAAATTCAGAATCCTTTAATGACTATGTGTACAGCTCTGGAAACAAAAACAAAATAGGCAGGTGGCCAAAGAAGTTCACCAATAGCAGTAATTCCATTCCTTCCCCCCCACCCAAGAACAAACAAAAACAATCAAACAAACAAAATACACATCTCAAATTGTAATGCCAAGCACAGAAGCTTTCCAGAAGAATTCTACTGTGAACAGCTTTTAAAGTTATGATTACACAGTATAGTGAACACTCTATTTATTCCATAACAAAACAAAGCAATATCTTCACAGAAAATCAAGTTTCAGCATTCACAGTATTACAACTTATCGCAGAAAATCACCATGCAGAAAATCACTGTTAAAATGGCCACATTATTTTCACTAAAGTGGCCACAATATTTAGAACAAAGAACAGTCATCTCAAAGTATAATAGTCAAAGTTTTCCACTCACTAGGCAACTAAGTTAACTCTATCAGTCACTTATCAGTAACAATTATCTCAAAGTACAATAGTAAAATCTTTCACTCAGGGGCACACTTGATTATTTCAATCAGTCACTTATTCAGCAATCAATTACTATATATAATACACAAACCTTCCACCCATAGGTCACTACTAAACTATAATTTCATCATTACTCAGCACCCAGGGATAGGTGACTTGGGACTTGGTTCTCAGATTCACTGGATCCCCTTTCATGGTCCCAGATTCTACCTAGATCCACCAGACTGCCACCTGGATGCAATGGCAGACAGATCCCTGTTCTTTGTTCAGCTCTCTGGGTAGGTCCTGCTCCACAATGAAGTTCACAAGATCTGGTCCATGTCAGATCCTTCACAATTTCTACTCCAGTGAATTCAAGGCTCAGCCAAGGCACAAAAAAATGTCCCTGCATCCCAGTCAAGCTTCCTCAGTCTTCTGCTACCTCAATCTTTTCCTGGGCTCCTGGGTTCCTGGGTTCCTCTGTCAGCTGTGTTCTTAGTTCCTGAGCTCCTGTTCAGAAGAAGCTCCACTATCACAAATTGTCAGGAAATTCTGGCTCAGTTCTTAATTCTCTCTTCTGTAGCTGCTATGCCACCAGATGCTGGTCCCAAGAAATTCTGACTATTCATCTCTGGAGCTTTTCTTATATACACAGCATTAACTACTTCCTATTTTAGCCAACCCCTTCCTATTATGTCAGCAACAGGAGACAGGAGTTCATACCTTCTGTTTCCCCAACAGAGGCTTGATTAATTACTAAGTTCTAATTACCTCCTACTTTTACCAACTCAAAGGGATCTTCAAATTCAAATTGTGTTACCATTACACAAATATAATGCCAAAGGCCAGTAGAGAATAGACAAGAGATGGGAAGAGACTTGAAGAAGATAGTAGAATTATTCAAGTGTCTACAGGTCTTTTTAAGTAGCCTTTCTGCCCTCATGAGAGGACAGTGGGGCATAATGGATAGAGTGCTTAATTTGGAATTAGGAAAATTTCCTAGGTTTGAATCTCAACTCAAACCCATAATAATTTTGTGACTATTGGCAAATAACATTTTCTCACTTGAGCCTCAGTTTCTTTAAGTGTACATGGGAATTATGATAGTCCCTACATCCCAATTTCAGACAGTTGTTTTAATAATAAAATGGGTTTTAACTGAAAGTGATGTCCAAAAGTACTTAAAGTACTAAATAAAAGTAAATGTCTGGTTCCCATGCTCTCTTCCTTCTTCTCTAGCTGTCTGAAGAATATTTCCATCTAGATGACCCAATGATGAAGTATGGACTCTGGGAGCCCCCTAGAGTTCTCCTTGAGTCCTTGAGATACAGGCTCTGGTAAGGTCCCTTGGATTCTTGATTAAATCATCCCATTTGATGAGGTAAGTCTGTTACTAGACTTCCCACACTTGAACTGGCCTAGAGCACCATTGTTTGTGGTCTCCAGGTGGCTTCCCACCCTTAATAACTCAATGACCTCATTAACTGCTCCTGAAAATGCTCCCCAAACTCCTCCTCTAGACCACCCCTAGATTCCTCCCACAATCTTCTGTATATAAAACCCCATTTCGCATCATGTGGTTTGGGAGCACCATGGAATAGCGAGGGGGCCAGAGAACACCATGGAAGAGTGAGAGCTCCATAGAATGCTATAGAATAGTGAGAGCACCATAGAATGCCATAGAAGAGTGTGAGGGCCATAGAATGACCTAACACAGACTTACTCTGTGTCTAATGCAATTGAACTTTTAATAAAATTTACATTTCTTTGGTTAAGAAGACTCCAGCCAAATTCATTTGGTAGGCCCTGGCATGTTGCTAATTTGGGGTCTCCAGAGCAACCCCTAACCCTGTTAGTGGGTCACTGCTTCACCTTAAGCACCTCATACACAATGTATCCAAAACTGAAACTGTTATCTTTCCCAAGCCTGCCTATCTTCCAACATTATTTCTTTTTCACATTTCTACTCAAGTCACCTAGTCAGAAAATCTTTATAACCTTTTTACTCTTCCTTCTACTTCGGGATACGTCATCAGTGTTTAACTCCTTCATAGAAACAAAAATATTTGTACAACACACTTTTTAATATTTTTCTATTACTTTCTTAAGTCTAAACAGTTAACAAAACAATGAATCAAGTCAAAATTTGTAGTGTTGGCTGATTTCTGAGGAGTATTCACATTGAATATTACACATTGGGCTCTCAGGAACTAATATGATCTGAATCCAGAAGGCCACTGCTCCAAATTCAGTTTCCACAATCATTTGCTATATTTTATGGATTCTGGCTTTCTGACAGCTTAGTGCTTTGACCCAAGTAGGCACTTACAAGTTTTACTGAATTCAGCTGCTGAAATATCTTGAAAGCTGATTAGAACAACTTTATGTATTTATCCATATGTGTGTACATATAAACAAAGTTCACAATTGGTATGAAACAGATACTTAACTTTTTATCTGTACTTGTACTTATTACTTGTTATCAGGTACAAAAAAGTAATAGATAAAATGAAACTAAGACAAGTAAACCAGAATTTTGTCATTGCAGGACATCAAAATTGAGACTGCACTGACAGCACTTCAGTAGTTTAGAAACAAATGATGTTAGTTTAATATTGAAAAGTATTGATTAGTCCAGATAAAAAGTAGGTCGTACTATTCCCATTCCCTGCAGCTAGACACTGTTTCCTATGTTCAGTTATATTCTACTTATTCTGCGTCAGAGTATCCTAAGAGTTTGTACAGTGTTCATAGATTTGGATTACTTTCTCTCTTTGTGGTGGAATGTCTTAAAAATCTGATTTAGAGGATCTCTTCCATTTGTTGTCTTTTGTTTCTGGGTCTCTTGACTTGCATACATTCTATGGCTTACCTTGGGTACAAAATTTTCTCATTACAAATCTGGAGAATTTCCATTTTCAGGACAATTACAGCTAGGCCATGCTTAAATATCAGCCTTAGGACATGTTATCAGTGGTCTTTTTCTAGATCCTTTTCTTTTTTTTAAACAAATGCTTTATTAACTTCTGTTTTACATCATTTATTTCCGCCAGATTTTGAGTTACAATCATTTTCCCCCCGTTATTCCCCTACCCAACCTCCCAGAATAGCAGTCCCACAAGACAGCACTTTCTCCAATCTGCTCTCTCCCATACCTTCTCCCATACCCCCATCGACTTTTCCATTAGAGGAAGGTGAATCTTTGTGTCCCAATGGCTGCACATCTTATCTCCCAATTATAAGCAAAAGAGTATTAATAATAGTATTTATATATATTTGAAATATTTACTCATAAGACCTCGAATTTCAGATCCATTTCCTTCCTCCCTTGTCACCCATTCCCTCTGGGGAGATAGGTAATTCAGTATATGTTGTACATGTCTAGCTATGCAAAACATTATCATAGTAGATATATTGTACAAGGCTGCTTATAATTCATTCCCACTCATCGCACCCCCCACCTGGTCCATTCCCTACATGATCCTGTCCCTCTTCTATAGTGGGTACTTCCAACCTTCCCTCCCCCCAAGGATGCCCCCCCCCCATCAATCATCCCTCCTCTCATTCCCCTTCCCCCTGTTCTGCTGCAGGTGGAGATATCCCATTTAGTATGTATGTCATTCTCTCCCTGAACCAAATTCAATGAGAATGGGGATTTGCCTTTTTTTTCCCCTTCCTATTCTCCCCCTCCCTTGGAACCACTTCCCCTTGCTTCTTCTACATGAGATAGTTTACCCTACCCTGTCTTTCCCCATCTCCTCTTGCCACTTTCCTCTCTCACCTCATAATTTCATCCCTTGAGTATTCTCCCTTCCCAACAAATTCAACCTATGCCCTCTATCCATATACACACACATTCATATATGTATTCATATGACCACACACCCTTCTTCCATTATTTTCACAGTGAGAAAGATATCATCACTCACAGTTATTGTTTTTCCATGTAGGAGTGTAAATAGTTCAACTTTGATAAGTTCCTTTTGATTTCTTTTCCCTGTACCTTCTCATGCATCTCTTGCTTCTTGTGTCTGGATGTCAAATTTTCTATTCAATTCTGGTTTTTTCCTCAAGAATGCTTGAATGTCCTCTATTCCACTGAATGACCATATTTTCCCCTGAAACAAAATACTCAGTTTTGCTGGGTAGGTGACCCTTGGGTTCATTCCCAGTTCTTTTGCCCTCTGGAATATCATATTCCATGCCCTTCAATCCCTCAGTGTAGAAGCTGCCAGGTCCTGGGCTATTCTGATTGTGTTTCCACAAAATTGAAATTGTTTCTTCCTGGCTGCTTGGAGTATTTTCTCCTTGATCTGGGGATTCTGGAACCTGGCTATAATATTCCTGGGAGTTTTCTTTTTGGGATCTTTTTCAGGAGGTGATCTGTGGATTTTTTCAACCTCTATTTTGCCCTCTGGATCTAAAACATCAGGGCAGTTTTCCTTGAGAATTTCTTGAAGGGTGATTTCTAGGTTCTTTCTTTGATCATGGCTTTCAGGTAGTCCAATAATTTTTAAATTGTCTCTCCTGGATCTGTTTTCCAGGTCAGTGGTTTTTCCCATGAGATATTTCACATTGCCTTCTAATCTTTCGTTTGTTTGGATCTGCTTAACAGCATCTTGATTTCTCATAAAGTCCTTAGCTTCCATTTGCTCCAGTCTAACTTGAAGGAATGAATCTCCTCAGTGAACTTTTGAGATTCTTTTTCCATCTGGCAAATTCGACTTTTTAAGGCATTCTTCTCCTCATTGCCCTTTTGGGCCTCCTTTGCCATTTGAGTTAGTCTATTTTTTAAGGTGTTGTTTTCCTCAGTCAGGCTGTTGACCCTCATTTCATACTTTTCCTGCATCCTTCTCATTTCTCTTTCCAATTTTTCCTCCACTTCTCTTATTTGATTTTTAAAGTCCTTCTTAAGGTCCTCTATGGCCTGCAACCCGCTCATGTTTTCCCCTGGGGCTTTTGGAGCAGGACTTCTGACCTCACAGTCCGTTTCCCGCTCTATGCCCCCAAAATAGGAGTCTAGACTTGCATTTTTCTGTTTTCTTTGCCTTAGCATGTTGCCACTTAATTACTTGACTTTTGGGCTTGTTGCCACACTATGGCTTTAAGGCCAGATAGAGAAATTTTCATCCTGAACATGTGGGGGGCAACTTCCGTTTCTGGCAAGCTGTAAACCCACCCACAACTTCCACCCTAGATCACAATCCAGATCCAGGGAGGTTAAAGCAAGAGCGATTACCCCCCCAAGACTGATCTCTGGATCTCCCTACAATTAATTGCAGGCTGGGAGCCGGATCTGCCTCTGAGAACTACCAAATGGAGTGTCTCCTCAGCGGCTTCTAGCCCCCAGGGGAGGGAGCCGATGCATTTTCCCAAATACAGGTCCCAGAGTCCGTAGAACACTAACCTCTTACTTTGTCCTAGGCATGTCTATGTTGATAATTCTGGAGTCGCCATGGCTGCTGGTGTTCTGGGTTTCCTCCAGCTGGCTGCTGGCCCTGCCACCCTGGGGCTAAAACCTCGGCTCAAGCGGACCTGGGTTCTGCTCGGCTCTGCTTCCTGCGCTCTGTCTCTAGATCCTTTTCTTGTCCTGTGTATCTATGCTATATGCTGATAAACACATCACTTTGGCCAATGATATAGTGACAGGATTTCAGTTGAAGTAGTATTTCCAAGATGAGGAAATCTACAGGGAATTAATAGCTCCTCGGTCCCAAATATTTAGGGAAGTGGTTTTTTGTTGTTGTTGCTTGCTTATTTTCTGACACAGACTTCCCACTTAAGCCTCTTTAGGGGAGAAAATATGTTTTCACTTGTCCTTTCCTTAGTCTGAAATGCAGTGTTCTTATGCCGATTCAGAGCATAGACATGGGGAATGGGTCTTTTTGAACATGATTTTTCACTAGATTCTATTCTAAAACTAGAAGTAGGAAGCAATATTACCCTGGCAACCCTGAAAACTTTTGATGTCCTAAACTCATGAGAGTTTTCCACTAGGTTAGATAGAGGTTGTGGTAGGAAGGGGTGAGGAGGAAAGCATAAAGCAGAGTATGAGCTATCTTAGTGCACTGAAGAAAATGTGGGTGTAGAGCCAAATGCTTTGTTTTTAATTTTGGCTCTACTCCATCATATATGGCTTTAAGAATATCAGTTATATCGGCTATATCCCAAAGACATCATACAAGTGGGAGGAGGACCAGAATGTATACACACACACACACACACACACACACACACACACACAGTAAATCTTTTTGTGGTGGCAAGGAAATGGAAATCAAGGGCATGTCCATTGGGGAATGGTAAAACAGGTTGTGGTAGATGAATGTAATGGAATAGTATTGTGCTATAGGAAATGAGGAGTAGAAGTGCTACATAATAACCTGGAAATATTTATATAAACTGATACTGAGTGAGGGGAGCAGAGCAAGGAGAACATCGTACACAATTACAGACACATTGTATCTATAATGATTAACTTTGATAGAATGGGCTCTTCTCAGTAATGCAATGTTATAAGACAACCCCAAAAGTCTCATGACGCAAAAGGCTATACACATCCAGAGAAAGAATAATTGAGTTTCAATGTAGATTGAAGCAAACTACTTGCTCTCCTTTTGTCGTTGTTGTTTTTTGTTGTTGTTCTGTTTCTTTCTCATTGTTCATTCCATTGGTTATAATTCTTCTTTACAATTTGACTTATGTTTAATGGGAAGTTATTTGTAGAAACTATGTCAGATTGCATGCTTCCATAGGAGGCAACAGGGGAAGAGGAAGGGAAGAAAATTTGAACCTCAAAAACTTGTGGAGCTGAATGTTGTGACCAAAAATAAATAAATGTAAAAGAAAAAAATAATATCATTTAGCCCCTCCAGTCACCAAATAACCAAAAAGGTTTTAGAATTAAAGGTATTTTTTTACACCTCCACTTAGTCCAAGCCATTCCCTGTGCAACTGAGTTTCATTCAGTTTGTCAATTTAGTAATCCATCTCCTCATTGGTGGAGAAGGATTACTAGATGGTCTGTTTGTGAGGAAAATCATAATATTGCTTAGTATTGGTATTAAATGAACATTCAAAAGGCTGAACAATCTTTCGGAGCACTTGTTAAAATTATGTGAACTTCCCCTGACTATGAATTAAGAGAAAATTACATATAATAGCAATAGATAAAGAATCACTAGAGAAGACTAAACAATAATTCGTAGGAATTGGTTCAAACACATGTCACTTTTGCTAACTTGGTTCTGTGTGTTGTTTTTGTTTGTTTGTTTGTTTGTTTCTGCTGTTTTCCTTAAGCCCCTGTGGTGATTGTAAGGAGTTATTGAGTAATTAAATATTAATTTACTTTTATGGTTAGCTATGAATTGAAAATCAATTCAATGTAAATAAAAATTGCATTGAATTAAATCAAACATTGGGGGTAGCTAGGTGGTGCAGTGAATAGAGCACCAGCCCTGGAATCGGGAGGACCTGAGTTCAAATCTGGCCTTTGAATGTCACCTTTGATTATATTGAGTCTTTGTATCCATAGTAATTAAGAAATTCATATTAATATTTAGCCTATAATTTTTGTCCATCTGTCCCAATTTTATTCACTGATGGATAAGGTAAATTTAAATTGAAAAAGATTTCCTTTCCATTAGATAATAAATTTAGAACTGGAAGGATCATCGAGTCTATACCATTCACTAAGAAGATGAGGAACTGAAGGTTGACTAGAGTTAAATGATTTTTCTTAGATTAGATTGCTATAATGGAATCAAAGTATTTCAAAGTTTAAATGGCATCTCAATGGGTTGTCTTGCTCAAATTGCATTAGAAAGAGAATCCAGCCTTTTTCTCCTCTTTCTTGTCCTTTTTCCCTTTACTCTCCCTCTCCCCCTTTCCCTCCCATCACTCCCTATCCTTTCTCCTTCCTCCCTTCTCCAGCCTAGATGATGCCATAGTGGAGATGGCTGAGGAGGCCATGGAGCTGGCCAAGGAGACCATGGAGCCCCCTGAGGCAGATATTACAGGGCTGTGCCAGGACATGTTCTCCAAAATGGCCATGTACCTGATGGGTGAGCTGACAGCCACCAGTGAAGATTACAAACTTCTGGAAAATATGAACAAACGGACTAGCTTGAAGTATCTAGAAATGAAAGATACTGTATGAAATATAAGTAGAAACCTAAAGGACTTA
Organism: Gymnobelideus leadbeateri; assembly: GCA_011680675.1. Taxonomy (NCBI): domain Eukaryota; kingdom Metazoa; phylum Chordata; class Mammalia; order Diprotodontia; family Petauridae; genus Gymnobelideus; species Gymnobelideus leadbeateri. The sequence continues at coordinate 7,063 of WOXC01008906.1, read as the reverse complement.
AACCAGAAATATGCAGCACTTCAGCCTTATCTCGATCAGATCACTTTTACTGAGAAGCAAGTAGCAGCTCTTGAGCAGGCAGCTTACTAGTTGGATGCATATTCAAAGAAACTAGAAGCAAAGTGCAAGATGTTAGAGAGGAGATGAAAGAATTTTTTAGCAAAAAGACTTTAACTACAAGAACATTTAATGAGAAATATGTGGGATGGAACTCATCACTAGCCTTCAGTTCCTAAAAGGAAGACGTACTGCTGATCCAAGGAGAATCCCAGACTCCACCTCTGGTTGGATATGTAACTCTGGCCACCCCCAGTGTTTTCCTCAGCCTGTACCCCTGGAAACTCATCTTGGTGTGTGCTTCTTTGTGTGCCCTGGACCAAGGCTTAGGCATCAGGGTCAACCCCATCTAGAGTAGACACAGATGAGAGTCTCTCAGCTCCCTGTCTCCTCCCTTGCCCCCTCCCCCACAACCCTCATAACCTTCTCTTCACCTTAAATAATAAATGCCAACATATGACCCTCAAAAAAAGAAAGAGAATCCCATTCATAACACCCTTAACAACTGGCCATCAAGATTTTACTTGAAGCCTTTCAAAGAAGTCAGCCAATCAGTAGATCAAAAGTTTTTAGTAAATAATACTGTATATGAAGGATTTCACTAAGTACAAGAAAGGCAAAAACAAAACAAAAACCTAGGCTCTGATCTTAAGGAGCTTACATTATCAACTGAACATATAAAATATACTATGTAGTTTCACCCAATTTGTAAATTGCAATTAGAAATTGTAAAATGCAATTACAAAATATTTAATTAAATGATAATTAGGAATTAGAAAATATAATTAGAAAATATTTAACTAAATAAATACAAACATAATAATCCATAGATAATAATGTGTGTATTTTCCTAAATCAGTCTATTAATATCCTTTTGTATGGCTTATTGGTCCTCATCTCTATTTGAGTCTGACACCAATGGTGGTTATAACATGAAAGCAACTATGTATAAATAAGATATATAGATAACACGTTAACATAATAAATATTGCAAAGTCATTGTTATTAAAGAGCTTCAAGAAAGACTTTTGCTGAACATTGAATTTTACTGAGACTTGAAGTAAACTAGGGAAGCTTAGCATCAGAGATGAAGAGGGAGAATATTTGAGGCATGGGGAAGAGTAAGCAAAAATGCTATTTGCAGTTGAAGTATCTAGTTTGAGGAACAGTAAAGAGGTCAATGTAATTGAATTATAGCGTATATGGGGGTTGATGTTGGGGATGTATTGTTTAAGATATGACTAGAAATGTAGGATGGGGCCAGGTTATGGAAGGTTTTAAAAGCAAAACTGGATTTTATATTTGCTTCTGAATGCTAGAGGTGGCTACTGGAATTTATTAAGCAATGGGATGACATATCCAGACTTACCTTTTAGGAAGATCACCAGTTGAGTGAAGAATGGAAAGAAGTGGGAAGAGACTTGAAGCAGGCAGACTATTCAGTCAAACTAGCACAATATTTCATTTGTTATTAGTCAAGGCCTTGTGTCCTCTCTCAAAGATAGAAATCAGAAGTCTTAGAATGTTTTGCTTCCTGGCTCCTCTGAGAACAGAAAGGGAGTCTCAGAAGAGATATATTATATAGGCATAAATTATCAGATTTGAAAATAAATTTGGAGAAAAACATATGGAGTAGAGTTGTTTCTAAATTTGTGGATCTCATGTTTTGTTTTTTTTTTTAATTTTTTTATCTACTGTAGTTCTCCTCTGTTCATAGAACACAGCACCTTCTTTGATGTGGGCATGCCATGCTGGATAGTCCTTTGCCAATGACTTCCATGTTATGCAATTGTTTCCAAAGTTCCTCAGAAATATCTTGAGAGTGTCCTTCTTCTGACTACTATGTGAGCGCCTGCCTTGCATGAGTTGTTCATAAAATAATCTTTTAGGAAAAAGTATATTTGTCAGTTAAACATCATGACTAGCACATCAGAGTTGTACTCTGTGCAGTAATTTGAATATTTGACAGTTCAACTCAAGAAAGAAACTCAGCTTCAGTACCCTATCTTCCCAGGTGGTCATTAGAATCTTCCTAATATAATTCAAATGGAAGGGAGTCAATTCCTGGCATATTGCTGGAATATTGTTTAGGTTGTGCAAGCATACAATAATGAAGCAAGCAGAACAGCTCTGTAGACCTTCAGTTTGATAGTCAGTCTAATACCTCTTCTCTCCCACACTTTGCTTTGGAGTCTCCCAAATACTAAACTAGCTCTAGTGATGCATATGTCACCCTGATTATTTATGTTTTTTTTTTTAACAAATGTTTTATTAACTTCTGTTTTACATCATTCATTTCCGCCAGATTTTGAGTTACAATCATTTTCCCCCCATTATTCCCCTACCCAACCTCCCAGAATAGCAGTCCCACAAGATATCACTTCCTCCAATCTGCTCTCTCCCATACCTTCTCCCATACCCCCATCGACTTTTCCATTAGAGGAAGGTGAATCTTTGTGTCCCAATGCCTGCACATCTTATCTCCCTATTACAAGTGAAAGAGTATTACTAATAGTATTTATATATATTTGAAACATTTAATGTTACGACCTCGAATTTCAGATCCATTTCCTTCCTCCCTTGTCACCCATTCCTTCTTGGGAGATAAGTAATTCAGTATATGTTGTACATGTCTAGCTATGCAAAACATTATCATAGATATATTGTACAAGGCTGCTTATAATTCCCTCCCACTCATCCCACCCCCCACCTGGTCCATTCCCTACATGATCCTGTCCCTCTTCTATAGTGGGTACTTCCAACCTCCCCTCCCCCAAGGATGCCCTCCCATCCATCATCCCTCCTCTCATCCCCCTTCCCACTATCCTGCTGCAGGTTGAGATATCCCATTTAGTATGTATGTCATTTTCTCCCTGAACCAAATTCAATGTGAATGTGGTTTTGCCTTTTTAGCCTTCCTTATTCTCCCCCTCCTTTGCAACTACTTCCCCTTGTTTCTTCTACATGGGATAGTTTACCCTACCATGTCTCTCCCCATCTCCTCTTGCCACTTTCCTCTCTCACCTCATAATTTCATCCCTTGAGTATTCTCCCTTCTCAACAAATTCAACCTATGCCCTCTATCCATATATAACTGTAACCATACACACACACATTCACATAAGTATTCATATGACCACACACCCTTCTTCCATTATTTTCACAGTGAGAAAGATATCATCAGTCACATCCATCAATTTTCCATATAGGAATGTAAATAGTTCAACTTTGATAAGTTCCTTTTGATTTCTTTTCCCTGATTACCTCTCAGGCATCTCTTACTTCTTGCGTCTGGATATCAAATTTTCTATTCAACTCTGTTTTTTTCCTCAAGAATGCTTGAAAGTCCTCTATCGCACTGAATGACCATATTTTCCCCTGAGACAAAATACTCAGTTTTGCTGGGTAGGTGACCCTTGGGTTCATTCCCAGTTCTTTTGCCCTCTGGAATATCATATTCCATGCCCTTCAATCCCTCAGTGTAGAAGCTGCCAGGTCCTGGGCTATTCTGATTGTGTTTCCACAATATTGAAATTGTTTCTTCCTGGCTGCTTGTAGTATTTTCTCCTTGATCTGGGGATTCTGGAACCTGGCTATAATATTCCTGGGAGTTTTCTTTTTGGGATCTTTTTCAGGAGGTGATCTGTGGATTCTTTCAACCTCTATTTTGCCCTCTGGATCTAAAACATCAGGGCAGTTTTCCTTGAGAATTTCTTGAAGGGTGATTTCTAGGTTCTTTCTTTGATCATGGCTTTCAGGTAGTCCAATAATTTTTAAATTGTCTCTCCTGGATCTATTTTCAGGTCAGTGGTTTTTCCCATGAGATATTTCACATTGCCTTTTAATCTTTCGTTTGTTTGGGTCTGCTTAATAGCATCTTGATTTCTCATAAAGTCATTAGCTTCCATTTGCTCCAGTCTAACTCTGAAGGAATGAATCTCCTCAGTGAACTTTTGAGATTCTTTTCCATCTGGCAGATTTGACTTTTTAAGGCATTCTTCTCCTCATTGCCCTTTTGGGCCTCCTTTGCCATTTGAGTTAGTCTATTTTTTAAGGTGTTGTTTTCCTCAGTCAGGCTGTTGACCCTCATTTCATACTTTTCCTGCATCCTTCTCATTTCTCTTTCCAATTTTTCCTCACTTCTCTTATTTGATTTTTAAAGTCCTTCTTAAGGTCCTCTATGGCCTGCAACCTGCTCATGTTTTCCCCTGGGGCCTTTGGAGCAGGACTTCTGACCTCACAGTCCTTTTCCCGCTCTATGCCCCCAAAATAGGAGTCTGGGGTTGCATTTTTCTGTTTCCTTTGCCTTGGCATGTTGCCACTTAATTACTTGACTTTTGGGCTTGTTGCCACACTATGGCTTTAAGGCCAGCTAGAGGAATTTTCCTCCCGAACATGTGGGGGGCAACTTCCGTTTCTGGCAAGCTGTAAACCCACCCACAACTTCCACCCTAGATCACAATCCAGATCCAGGAGGTTAAAGCAAGAGCGATTACCCCCCAAGACTGATCGCTGGATCTCCCCATGATTTGTAGGCTGGGAGCCGGAAATGCCTCTGAAAACTACACAGTGGCATGTCTCCTCAGCAGCTTCTAGCCCCCAGGGGAGGGAGCTGACACATTCCCCAAATACAGGTCCCAAAATCCATAGGACACTAACCTCTTACTTTGTCCTAGGCAAGTCTATGTTGATAATTCTGGAATCTCCACAGTTCCTGGTGTTCTGGGGTTCCTCCAGCTGGCTGCTGGCCCTGTCGCCCTGGGGCTAAAACCTCGGCTCACGCGGACCTGGGCTCGGCTCCTGCACTCTGAGCTCTGCGCGCTGCCGGCTCCCAGACCGCTGCGCTGGTCCTTCCTGCAGGGCTGCTGGGCTGTCCTCAGCGGGAGGTTAGCTTCTCTGTGTCGTTCTGTGGGTGCTGGGGCTCCAGAAGTTGTTCAGAGTCCCCTTTTACATAGTTTGAGGGGAATCTGGGGGCAGAGAGGCTTGGAAGAGCTGCTTCTACTCCGCCATCTTGGCTCCACCCCCCTGATTATCTATGTTTACATGCCTGGAAAGTATATTGCAAGGTAAGCAAACTTATCCACAGTATTTAAACTTTCTCCATTTATTGGAATTAATGGTTCCACATATGGATGGTGTGGTGTTGGCAGGTGGAGAACCTGTGTTTCCTTGATGTTAATTATTAGACCAAAATTAGCACAAGCAGCAGAGAATTGATTCATACATTGCTGCATCACAACTTTAGAGCCTGCAATGAATGCACAATCATTAGCAAGCAAAAATTATGCACCAACTCTCTCTTAACTCTTTTTTTTTTTGCTTTGTGGAGGGAGGAGGGGAGGACAATTGGGATTAAGTGACTTGCCCAAGGTCACACAGCTAGGTGTGTGTGTGTGTGTGTGTGTGTTTGTGTGTGTGTGTGCGTGTGTGTGTGTGTGTGTGTGTGTGTGTGTGTGTGTGTGTGGTGTCTGAGGCCGGTTCCAAATCCAGGTCCTCCTGACTCCAGGACCTGTGCTCTACTCACTGTGCCACCTAGCTACCCCTCTATCTTAACTCTTGACTTTAGTCTTGGGCTTTTCAAGCTTTCTTCTTTTTTTTTTTAATCAGTGTGGTAGCTGACCTCAATGTCTAATGTGTGTGGGTGTGAGTGTGTCACCATCCCCTTTTTTAATGTGAGTTCCTTTATTATAAGAACTGTCTTAAATTTCTATTTGGACCTCAAAAAATTAGCAGTTTTCAATATATTATATCAAGTTAATTAATTAATCATTTTCAATTAATAATTTAATTAATTTCCTTGGAAGCCTCATACCTCCTGTTTGCTAAGAACTTAAGACTATTATTTTACTGGAGCATATGGAACAGAAAAATACTGGCTCTTATCACAGAATTTATTGATTCACATCACACTTCTGATATTACTACATATGTTACCCTTACCAAGACCCTTTATATCCCTAGATCTCAGTTTTCTCATATGGAAAATAAGAGGTTTGGACTCAATGACCTCTGAAATGTTTTTTTTTTTTTTTTAACTAGTGATTTATAGTATAGATTCTTTTGGAAACTTATAATTTAATTTTCCTTCAATTACATGCCCCCTACTCAATGGCCCTTCTTTTATATAGAATACTAGAAGGTATAGTAGGGAGACCACTGGTCTTGGAGATAGGAAACTTGATTCTGAAACCTGCCATAGGTATTTAGTAACTGTATGATCTTGGTCAGGTCATTTAAACTCACTCTACCTAAGTTTTGTCATCTGCAAAATAAGGGAGTAGGTCTCCATGGCCTCTTAGAATATTATCCAGTTTTAAATTTATTACAATATAATGTATAATCTAAAATATTTCCATCTGTGTTCTTGGTGCCCTCTCCCCACATCCTTCTGGAGACTTCAACAACACTCTAATATCTTCTTATATCTCTCCCTTTCCATTGGCTTATCAATTTTCATAAAGATTTATATGTTCTCTATCTATTGCATTGATCTTTTGCTTTATCTTATAAATCTGTAAAGTTCTCACATATCCCCCAAAAGAAACAAAATAAAAATTCACTCCTCACTTTGGATTTTTTAAAGGATATTTTCCTATGTCCTCTTCACTGCCATACTTCTAATAAAATAATTGCAACACATCCCCAATTTCTCATCACCCACCCACTTCCATTAGCTACTGTCATCAACACTATTGAAATCTCTTTTTCAAAGATTGTCAATAACATCCTTATCACTAAATATAAAAGCTTTTTCCATCATGAATATTTTGGAGCATTTGGAACTGTGGAAAAATGATTCCTTCTGGATGTCTTCTTGAAGTTTGTTTGTTTGTTTTAAGGCACAGAATTTCATGGTTCCCTCACTACCTCTATGTTCATTACTTTTCTATAATTTTGAATTATTCATTTATTTCTCCTATCCCTTTCACATGTGACATTCAAGCTAGTATCTTATCTTTCTCTGCATTCTCTCTCTTACTGATTCTTATCCATTGCTTCAATCATC